>JANHMN010000014.1:42015098-42042849 GCA_030674055.1 Rhabdomys pumilio | reverse complement strand
TTTTTTTTTTTTTTTTTTTTTTTTTTTTTTTTTTTTTTTTTTTTTTAGTTAAGGATTCAATTTTCATAGTCTTATTTAGAAAGTGTAAGAGGTTATAAATGGTTAGGAGTTTTTATTAAATACCTTTCACCACCATCATCTATCTTTTTTGACAATGTGGCAAATTACGTTGGTTGACTTCCATATTCTATGCCAAAACGTGGGGACTGAAAGTGAAAGGAATTGGGTTATGTGTATTATTTTTTTTTCAACTATTACAAAACTCTGTGGTGATGATTTTGTTAAGGGATTTGTGTTTTGGCTTCTGAGAAAGGCAGGGCTGTTCTGCATTTTTGCAATTAGTCACTGTTATTCTGCTGTCAAGATTATACAGCCGTCCTGATGTGAATACAAAGACAGCAGCTCTTTTGGAAGATAGCTGTGGCAGAGCTAAGTCTTAGGCTTTTGCAGGGTTTGGAGCACAGACTAGTCTGGCTGTTGTGATGTTTACTGGGACTCTGCTTTGTCATAAATCCTGAACTTTGGCCTTGTTCCACAGTTAAAAATCCCCCTCAGTCTCTCAGGTATTGGAGCTGCTTTGCTTTCTGTGGCTGTTGTCTGCTTTGATGTGGTCTCAATCTCTGGTGCACTGCTTATGAATCAAAAAAAAAAAAAGTTTGCTAGCTAAAATCTGGGTTCCAAGTGAGGTTCTGGGATCTTGGTCCTTTTTATTATTATTATTTTACTTTTTGTTATTTTTATTATTTTTTAATTTTTAAATTTCTTTTAAAAATTCTTTTTGGTTCTTTACATCTTCACTGATACTTTATGCATAATGTTTGTGAAAGGGCAGCAAGTGGTCTCCTTATTTTTGGTGGAGGAACTGGTGTAAAGAAAACCCTTTTGGTCCCACGTGCAGGCCAAGAGTATCCACAGTTATCTTTCTAAGGAAATAGTTTAATGACAAACTTAAAGCAATCTATTCTATATCAGATCCACAAATGATTTAGATATGGCTCATTCGTGAATTCTAAACATGGATTCTTGAAAGATTTCACACGACAATGTGGGTAGGGGATGGTTTATAAGGCCCTGCCCCTAGTTGAAGAGGTGTAGGCAATTTATGCCTTCCAGAAGAGAGAAAACCAATGTTTTAGAGGGACAAGTCCCCTGATAGTTTATCAATCTCAAGTGGGTAGCCTAAACAGAAGTACACGTAAGCAACATAAAATGAACTTAGTAGGATGTGTGAGTGGACACACATGCGTGAACACATGCATGTGTGTGAGTGTATTGTGTGTGTTTGTGTATGTATATATGTTTTTGTATGCGTGCGTGCGTGTGTGCATGTGTGCATGTGTGTGTGCATCTGTGTCTGCATGTGTGTGCGTGAGTGCGTGTGCACTCATGGACGTGTACAAAAATAAAGAAACTGAGAAAGAGTTGCTGGGCAACATGGAATGAGTTGGAAGGGAAGGTTGGTTCAGAAATGAGGTAACGCAAGATAGTCTCAAAAAGAGTAAAAATGTAAATAAACAAAAATTTCCTAAAGAACTCTGTAGATACTGTAGACTCCCTAAACCTGTGTTGAGAAATCTAACTCTATGCTAATCATGGAAAAGAACCCCTAAAGAATTTAAACTACCGTGGTTGGATTTCTACTCGTAGCACTTAAATGCAACCCCAGTTTAGTTCGGAAGAGACTAGGAAGCACAAGTTTCTTAATGAGTACTACAGTCATGGTAAGATGTTTGAGTTTAAGAAACAAAATTTAGAATAAATCAAACTATTACATTCTAGAGACAAATAACAATAAAAACAATTTTCCAATGGACATAAGACAATAAACATATAAACAGATGCAAAAGTGTTTAAGTCCATGAAATAACAACAGACATCAGCCAAGGATTAAATGTTGATAAGATGTTATTCTTTAATTTTATTTAAATCATTTGCAAGTAACCTTGTTACATCATTTGTGTTTAAAAGCCAGATAAAATACTAGACTGTCTGGGCTGTGGATCAGATTTCGATGGATTCTTCTTTTCTAAAGGAGGAAATTGAAATTTTGAAAAAAAGAACAATGATATTTGAATACTATTTTCAACAGTGATATAATTATTAAAATCAGATTTTTGAAGCTCTAAAGATATCAGAGCTAACCCCACTGAATTTGCTGATGCATAGATGTTAGCAAATCTCTGCTTTTCTTTGCTATGGATAAATCATTTTGCATTATAAATCCCAGATATTGAGAACTAGAAGAGAAACTATCTTTATCTATAACATCTCTGCCATACCCTCCAGCAAAGCATATGAGATGTTAACATTAGAGATTAGCCAGATGTACTTCGTATCCCAGCTCAGCTGTCTCCAGTGTGTGATCTATCAGACCCTGTGTTTTATTTATTGCTAATGGCCTCAGGTTTTACTTTAACAAAAAAAGTATATTTTTTTTTCTTGAGATCTGGGATTAAGATAGAATAGAGCCATGCATATTGCATATTCTAGTAAATTCGATTTTTATACAAATAGGCTGGCCTGAAAATTCAGTACATAGTACTAGTGAACATACCAAAATACTCCTAAGAAAATTGGAGACATGTCTTTCTCATCTTATGGGTAACAGCTTTTAATCTCTTTATTTCAAAGAAGAAATGATAAGAATAAAGACTAACACACTATGTATTAACATCATAAATTTTTTTTGCAAGCTCTTGGTTCTTTTTTATTCTTTGTTAACTTTATACATGCATATTATGTATTTAGATCATACTACCCCTTTCTACCGACCTCCTCCAACTCTTTCACACACATTCCACATCACCTGCCAAAGTTAATATCTTCATTGTTTTGTTTTGTTTTTATAACCCAGAAATTTCAATTATGTTGCCCAAATGTGAACAGGTATAATGCTATTCACTGTAGAGCTTGAGTGACTTACCATGGGGTCACACTCTTAAAGAAAACTGACTCTCCTTCCCCAGAAGCTCTCAGCAGCATATAGCTCCTTGGCTGTGGTGGAGACTCATGAGCATTTTCTCCATCCACTCTGGAGCGCTGATATTGTTCCTAGCTTGGTTTTGTGAGGGTCTTGTGCAGGCAAGCACAGCTGCTGTGAGTTTATGAATGCATGGGCTCTGTGATGTCCAGAAGGCACTGTTTCATGGTTGTCCTCTTCTGTTTCTGGCTCCTTCTTCTGTGGTATTCCCTGAGCCTTGGGGCAAGGGATGTGGCATAGATGTCTCACCAGGATTAAACATTCCACAATCATTTGTACTTGTCTGTACTTTGGACAATTGGGAGTCTTCATGAAAACTCTTATCCACTGCAAAATGAATTTTCTCTGATGAGCGCTAAAAACTGTACTAATCTATGATATAGCAATATGTACACAAAAGGCCATTCCACACTATATCCGTTTAGTGAAACAATAGTAATAGGTTCTGCATAGGACCTACGATATCCCAGTCTAGGATTCACGATCAGGTTTACAGTATCAGGCATGAATTCACTTCTGTAGAGTGGGCCTTAAATTCAACCAGAAAGTTATTGTTACCCTTTTAGCATTGACGTAGAATCTCACTAATGGGTATGTGTTGTTAGGTTGGTTGTTACAACAGCTTGCAGCTGGATAAGTACACTGATGACTTCTCTGCAAACAGCCTACTACTTTCTACCACCATGAAAACAGGGATGAAGATGCCAGGTCAGTACAAGCTTGATATTTTCGAGTTCTATGACCAAAATTTGTAGTGTCTTTAGCAATATGATATTACTATTATGCTCTTGGCTCTATAAGTGATGGTGAATTTATATTTTCCCAACCACATCTGTGCAAGAAGTCATGTCATTCTCCTGTAGGCTTAGATTTGTTCAAAACTTACTTTATTTAGATTTCACAAACACTTCAACTTCCCTTCTAACCCATTGATCAGAGGTAGCAGAAAAAGAAGGTTAATAATAAAAAAAGGGTTGTTGACTTGTTTAGGTGTAGTTTCTTAGGGTGATTTCACTTTTTGTTGTCAGGATACCAGTCCAGTTCAACAGCAAACACCAAACATGAATCAGTAGTAGTGGCACGATCCAGGAAAAATAGCAAGGTTCCACCAAATAGCCACAAGTCAGTGGAAGTGGCCAGATGTTAGCCAGAATACCACAAGAAGTTCCTTGTTGTGTTTCTCTCTATGAAGAGACCGCCAATGCCAATAAAGACCATCGAAGCATTGCACGGCGTGACAATGTCAGAGCATCTTCTCACTGTTTGTGGGGTTTTATTTAAATTCTTTCTAAGCATCACACATCCTCTTTCTTAAGTGTCTGTTTTCAACAAAACATCACATGCCCTTTCACGAGACGGCTTCCAGAAAAACATCACATGACACAACTGAGTACTTAAAGCAAGCAGAAACTTCCTCTTCATTCTCATTTTATCGTTTTTAACCAAGGAATGATTATCCATAGTATATAGTAATGGAGCAGTAGGTTTTGTCATAAGATTCTGGCTTATCCAATCTCATATGTTATTTAACTTAGTTAACTGTGCATCACAGAATGAACAATTTCTGCTTCAATTCATCTGCCAAATAGTAGTGGTAGAGGTAGACGAAAGTTATGCTTCCTAGTGCTCGATCACTTTCACAGATAGTAGGCATGACACTAGCTAAGAAATCTCATTTGTCACATAATCTGAGATCTTATGCTATTGGTTGTGTTAGGGTACTACATGGTCATAGACTACAAAATCTTTTAAGTCTCAGCTTTTAATTTTTAAAACAGAATGTTGTGAGTTCTAATGACTCTTTTCCAGTAATTGTCTATTCAACTATAGGTCTGGTCACAGTAACTCTACTGAGAAAATATCCTTTTTTTTTTTTTTTTTTTTGGTTTTTTTGGTTTTTCAAGACAGGGTTTCTCTGTATAGCTTGGGCTGTCCTCCTGGAACTCACTCTGTAGACCAGGCTGGCCTCGAACTCAGAAATCCACCAGCCTCTGCCTCCCAAGTGCTGGGAGAAAATATCCTTTAAACACTTAATTTATGCTAATTTAGCATTGAGCATTTGGAATTAAAAAAAAAGATAGTGTCTTTGTTTTTCTGTAGTATGTCAAATTGCACCCCTGCTAAACAAATATTCACTTCCCCTATTCTCACTTTGTATAAAGAATAATGCATGTTCTGCCTGGTTGGTGATGTAAACCACATTACATCTGAGCAGGCTTTAAATGTCATGGCAAAGTGTGGGACAGAAACTGATGGAGGGGCCATCTGGAGACCATTCCACCTGGGTATCCATCCCATGTGCAGTCACCAAAGGTAGACACTGATGTGGATGTCAGGAAGTGCATATTGACAGGAGCCTGATATAGCTGTCTCCTTAGAGGTCTGCCAGAGTCTGACATATACAGAGGTGGATGCTCACAGCTAACCATTGATCTGATCAAGAGATTCCCAATGGAGAAGTGAGAGAGAAGATTGAAGGAACTGAAAGGGTTTGTGGCCCCATGAGGAGAGCAACAATGCCAACCAACCAGAGCTCCTGAGGGTCTAAATCACCAGGCTGGGAGCACATACGGAGGGACCCATGACTCTAGCTGTATATGTAGGGGAGGATGGCCTTGTTGAGCATAGGCAGGAGAGAAGATCCTTGGTCCCATGAAGGCTGGACACTGAGTTGTGGGGGGGGGGGATTCAAGGGTGGGGAGGTGGGAGGGGGGGGTAAGTGGGGGCATACCCTCATAGAAGCATGAGGAGGGGGATGGGATAGGGGGTTCCTGGGTGTTAGGAGGAATGGGGTAAGAGTATAACATCTGAAATGTAAATATAAATTCCAATAAAAAAATGTCATGACAGGCAAGGTTTCCCTTGGCTTCTTGTTCATATACCATTCACTATACATTGAGTAGAGTGGTTTGGGTGAGAATGTCCCTGATGGGCTCAAATATTTGAATGCTTGTTTTTCTGTTGTTGTTCATGTTTGGGAAGGTTTAGGACAGTGGTTCTCAAACTGTGGGTCACGATTCCTTTTCAATGTGGCCCTTTCTCAGGGGGTCTCATAAAAGACATCCTGCATAGCAGATATTTACATTATGATTGATAACAGTAGCAGAATTGCAGTCATGAAGTAGCAATGAAACAATTTTATGGTTAAGGGTCCCCACAACATGAGGAACTGTATTAAAAGGTCATAGAATCAGGAAGATTGAGAACCAGAGGTTTAGGTGGTGTGACCGTGTTTGAGGCGTGCATTACTGGAGGTGGCTTTAAGAGTGTAAAGACTGCACCACTTCCGGGTCATTCTTTTAATCACAGTCATGGTTGCTGCTCTAGAAGTGAGCTCTCAGCTTTCTGTTCCTGCTACTGGCCCTGCCTCTTGTTGCCATATCTTTGTTCTACCATTATAGACTCTGATCCCTCTAAAACTGTAAGCTAGAATAAATCTCTTTTTCTTAAGTTGCCTTTGATAATGGTGTTTTATCAAAGTAATAGACAAGCAAACTAATACAATTAACTCCTCTTTAAGACCCATTAACTATTAGCTGGCCAGTTGTATTAGCCAGGTCATTATCAGTCTTAGTCCACTAAGTAAGATTTGTGTGTTTGAATTTTTTTGTATAGAAGCTAATATATTAGATTATACAACCTAGTGGGCAAAAGGCTATGCTATAAGAAATAATTTTCATATAACATAAAAATATCATATGTTGGCCATGCAGTGGTGGTGCATGCCTTTAATCTCAGCATTAGGGAGGCAGTACCAGGTGAATCTCTGTGGGTTCAAGTTTTAGGACAGCCAAGGCTACGTAGAGAAACCATGTCTCAAAATATCAAAAAGAAATAGAAAATTACAGATTTATTTTATTTAATTTAATTCTCTCAGAAATTTCATCATGGTTTTTTCTTCTCTGAATTGTTTCAGAGAAGGTTTGCTACTTGCTGGAAGTCACCTCTATAGAGTAGGTTAAGCTATGGTTCAAATCTAGTAATTAGGAGTTTGAATCTGAACTCTGTGTCCATCTTATATATTATTTTCCTGTGTGACAAACATAACCATTTTAGTTATTATGCAATGAATAAAGTTTTACAACCAAGCACTTAGAAGGCCAAAATGAATTTAAGAAAAGGATAACTCTCTGATAAGCAAGGGATAGGCTACAAAACCAGATGTGGAGTAGCCGAAGACATACCCTAAATTTCCCCACATCTGGGTTTTATTTTCCCTTTATAAAATTGCAGCTAAAAAGATTAATTTCAGAGTTCTATTTGTAAATACATAAAGGCACACAATGCAAATTTATATTAAGCATAAGTATAATATCTTCACAAAACATTTAAAAGGTCATAAACAATTTATCTATTCTAAAAATATTCAACTGATTTGAAATGAGAAAATAAGCCCTGTTTTCATATTAAAACAATAAATCTGCAGACATTTTTGTGAAAATAACGTGGTAACTAATAATTCATTCTGGTCTTCAATTGTGAAATACTTCAAGGATGGCTAAGCCTTCCCTCCTGTTCAAACAATCAACAAACAAACACCCAAAACACCTAAGTCTTTTCATGGTACAATAACTAGCCTTTTTCTCCAGAAAGAATTTTGCTCAAACTGGAGGTCCTTGGGAACATCTTAAAATATAGTTTTTAAGGTAGGTAAGTCACAGGGAGAGGGATTTAATCAAAAGGTGGTCTGCTGTAAATGTGTCATATTAGTTGGTCTCTGAGTAATTAGCATAAATTTAAAATTTGGATCAAGTTTTGAAAGGTCACATAATAGGTGTTAAGTGATTGTATAAAATCTAATGTTACAACCTGAAATGAGAAGGTCCTTATGAACAAATATCCAACATTTCATGATACTTCCACATTAGATTTTATTTACATTCTTCTAATTAGTCAACTTCTGTAGTCAATTTCTCTATGAATAACAATGACATGTCTCTGTTGTGGTGAATGCTTGTCTTCTATGATATATTGTCTCTGTGTGTCTCTCTGTGTGTCTTTCTATCTCTCTGTCTGCTTCCCTGTCCCATCCCTCTCTATTCACCCCCACCCCCTATACCCCAAGCTCTTAATCAGGGCCCTTGCCTTTTCCTTGCCAGGGAATTATTCTACAGCTAAGCCCTCTTCCTTCAGTCCCAGAAGATTCTCTTTACTCCTCAACATACCTTAAAGCCTACAATTAAAATCTGCTCATTCAGAATGGTAACCTAATATTTATAAATTTTGAAAAAAAGTTTTTTTTAATTCACTTTAGATTCTGATCATAGCACCATCCCTTCTCTCTTCCAAGTCCCACCCTTACAATCCCTCTCCCCACTGCCATATTTATAAATTCAATGTCATGATTTGCCAATTGAACAAGTGTTTAAGTAAAACACAGCACCTGGTGTAGGGATGTTAAAGAATTGAATATAAAGCCTACAAAATAAAATTGTTTACATTTTCTTTGACATTCTGCCAGAGCAGCTTACTAGCACACCACTTTAAAAACACCTATAAAGTAAATAGAATCATCATGTGTAAAAACTGATTAGCTCCCTCTTACTGTCTTGGGTGAACCTTTGGCAGCCCTTACAGGGTTTCTTCATACTAGTGATCATTATTCCCTGCAGATAGGAGGAATACCTGGACAGATTGACCCTCCACAGTTGTTTTCTGTTTGAGATCTCCAATCTCATTCCTGTCTCCTCAGCCCTGGGAGACTCCCAGGCTGGATTATTTTCTTTATGAGTTTTGTAAAATTCTACGTAGGGTGTAAACCAGGGCAATTGTGACAATCACCTAATTTGTTTTTTCTTTCCTATGGATTACTATCCTGTACAATCTCAGGTCCAATATCTAGAGAAAAAAATGGGATGGGTTTTTATTTAAAATTTATTTCAGGTGATATTTGTTGCTACTTCTTGGTCCAGACTGCAAATACTTTGTGCTATTATTAATAACATTGACAAATAGAACTTGTATTTTTAAATCAAAACATTTCTGTTGTTTCTCTGAAGCTGTAATTAAACTAACAGTTCTTCCAGACAACTCTTAAGAATTTTAAAGATGCATTATCTAGAGCAAGAAAAATGTATAATTAATAATTATGCTCAAATGTAAAATGTAATTTACAAATTTTGTGGTTGTAGCTCTCCTCAAACTTAAAAGTTGCAAACATGGGCAAGTTTTGCAAGTTGGTTTTATTTAACACATTTTCCTAGAGAAACTTACTACATGAGTCTTTGCTTATAACAAATATGATACATTACATAGAAGAGAAAGAATAATATTTTCCTCAGCCAGTACAATGGGGCACTTATTATCAATGGGCACATTTCTAATTAAGAAATTAGAGATTATACGTCCAGCTTTGTTGCCTCTTAGTAGAATGTCATTTCCAGAGGTTTAAATCATTGTCTAGAGCTTATCATATGTGTTTTTACTCCCAACAAAACTTAAGACTTCCCCTTTGGTAAAGAAGTCACACAGAACAGTAATGTTAATACATTTTCATCATCCTGGGAATATTTATCTTTTGTGAATATTTTACTGGACAGTAGTAGCAACCCAGAAAGCCAGATTTGTAAAGAGTACACTGTCCAGTCCCATTATCGCTGTGCAATTTCTGACTCTGCGAGTCTCATGCCTGAATTTGAATTTTTTTTGAGAGATTTTATAGGTTAGTAGCCAGGTATTAATTTGTAGAAGTGAGAAAACTAACAAGAAGCAATTGTGTGTGTGTGTGTGTGTGTGTGTGTGTGTGTGTGAGAGAGAGAGAGAGAGAGAGAGAGAGAACTCAAATGGGGAGGAAGGGTTAGTAAAGCACAATTAATATAAAGTGTGGAGGGTTTGAGTGTGGTAGATGTAATGATAAAGCAGAGAAGAGATTTGGAGAGGGATAACTAACTCCAAGGAGCTTAAAAATATGAAATCATCTTGTTTTATAAACTCAGTAAAATTACAATAAATTTTTTATTGGAGGTACAGTCTTGGAAAGGATTTCTATTGCTGCCATGAAACACCATGACCAAAAAAAGCAAATTGAAGAGGAAAGGGTTTGTCTTACACTTTGACATTACTGTTCATTGTCAAAGGAAGTCAGGACAGGAGCTCAAACAAGACAGGAATGTGGAGACAGGAGCTGATGCAGAGGCCATGAAGTGGAGCTGCTTACTGGCTTGTTCAGCCTGCTTTCTTATAGAACACAGGGCTACCAGCCCAGGAGTGGCACCACTCATAATGGGCTGGAACCTCTGATATCTATCACTAATTTAAAAAATGCCTTACAGGCCTGCCTAGACATGATCTTATGGAGCCATTTTCTTATTTGAGGCTTCTTCCTCTCAGGTGACCAGCTTGTGTTAGGTTGACATAAAACTAATAGCACAGGTACCCTACCCAGAAGGTTAATGCTCCTTCTAGAATCCATAGATTATTAAACAAAGACCTTGGTTCTAGTTGTGAGATCATTCATCAGGAAACTATCAGAGACCCCCAAAATAAAATGGTTTTGGTTGTTTATCAGAACTTGATGATAAGACCCTGTAGAAGAAGATACCACAATTTTAGTTGTGCAACATGACGAGATTAAGCTGGTACCAAACTAGAAGTGTCTTTCTTCCATGCCAGAAGGTGATACGCAGGCTGCTGGGGGAGAAAAGTTGACCAGGCCAGCTCAATCAGTAAACAGGTTCTCCAGGGCAGGAGTGAAATAGAACAAAGAAGTAATTTCAGGCAAGAATCTAAATATTAGGCTAGAACAAAGAAGTAGGCTTCAGACATAAAAATGACTTTGGGCTAGGACAGGGAAGTAGGATCAGATATTTTGCTCATCCTGATAAGCCCTTAGAAACAGTGATCATGGGAGTGTTCATGGAATTTTGTTTATTACCTTGCTTGTTCTTTGACTATTTGTGTTTATTGTCTTGCTTGTTCCTTGACTATTTAAATCTACTGTATTGATAGTTCCTCAACCTAGAACTGACCTTAATACTTACATGTAATAAAAATGCTATAAAAGCAAAAAAGGAGGAGGGGGGATAGGATAGGGAGTTTCTAGGGAAGGGAAATGGGGAAAGGGGATGACATCTGAAATGTAAATAAACAAAAAGTCAAAAAGAAAGAAACAAACAAAGAAAGAAGCAAAGACCTGCTTGGGTCATTGGTCTTGACCCATGGGTCTCAAAATGTTTATCGAAATATACCTCTTGCTGATTACATCAAGTTTGGTGTCTTGTGAGTTATTAGATGACTGCAAATTCCTGAGGCTTGGGTGAGGTCCTCCCTTTGTGGGAGCCTTACAGTAGCATATGTGCAGAAGGCCTAGGTTTGTCCCATGTTGGCAACTCAGTCTCTGAGCCCTTATGAGCTCAGGTTAGTTGATTTTGTAGGTTCTTCTGGTGTTCTTGACTCATCTGGTTCCTTCAATACTTCTTCCTCCTTTACCACAGGATTCCTCAAGCTCTTGTCTAGTGTTTGGCTGTGGATCTCTGCATCTGTTTCCAGCAGTTTTGGGGTGAAACCTCTCTGATGACATGCTAGGCATCTGTCTCCAAGTATAACAGAATATCATTAACTGTGTCAGAGTGGGCTCCCTCTCATGGCATGGATCTCAGTCATTGGTTGGTCATTCCCTCAAATTCTCTTCCATTTTTATCCCTGCATATCTTGTAGGCAGGACAAATTGTGGGTCAAACCAAACCTACGTCTTAATGCCCAGAGGACAGAATATGAGTGGCCAGTTTGTTCTGTTCATTAAAAGGGAAGATGAAATACTTATATAGAAACCATCCTTGTGAATTAGTGTTTTATCCTGTTGAACACACAGTTAAAATTGCTCCAAAGTGGCCAAATGTTGGGATGTCAAAGAAGCACTGATACCAGGAAGGTCAAGTGTGAGTGTTGAAGACGGGAGTTTACATATTCTTGTGGTGAGCAGCAGGAGGAGAGAATTGCCCTGCTTGGGTCTGTGTTCAGCAAGACAGCCAAGGAATGGAATAGAGTTTAAAGAATGGCTTAAGGAATTTGATTCAAGGCCCTGACTAGTTTCCTTCAGTGTTTTAAGTAAAACTGTTATTAATGCTTGGGGATGATGCAGGCCAGAGTTTGAGGTCAACCCCAATGGATGGAGCTAAAAACTGCAGCTGGCTAAGTGAAAGGTTGATCAAGACATTCTATGCTTTTCAGTAAGGATGCAGAAGAAAGACAGAGAAATCTGAGGACCCCCAAAGTTAGAATTCTTCACAAGGAAAAGTTTCTAGAGAAGAGAAAATTATTGGGAAAAATATATATCAGTGAGTGGAGATATATTAATAGAAGAGGAAAATTGTTTGATTAGTTTGAAATTCTAAATCACAAGCTTGCTGTACAATAAAAACAAATACGGGGCTGTGGCAGAGGGGTAACCAGGAAGTGGGATGTCATGGGATGGGGGTTGAGTGTAGGGGGTAACCGGTATATCATTTGAGATGTATATGAATGGAATGATTAACAAAAATTTAAAAAAAAAGGAATATCTTGGTGGAGGAGAGTGACTCCATTAGATTGTGAAAGCATGTGAAGGTTCTTCCTCATGTGAGACACCAGGAATTTGTCAGAGGAATCTTAGATCAGATCTTTGTTTTTAAGACACCCTTGAAGCCAAAGACTTCTATTGCTTTTCTCTAACTAAAAAGAACAAACATTCCCTTCAATGTAACTCGAGGGTTTTGGAGCCCGGACTTTGCAGGCTTAGGCTGTACTGCACCCTCCGCTCACTCTGCTCAGTCTTATTCACTCTGTGCTCACTGCAGAGGAAATTTTGTGGTTTGGCACCAGCTGATTTTTTGTGTCCCCATAGTGGTTTCTCAATTCTAGATTTAAACTTCATGACATAAAGCTTTCCTTCCTTCCTACTTTTAAGAATGTCATGCCTTTCTGAAAATAATCTCAATGATAGTTGCATATTTCAAACAAACTTTGTTTCTTGAATGGCTGAGCTTTATATGCAGGATCAACTAACTTCTTCGAACTGCTAAAGGACAACCAGTTCCTTGATGAAATAGAATTGGCTTTATAAGTGGGTAGAGGAATAATTGCCTTAATATTTGATAACAGTGGGGGGGGGGCTCTAGCATAAGCCCTAAGCATATTCTTAAGCATAACCTAGCTGCATTTGGTGTCCAGATGAGCTAGGCCTTCTTTGTACTGTTTAAAAGATGGCTTTCATTTTTGTTATGGCATAACTGTATAGAGGTTAATATTTCAGTTTTAATTATTTATTATACCTTCTTTTTGAATGACAGTCAGAGGGCAAACTTCAAGTTTAATGGACAGATTACATTAAGAATAGAGAGGACAAAATAAAATATTCAAGACCCAACAGGACTGACACACATATGAGCTCCAAGGCCTACCCATGGCAGCACACACATTGTCTGCACAAGTGCAAACCAGATAGGGTCCCAGCACTGAGAGGGAGAAATGGATGCAGTTTTCCACCTCCATTCAAGAAGGTTTCACTAATTGAAACCCCCTGGCATAGGAAAAATCACTTTTCTCCAATGGTTATATTAAGTACACTTTAGGGCAAGACACATACCCAGGAATAGTTGGTCAAGATAAAACAAACAAACAAATAACCTCCCCCCCACACACACAAAAAAAACCCAAAAACAAAACCACCCTCTGCCCAAAAAGCTTCTGTTTTTTTCTTTTTGTCTTATTTCCTCTTTGGACATTTTTGTATTACTGTTGGTTTTTATTTGGTTGGTTTGGTTTGATTTTTTGCTAGCTTATTTTGGTTTCTGTCTTTGTGGCATTTGTTACTTTTCTTATGAAAGAGAGAAAAAGACCATGAAGTTGTATGGAGAGAGAAGTGGGGACGATCTGGAAGTAGTTGGTGGAGGGGGAAACATGGTCAAATGTAATGGATAGAAAAAATTAATAATAGAAAAGAGTTCGAACAGTGGTGGCCTTTAATCCCAGCACTCAAGAGGCAAAGAAAGGCAGATCTCTGGAGCTTTGTGAGTTTGAGGCCAGCCTGGTCTACAGAGGAAGTTCCAGGACAGCCATAGCTACACAGAAAATCCTGTCACAAACAAACAAACAAACAAACAAACAAACAATATAGGTTATTAATTCTCAAACAACTGCCACATCTCTTCAGCTCTCTGCAGCTATGTGCCTCCATTTTGTTCTTTCTCCTGTGGATAATTAACTGTTGATTGTCCCACATAAGACCCACACATCTCTTCTTTTCTTGGTGCAGGTTTGGTGCTCTGTGTCATCCTCTTCCTCCACTCCTCTGCTCCCTCCATTTCTCCCTCATTACTTTTCCTACCTTTTCTTCTCTGCCTTTCCCACTCCCCTCTTTATTCCTTTCTCTCTCTGTTTCCCGTTATCTTTCATTAATTAGATCTTAAACCTAGAGGCATGTTGCTTGAATGTAGCCAGAAACACTTATAAATCTTCAGAAAAATATATTAAAATGTTCGTGGGTTTTAAGTTCAGTAATAAGGACTAGATTCTGGGTCATGCTTGTAGATGAGAAATTATATTTTAAAAGTTTTAAAAAATAAGAACATAATAAATTGATGTTGCCTTTAGGGGGTTTTGTTCTAATGGACTTGGAAAGAAAACTCTTCAATTTAGAAACCATTAAACATTTGATGAGATTTAAAAATGATATCCAATCAACCATAGGTCTTAATGGAGAAAACAAATGGTACAATGTGAGCTAAATAATAAGTTACTTTATTTTCCATTCCTTGGTATGTTTGTGCATTTCTAGAGAGACTCATATTTATTTCATTGTTTCGAATAATGGTGTTTGGGGCTTTTGATATCAATCGTGATTTCCAAATCCCATTTTTCAAGTCAGGTTCAATGACATTAAAAACTTTGCAGTTGTCCCATTTTTTGGAGCCCTCAAACTTGTACGAAATTTTTGGTTTTTATGAAATAATAGTACTACTTGATCGTAAGAATTAAGACATTTCTAACACATTGCCACCAGCAAGGCCCTTGGTACACAGTCTGAGAATTTAAGGCACTGACTGCTTTTAGTAGCTATTAACTGTAAATTTAGAAATGGGACACTCCTGTTTTGTAAGTACTTTACTTTCTTATACTAATATCTTCCATATGTAGTTCCTGTTAAAGGTAGGGACACCATCAACTCCTCACAGGGTGCTATTGGCATCATGGTTATTAACCCTTAAAGCCTTTTAAGAATTAAAACCTATCGAGACTCAGTAGCTGTCCGTGATGCTATGGCACTAAAAATGTATTCCATACTTTGCCAAATGTCATTAATGGAGCAAGACACTCCCAGATTGAGATGCAAGCCTCTGAAGAGAATGAACTAAATTTTACAAATATATTCGTTGACTAACCACTTATAGGAAGATGGTTTCTAGGGCACTAAGTTACAGCCAGGTTTACTTTTGTTCCCCAGAGTAATTCAGGTTAATTCTTCTACCACAACCTTACTGTAGATCATTAAGTACAAATAGAATATCTTTTGCAATCTTTGTGCTGCTGAAATTTCTGCAGAAAAAGGATACACTGCAATTTTTGAGTTGCTGAGTTATAAATACAGTATTTCAAAAGGCTCAGGCTTCCTCATTCAGTAAATCCAGAGGTGTTAAAAATAATCAAAAACTTAAAAATATAATAAAATGGAAGACAAAAACTTCTCTTATTTTAAATGACAGTCTCTATAGGTGTTGAAACCCGGTGAACATGAAGAATAAGAAGAAAATAGACAAGCAACAATATGAGAAAATTAGGTTAATGAGGCTCCACTTCAATTTACGATGATGACCTGCATGCAAAGGTTTACTTTTAAAGTTTGAAAATGAAATTTCCATTTCAAATGTTATCCCTTTTCCAGGTTTCCCCTCTGGAAATCCTCTGGAATCCCATCCTCCCTCTTCCTGCTTCTATGAGGGTGCTCCTCCACCCACTCACCCACTCCTGCCTCCCTGTCCTGGCATTCCCTTATACTGGGGCATCAAGTCTTCCCAGGACCAAGGGCTTCTCTTCCCATTGATGTCTGACAAAGTCATCCTCTGCTACAGATGCCGCTGGAGCCATGGGTCCATCCATGTTTACTCTTTAGTTGGTGGTTTAGTCTCTGGGAGCTCTGAGGAGTCTGGTTGGTTGATACTGTTGTTCTTCCTATGGGGTTGCAAACCCCTTCCGCTCCTGCAGTCCTTTTTCTAACTCCTCTGTTTGGGTCCCTGTGCTCAGTCCAGTGGTTGGCTGCAAGCATCTGCCTCTGTATTTGTCAGGCTCTGGCAGAGCCTCTCAGGAGACAGCTACATAAATAAAATATCCAATAAAAAAAAAAAAACAAAGGAAAAAAAGATATACTTGCAGGGTAAACACATATACTAAAAAAATGAAAATAAAACTTTAAAATATTTATTTTTGATGAAGAAGAAGAAGAAGAAGAAGAAGAAGAAGAAGAAGAAGAAGAAGAAGAAGAAGAAGAAGAAGAAGAAGGAAGCAAGCTTAGTGAGCCATTGAAAACAGGCTAGTAAGCAGTGTTCCTTCATGATCTCAGTTTCAGTTCCTTCCCTGCCTGAGCTCCTGCCTTAACTTCCCTTCATTATGGACTATAAGCCATTAGAAGAAATAAACCCTTTCTTCCCACTCTCAAATGAAATTTTCATTAATCTCTCAGGATATTGTTATCTAGAAGTTATATATTATAAGATAAATGACCGATTAACGCACCACAAAATATGTTCTGTAATACACAGTAACTTTTGTGTGAAATTTTTTTACAGCTATCTCAGGTAACCCGGATCTTACACATTTGCCTACACATGAAGTAAGAAAAAAACACTGGAAATATTTATTATGATTTGAAGAAATATGGTCAGACACCTCAGTGGATCAATACCAGGAAAGTAATTAATAATGTCGTGAAAACAATTAGTTTATGTTTGAACAACCAGTAAAGTACTTTTTCTCACTCTCTGAACACCATTCCTTCAAAATATTTTTTTCATGTACTCGATCCTTTGTTCATGGACATTAGATTCATAGACTATGTTTCATTTTGAGTAAAGTGTTTCTATTTTTTCTTCCCTATAACCTGAGCAGTAGCTATGAGAGGTTTTACCTTATCTTATTTGTCTTGCTTTACCCTATCTGGTTATTGTCTCTTTAAACCCTACTCTCTTCTGAAGAGAAAATGGAGGAGGAGTGGATCTGGGGGAGAAGGGTAGTTGTGGGGAGCTAGAAGGGGTGGAAGGAGGAAAACTTGGTCAGGATGTATTGTATGAGAGAAGAATCGATTTTCAATAATGAAAGAGTTACTTGCTATTATGTACTGAAACATGTAGCTCACTGGAATTTATAGTTGTGACAAGGTTAAAATGCGATCATTAGATCACCAGTGGGAGTGCCAAGTATCTACAATGAAAACCAAGGCATGGGATAGGAAGGTATTTCACGGTACTAGCTCCCCAATACTTGCCATAGGATGAACGGGTAAGTCTAAAAGTGACCAACAGAATAAGTGACCATGTACTTGAAACTTGCAGTCTGAGAATCCCACTGTCTCCATTGAGACATGTCTCCATTGAGGTATGTCAAAACTTCCAGTGAAGATGGCAGCAATATATTTGTTGGTTTGAAGGTTATCTAATTCTTTCAAAAGACCAAATCCACATTTGAAATGACATAGATACAATGTTTACTTGTTTATGAGGTTATTTGACTTCTTCAAAGTTTAAATTAAAGGGAGCTTCAGTCAAGATTTACCTCTGGACTTGTCTTACTTTAATTAGTCCTTCTTGACACTATCATGGCTCCCCACCCCCTTCTGGTCTTTTCTGTTAGCCCTCTCTAAACACAAATGAGATTTTCAGGGTCTGTCCTTAAATGAAAACATCCTTACTTTAAAAATTATTTCTATTATTTTTAAATATTATAATATAATTATATAACTTTCTGCTTCCTCATCCTCCTCCAAACCTTCCAAATACCTCTCCCTGCTCCCATTTAAATTCATTACCCACCCTTTTCATTAATTGTTAGATACATATATTCTTATATTTTTATAGCATAAAATATGAAATGCTAACAAATATTTTTTAGTTATTCTTTAGTAATAAACTCATGTGTCTTTGTGTTAAGATGACATAATCTTAAACTTATGAAAATATTCTTTGGGGTGTTCAGTGAATCAGCAAATTACTCTTCTGTTAACATTCATGAGTTTGCATAGAGGTTGCCTGGACATAGAACATGTAAGCTGATCTCAGATATATACTATAATCTCCTCTAGAGACAATTCAGACATTTTCATTAACTTACTCAATTTCATCACTAGGAAATAACATGAAATACTTGTTTTCTTTTGTGCTATTTGAATTTGAAGTTACAGGATAGAGGTTAAGGAAAGTCACAGCAAGAAAAAGCAGAGTATTCATTTCTCTTTCATAACATGAATCAGAACCAAATAGCTGGAAGCTTATTCTGAATCTGAGGCAGATAATATATCCTATAACCAGCTATTTTTTTTCTCTCCAGTGTATGTCCAATGAAGATAAGTCCTGTGACTAATTATCCGACTCCATAAAATCCATTAGGCCAGAGTCCAATGAGGTACCACAGCTGTGCTAGGGACCAGATAATAGAGAACAAAGAGCATTTGGAGCTTTTCCCATCATCCTTCTCCACCATGGATGTGCAGTGAAGACAAGAAGACCTAAAATAAGGTTTTCTCAGCTTCTCTAGATCAGTCAGAAGACTGGCAGATTACAGAAACCAGAAGTTGTCAATGCAAAATACCAAGAAGACATTTTTAGGTTGTGTATTGGCTAAAGCCTAGAGAAAATCAGAATTCTTTCTTTTGGTCACTTATTCTGCAATTGTTTAAAATGTATGTCACAGCCAACATGTAAAGTAAGCCTTAGGTTCCAAGGTAAGAAGAACTGCAGGATGAGCTGGGCCATTCAGGACTGCATATCCTCAAACCCTCTAGTGCTCCAGGAGGTTGAATCAAATCAACTTGTTAAAATAGGCAAGATTTTGTCCTAGGAAGCGCTACTTTGCTGTAGTCTATGTTGATTCCCTGGAGCAAATGGTGGTATTTTATTTAATTAATGGCGGTCTTCTCATTAGGCCCGCTGCTACAAGCAAATGGAGAATTCTTAGTCTGCCAAAATGGTAGGTCCAGCCTCTGTGTTCCTGTCTTCTTGACAGTAGTGCTTTGCTTTAAGCACCTAATCATAGTCAACAGAACTGTCCTATAGACATAACTCTAGGCTTTTTGAGCAGCAGAAGAAAATAACAGCAATCCCATTGAGAAGAGTTAATAAACTGTCACATGCGGTTTTTGGTAGGGGGAGGGGCGAGGGCTTGCACCTCATGTTCTGATTTATTCCCACAGCACTTTTCTGTAGAGTCAGAGTATTTTAAGAAGTAAGCTTCACTCACTGGGTATCATTTCTGTAAACTAAAGCTTTCTATCCTATCCTAGTCAAACCACAGTGTCTGGCTATGGCTAAAACCAATACAAAGAGAATGAATGTGAAGTAGTCACTGTGCTCCTAGCTGATTTATATGATATACATTCTTATGTTTTTGAAATTGTCTTGGCTTAAGTAGACTTGTAAGAAAGAGAAGATAAGCAAACCATGTGACAAGTGATTCGAGAAGAAAAATTAATTTCCCCATGATTCATTAATCTCTGTATTATGTCTAGTTTTTGAGTTTTTTGATGGTTTCCATTTATTGTGAAAAGAAACATATGTAGATTTTTTACATATACTATAACCTAATTATGGCTTCCCCTCCCCCACCTCCTCCCAAATCCATCCTACTTTGGTCTCTCTATTAGAAAAAAACCAGGTATTTAAAAAAAGAAAAGAAAAGAAGGTAAAATAAAACAAAATGAACCTGAATAAGACAAAACAAACAAACAGAAAAAAAATGAACCAAAGAAAAAGCACAAGAAACACACATAGACTTAGAGACCCAAAATTCAGACACACAGAAATCCAACAAAGACGCGAGATGCAAAATATATAAGCATTAGATTTATATGGAGAACAAGAACAGTAACAACAACAACAACAGCAACAACAACGAGAAGCCTAGACAAAGCATTATGACACAAAATAAAACAAAACAAAAAACCCTCTAAAACTATCAGTGATTTAGATTTGTGTTGGCCATCTCTTGCAGTATGTGAGGCCTGCTCCTGAGTGTGTGGTTTGTATACCCAGTGATATTCATTGGAGGAAACTAAATTTTCGTTTATGAGCAGTTATCAACAGTTTCTAGATTAGAGAAGAGGGCTGTGTCTCCTTCCCCCTTAGCATTGGGCTTCCATCTAGCTCAGAGCTGTATTGGCCTGTGCATGGTGCACAGTCTCTGTGAATTCATATGTGCATCACTTCTGTTGTATCTAGAAGTCCTTGTTTCTTCTGTGTTTTCTTTCCCAACTAACAAAAAGAAGAAGTAACACCCAGAAGGAGTAAGCAGCAATAAATAATCAAACTGAAATCAATAAAATGAAAACAAACAAACGAACCAAAATACTACAGAGAATCAATAAAATGAAGAGCTGGTTGTTTGAGAAAAATCAGTAAGATTGATAAACCCTTAGACAAATTAACTAAAAGATGGAGAAAGAAGATCCAAATTAATAAAATTAGAAAAAAGTGGGCATTGCAACAGAAGCAGCTTCCAGAGAATGAGGACATACTTGGAAAAAACTATACTATGCCATATTGATCATCCTGAAGAAAACTCAAGTTCAAGTGGATCAAGGACCTCTCAGCATAAGGCCAGATACACTGAATCTGCTAGAAGAGAAAGTGTGGAATAGTTTTGAACTTATTGGCACAGGAAAAGACTCTCTGAACATAACAATGATAGCACAGACACTAGAATTAAGAACAGAAATTAATAAATGGGACCTCATGAAACTGAATAGATTCTGTACTGGCAAAGAACAACATCATTTGGATAAAGTGGCAGCATACAGAATGGGAAAGGAGTTTTAAGAACTACACACCTCATACAGGGCCAATGTATAAAATATGTAAAGAATTTTTATAAAATATCTCGGCATCAAGAAAACAAATAACCCAACTAAAAATGAGGCACAAGTCTAAACAGAAAGTTCTCTAAAGAGAAAACACAAATGGCTGGGAAACATCTTTAGTCATGATGGAAATACAAATAAAAGGGAAACTTCTTTGTTGATACTACACCTGTCTGTGAGTATAAGAACTAGATACTAACTACTAGTATACTGTAGTTAGTAATTATGCTGGTCTATCAAAATGGTGGGAATTGATTCTCTTCTAACATCCATGAACTCTCTAACTCTGAGAACTTGGCTAGGTGGTGAGTAGTAGACATAATTTTCCTCCTGTTTTGTGGGCCTTTGAGTCCAATTAATTCTTTGTTCACACTATCTTGTGAGTGCTACCTTTACAGATATCTCATTATGCTGGTCATTGTGGTGGAAGGACACTTTCAGGTTAGATACAGCTGTAACAATCAGAGTCTATATTGTTTTGAGAATTGCTTGTTTTACTCTGAGCAATCACCTGAAAGAAGGTTTGTTTCGTCTGATACTTTTTTTTTTTATTAGTTTGTGGATTTTGTGGTTTGTTAGTCTGTGGATCTTGTAGAGAGCATTGCATTGTTTGTAATTTTATATAGTTTTACATATTCTCTTGCCTCTACTTCAGATCTCTTCTTAGGAGTTCTGTAATTACAGACACTGCTACATATTTAGCTTTTATATGGCTTCTACTGAGTCAAACCGAGGTCCTTACTCTTATGTCAACTAAACATCCATCTCTTTGTCCTTAGTTCATATCTTGACTTGCTTAGGCCAAACAGATTCTTTACTCAGACATGTGCCTGTTGAGATATAACCATGCTTTCCCATGTGGTACTGTACACTGGATCCAACAATTGTGTAGACATATGGTCACTTATGGCTTTAAGGAAAGCCATAACAGCAAGGAAAATAAGACAGATTAGCACAAATGTCAACTTAATGTTTCAAAGAAGTGCATGTACCCTAGGTCTATAGAAAGACAGAGAAGCATAAGACAGATGTCGCCTGGTGACATTAATCTCCTTGGGATCCTCAGAATGTGTTTGCCACGTTTTTTCATTTAAGCTGTGTCTGTGCATGTAGTAGAAAAGATTAATACAACATAACAACACTCGCTTTCTTGCTGGCAGTACAGCCTTTGCTGTCTCACCAATCCTGAAGTTCATTTCTGGTACGCTGATGGGCAGGAAGACTTGATATGGCTGACAGTCTGTAAGTATCCAGTTGTCTTCATGGGGGCCTCCAAGATGCTTGATGTAGCAGCATGTTCCTGTTAGTCCCCCTGGAAAGATCTGAGGCATGCACTCTTACCTTTTGAATAATAGTAGACCTCCTTTCTCTCCTTCTCCCACAGTTTATTAGAAATAGGTTTAAAAAGCAATGAGTATTGACTAAATGAAGGATATCTCACAACAACAATGCAGTTTTATCATCTGAAGCTTAGAGTGATGATTTCTTTCTGTGTTTTTTGGTGGATGTGATAGAAATATGCTAAACATCAGCGAGGCTACTTTCTCTGCTAGAGACATTATTAGCCAGCTACAATCTGTCTGGCTGCCCTTCACTAAGACCAGAGATCTTCTATTTTTATAAATTAGGAAATGGAGGTCTTAACAGTGTAAATGAACAGTAGATTAATACTTTGAGAGGGCACACAATTTTATGAGATTCCGTTTGTCAATTCTTGATCTTAGAGCATAAGTCACTGGTGTTCTGTTCAGGAAATTTTCCCCTGTGCCTAGGTATTCGAGGGTCTTCCCCACCTTCTGTTCTATTAGTTTCAGTGTATCTGGTTTTATGTGAAGGTCCTTTATCCACTTGGACTGGAGCTTTGTGCAAGGAGATAAGAATGGATTGATTTTCATCCTTCTACATGCTGACCTCCAGTTGAACCAGCATCATTTGTTGAAAATGCTGTCCTCTTTCCACTGAATGGTTTTAGCTCCTTTGTCAAAGATCGAGTGACCACAGGTATGTGGGTTCATTTCTGGATCTTCAGTTCTATTCCATTGATCTTCCTGCCTGTCTCTGTTCCAATACCATGCAGTTTTTATCACTGTTGCTCTGTAGTACAGTTTGAGGTCAGGGATGATGATTTCCCCAGAAGTTCTTTTATTGTTGAGAATAGTTCTCACTATCCTGGGTTTTTGTTATTCCAAATGAATTTGCAAATTGTTCTTTCTAGCTCTAGGAAAAATTGATTTGGAATTTTAATGAGGATAACATTGAATCTGTAGTTTGCTTTTGGCAAGATGGCCATTTTTTCTAAATTAATCCTGCCAATCCAAGAACCTGATATAGCTGTCTCCTTAGAGGTCCGCCAGAGTCTGATATAATCAGAGGCAGATGCCCACAGCTAACCACTGATCTGATCAAGGAGTTCCCAATGGAGGAGTTAGAGAGAAAGCTGAAGGAGCTGAAAGGGTTTGTGGCCCCATGAGGAGAGCAACAATGCCAACCAACCAGTGTTCCCCATGGTCTAAATCACCAGCCTGGGAGCACATAGGGAGGGACCCATCTCTCCAACTGTATATGTAGGTGAGGATGGCCCTGTTGGACATAGGTGGGAGAGGAGATCCTTGGTCCCATGAATGCTGAACATCGAGTGGGGGGAATTCAAGGGTGAGAAGGTGGGAGTGGGGGGGGTAGGTGGGGGCACATCCTCATAGAAGCAGGAGGAGGGGAATGGGATAAGGGGATAAAATCTGAAATGTAAATATAATATCCAATAAAAAATAAAAATAAATAAAAAAGAAAATATTCTTCGAACATAGGAAAAAAAAGAGAGGGCATGAACTGGGCAGGGTGGGTGGTGGAGGCAAGTCCTAGAAAACTTAAGAGAGTCTTGAGAAATAAAATTCTATTACAACGAGGCTACCATGTAGATGATAGCACATAACCTTACTGATAAAAACTGCTATTTAAGCTTTGCCACATATATTTAAATGCATAAGCAGTTTACTTTTCAACCCATTGGGGTACTCTTTACTCCTTTTCAGCTTTTAATTAAGTCATCAGTAGATATTCCATCTGAAGCAATGCTGTGTACAGTGGACTGTAGTAACTGCACAGATTCACATCACTAAACTGACTATTCTGGTCACTTGCAGCTGATTAAAAATGAAACAGCCTTTCCCTTCTCCCTCCCTCTCTTCCCTTTCTTTTTCTCAATTAGATCGCCTATTAAGATTACTTCTGTACCAAATCCAGGCGAAGACTGAAGATATGAAGACCCCATGTACCTTCCACGTACATTTTGAAAAGTTTGTTATTTGCTTCTTTATCTGTAGCATCATTTCCTATAGAAAATTGGGAGCAAATGGCTTTTCAATGTGAAGAGGCATTGTTTGTGGGATGTCTACTGCACAGGCTCCAGGCCGCAGCAGAACGCAGCAGAACGCAGTGGAACGCAGCAGGTGGCATTATCCTCAGCTGCCTTTATGTGAATCCGAAGATTAGTGGAAACCATTCTTGCCTTCCTAATGAGTCCATAATGCAACAAAGCAATGTAAGAGCTTGTCACCTCACCCCTCACCCTCTTATTGTGTTCTGGAGGAGATTTCGCCATTGAGTTGGCATTTTATTTGAAATCTCATAATGAAGAGAGAGAATGTATGAAACACTGGAAAATGATGCTTCAGAGTTTATAAAGAAAGAAAATGTGTCATTATTTTTTATAATTCTCCCTTTTATTCATTTATAACAAAAAATGCTTTTCAGATTCTCTAAATTTTTTTGGTGCGTACTGCTGAAAGTTATAGTTCTCATTTTAGAGCAAAATCGGATTTCAATGCCTTCTATTAGACTCAGATCAATTTTTTAGCCAATGTAAGTTCTTAAGACCCAGGTCTACTTACTAAATTATAACATTTGGATATGAGTTTCTGGGATTTCACATTTTAAGTAATTAATACATACTAAAATTTAAAATAAATGTCATTATAAATACTAAAATTTAATATAAAATGTATACATATTAAAATTTAATGTGTATAAAAGACATACTGATGAAAAAAACTTAAGAGAATTCACAGTAGGTATAGTAACTGGCTAAAAGAGCCATCAGTTGATCGATTCTGTAGGGCCCAAGTTTTCTATGACAGATTACAAAAGCTTTGCTCTGTCCAAATTCAGTGAAGAGAGTCAAAATTGCGGCAAGAAACCAAGAACCTGGCTTATAAATGAAAATTTGAACATGAGATAGATTTCAGAAGTTTTTGACTAAAAGAGGATATCTTAAATATCTATACATGAAGATTTTCATGGCCATCAAATTGAATTATGAGTGCAGAAATGGCTGTCACACAGACACCACCTAGATAGATCACAGATGTGTCCAAGGCTATCCTGAAATACTGCGGTGTGAGCAGGAATACTGAATGCTTCCTTTCTCAGGAATCCATGTTGCAACTTCTGTGAACCGGATTGGGTGAAAGAATAGGAGCGTTCCTGTTGGGATTCAGAAACCCAACTCTGTGGCTCAAGACTCGTGGTGGTTATTCTGCTTGCACATAAAGCCCTACCATGTTTTAACCTGCTGAGGAAAGATGGCTTACAGTTCTCTGTGGTGGTACACTGCCTCACTACATACAAAAGGGACAACTGGCTATGGAAGGGCATGCTTTGGCAGCTTTGAAAGTAACTTTCATTACCAACACTCTCATCCTAGTAACTAGACCTAAGTCAAAAGGCGATCCCTAATGTCTAAGGGGCTGGAAACCAGTCTAGGAGAAGAACCAACAAGCTGGTGCTTCACTAACCTCTGTATGCAAACCCTCTTGTTTCATGCTTCTTTTTCTTTCCTTTTCTTTTCTTTCCTTTTCTTTTCTTTCCTTTTCTTTTCTTTTCTTTTCTTTCCTTTTCTCTTCTCTTCTCTTCTCTTCTCTTCTCTTCTCTTCTTTTCTTTTCTTTTTTTCAGTTCTTTTTGTGCTGTTTTGTTCTCAATGATTCTGTAAATTATTGATTTTCCTCATAACTCTGTTCTAAGCCATATTGTCTTTGGTTTTCAAATATTCTTGAGGTGATCTTACTCATGCACTTGGCTTTAAAGCACATCTCTGGCTCTTGAAAGCATAAAAGCAAAGTTCAGTTGCACAGAAAGTCTGCACCTTAGTGTCTCAAAGGAACAGAGTGCAAAAGCAAGTATCTTCCAGCTCTGCCCCGTGTCTTCCTGGACACAGAATCTGGCACTGACATCACCAAATAACCCTTATCAGAGGCTCAGAAAGAACGTTTCCACGAATTCCTGCCACAGTCTACTCTCTGTGTGATAACCAAGGTACTATTTATGACATTAAATCATACTTTATGTGTGTTTTAAAAACATACAATGACTTCCCTATCTCATTGTATTGAAGTCTATTTCTGTAACATAATTTTTGTCCTTTCTTCATGATTTGATCATCTCAAGATGAGAAAGACCCCCCTTGTTGCTTGAGCACATGACCCTGATAAAACACTGTTAAAATATGGTGAATGCAGCACTAGTGTTATCGATAAGCTTTTTACGTTGTTAGCACAAACACTTCATCTGCTATTCATTTTCCTGTAAATAAGCAAAGATGTTGAGAAAGTGCTGTAATCTGACTCCCTAATTTTAGAAGCTGTTGGAGTCTCTCTTGCTGCCCTGGCTGTCTTGCACGTAAGCACTATAGTCAAGAAGTCAGTTGGACTACCTTTATACAATACTAAACTGTCTGGAATAGTACTCCGATGTGTTGAAGAAACATGACAGCTGCTGCTGGTTGCTCCCCGACCAAGAAGAGTTCCAGAAAGCTGTCAAGACTAGCCAAGGATCTCGGATTCCAGGCCAAGAGTTGTAACACTCACTGGCTGATTAGTGCTATTGGTCTTAAGACAGCATTTCTCAAATGGTGGGTCGTGACACTTTTGGGGAGTTGAAGGACCCTTTCAGAGGGGTTGCATATCAGATATCGTGCCTATTAGATATTTACATTATGATTCATAACAGTAGCAAGTTATAGTTATGAAGTAGCAATAAAAATAATTTTATGGTTGAGGGTCAACACAACATGAGGAAGTGTATTAAAGGGTCGAAACGTTAGGATGGGTGAGAATCAGTGGTCATAAAGGCTGAGGAGTACTTTAGCAAGCCTAGGGTCCTTAAAACCAGACACATCTAAAGACTAAGGAATCCTGACTTTACAGACCAGCAGCTATAGCGTTTAGGGTCCAATATTCAACACTCACATGAGGACCAAGAGTAGAGGGTACTGTTCACTGCTGCTGTCTTTATCTGCTGCCTCTGCTCACTGCTGATCAACCCAAGGAAAAGGAAATCTGCTAAAGACCAGGGAGATGTTCTCCCTGCCTGCTTATAAGTTATATCTAGGATGAGCAAAAGGACCCCTCATCTAGCTGATTGGCAGTACTCCTACCATCCGGCTCACCATCGCTTCTGGACCTCCAACTCCCCACACTCAGTCCTTACTATTTCCTTTCACTTAAAGTGTTATTAAATGTTTTATTTTACATTTAATTAAAATATTAGTAAATCATTTCCCCTTTCCTCTTTTCTCTCTAGTGTACTCCCAGTCCCTCTCAAATTCTTGGCCTCTTATTTAATTATTATTGCTATATACATACATACATACATACATACATACATACATACATACACACATACATACTTACATACATTGTGTGTGTGTGTGTGTGTGTGTGTGTGTGTGTGTGTGTGTGTGTGT
>JANHMN010000014.1:41996822-42012452 GCA_030674055.1 Rhabdomys pumilio | reverse complement strand
TATATATATATATATATATATATATATATATATATATATATATCAGGATTCTATATTCTTATCCCTGTCTTTAAGACTTGCAAAGACTAGACTCAGTTTGAGCTACCTTGTGGTCCAGGGCAGCGAGTGAGTGGCAGGCTTCACATCCGAGTATAAAGCTCTAAGCAAGAAGGAAACTAGAAAGCAAGAAGGAAACTAGAAAGGTTACTTTGTTCTTTCTATCTAAACAAACTTCCCAGAAGTCTCATGTAACACGCACAGCACACATGTGCATCTGTCTTTTATTTTTGCCTAGAACTAAATCATTTGGTTATATCATATAAAATGTAGGGTTGGCTGAGAAGCATAGTACTTTTCTGGGTAGCAATTTACACCTCTAAAAATATTTGACAAGAACTGATAGTCTCTGCTGTAGACAGGGAATAAAGAAATGGACAATGTCTTCACTGGCAATTTTACACAAAATTCAGTATAGCTTTTGTAGAGATGCATTATCAGAAGCAAGAGCACAATGTCTTGTGCTCATAAAATGCATGTTTATTGTATTGCATTAATTTAGGTCTCTGAGAGTGAAGGGTACAGCTCCAGAGAACTTAATAGACATTTCACAGCAGGGACCAATCAAAACTTTAAATATATTAAATATCAAATTGAGAATGTAAAATAATATTTTTTAAACTTTTTATTGGATCTTTGTGAATCTCACAACCTGTACCACAATCTCACTCATCTCCCCCTTCTCCCATACCTGCATGCCACCCTTACAACCTCTCCCACAACAGAAAAAAATACTTCATTGTGGAAGCTGTAGGGTGTCACAGTGTGTTCCTCAGTATAGCCTTTTGTCCACACTTCTTTGTTGCAAATGTTTATCGTAATGACTGGTTAGGTGGTCTAGTATGAGGCCTCTGGCTTCTGCTACTTTATCAGTACTGGAACCACGCTAGGACTCCTCTCAGATATTCTGTTCCGTCACTTGCTCCTCTTAGTGGTGCCTGGGGCCTATGAGTGTCTGGGGTTGTCTCAGGAGTGCTCTCAGGAGTGTGTTACCCTGCTTGTGCATTATGGAGCCAGTCAGGAGTTTCTGCAGTTTTGGATCAGTAGGGCTGGATCTTTATGCACTCCAGCCATTCATTCATTGATGGGGTAGATGTTGAAGTGAACCTATTCAAAGCCTTGGATCTGAACTAAAGAGGTATCTGAGCTGGTCAGACCCCTGACTCTCCCGCTATCACTTTTTGGGGCTGGCTCACCTAGCAACCTTCTCAACCAAGGTCAGCTCTACCCTGCTGTGCAGGTGAGGTGCTACAGGGCTTGCTCTCCCTAGTGTTTCAGCTGGTGAGGGACATGGCCAATTCTCTCATTCTCATTTCCCAGGGCCAGCTCTTCATCCTGCCAAAAATAATGAGGGTCAAGGGAGGTAAGGAGGTCATCTCTCCTCCATCTGCACCATCACTTTGCAAATAGGGGTAGGGCCATCTTCCCTACATTCATGCTTTTGGGGCTCGTTCACCTGCAAACCCCATATCCAGGGTTGGCTCTACTGTTTTATACAGGCAAGGTGCTGGGCCAGCTCTCCCAAGCACTTCAGCAAGTGAGGGACAGGGACAGCTCTCCTGATCTCATGACCCCAGGTCCAGCTCTCCAACCTGCTGTAGGTGGCAAGGGGCAAGGATAGAGGAGGGCATCTCTTTCTCTTCCAACCTGACTGATGATAGACTGTTGTGAGGCCAGTTCTCCATGCTCACACCCTCTAGGCTGCAACCCTATAACCAGGATCAGCTCTCCAGTGCTGCCCAGTTGAGGTGCAAGACCTGTTCTTCCCAGTGCTGGAGCAGGTGTGAAGCAGGGCCAGCTCTCCTGCTTGCATGATCCCAGAGACAGGCCCACTTGCTGCAGGTGTTGAGAGGTAAGGGGGAGGAGGGTATCTCTCTCTTGTCCATGAGCTACTGTATGGGAGATGAGTGGTAGGGCCAGCTTTTCCTGCTTGTATCCTTGGGGGAGGGGGAAGGTGTTGGCTCACTGTAACTCCCTTAATGAACAGGGCATACTCTCCCAAGTACTAGAGTTGGCCAGAGGCAGGTCAGCTCTCCTGTGATACACAAGTGAGGGATGTAGCCAGTTCTGTAAAGCCCTCAGACATCAACATGCCTTCCTGGCCTTTGGTGGTTACAGACCCTTGCTGCTGCAGGGCCATGAACCCAGACATAGGCTCTGGTGGTACCACAGGCCAGGATGCCATCATGGTTTCAGGTGGCATCACTGGCTACTTACACCAAGCTGTTCCTCACTACTCTCGAGTCTCTAGCTCTGCCTCTCTTCATTGTGCTCATATCCTTCTGTTTCTTTCTCTTCTATTTCTTCATCACTTACTTGCTCCTCTTAGTGGTGCCTGGGGCCTATGAGTGTCTGGGTTGTCTCAGGAGTGCTCTCAGGAGTGCTTTACCCTACTTGTGCACTATGGAGCCCATCAGAAGTAATCTTTGGCATGTGCTGGTCATTTCAGATTAGCTCCTTGCCTGGTCCCCATGGAGCCAGTCTGGTGGTTGTATGGTGCTTGATCCTTGTCTGCCTGGCCCACCCAGGTGGCCTCATGTAAGAGTCATCTATCTCAGGCTCACTTTCCGCTCTTCGATCTTCATATCCCCCATAGAGTCACCCTCATAGACTTCCAGGAGCCTCCCCCATACCAGATCTCTGGCACCTCCTAGAGATCCCCCCCCATACACAATAATTTCTGGCCATTCTCCAGGTCCATCCTCTCCAACTCTCCCTATACCTGATCCCTCCTCTTTACCCTCCCCATCCTCTCTTCCACCCAGTTCCTTCCTTTCATCCAATTCTGATGACGATTTTATTTCCCCAGAGTGAGATTCAAGCATCCTCCCTTTGGACTTCCTTGTTATTTAGCTTCTTTGAGTCTTTGGATTGTAGCATAGATATCCTGTGCTCTAAGCCTAATATGAGTACAGAAGACCATGCATGTCTTTTTTTGTCTGAGTTATCCATTCTTTATCCATTAAATTTTTTTAGGATGACATAATAATCCATAGTGTTATTTTCCTTTGACCACCGAACATACAATAACTACACAAAATGGTAGTTGATTGTTTCTGTAATAGCTTAGTTATGGAGAAAAGGCTTTGCAAATATTCAGTGTAGACACCAGGAGTTACCCTAGGTTCACAGATTGATTTGAGTTCCATTTCTTGAACTGGAGACCATAGCCACTTCCAAGGTTCCCAGGGTACATTGGTGTCTCATACTCACCCCTGTCTATGGCCACTTGCTTCTACCAGTTGGTTTTTATACATGTTGTTCTTTGTCCATACTATATCGATCTTGAGGTAGGGCTTGAATATTTTCCCCATACAAATAAATGCAAACCCAAATAAACTCTTCTAGATGAGCTGTCTTGTCTGGCCTCAGTAGGAGAGGACACACTCAGCTCTGCAGAGACTTGATGTGCCAGGATCAGAGGATACCCAGAGGGGGCCTCCACCATCTCAGCAGAGAAGGGTAAAGGGGATGAAGAGAGGGCTGTGGGATGAAGGAGATCAGGAGGGCCAGCAATCAGGATTTAAAGTAAATAAATAGGAAATAAACCAACCAAACAAAAATAAAAAGCTAAAAAGCTTCAAAAAATACTTTTGTGATTCAGCATTTCTTGCAATATATTAGTGTACATGTATATCACATACATGTACATAAACTGTAACAGTTGATAACTTTGGGACAAAAGCCACTTAGCCATCAAAATTCTGGGTATTTTTTTAATTAGGAATATTATTTTCATTTATGCTCTTGCTAATTTCTACCAGCCACAAAATAATTTTACTGGCTTCTCTTAGTTTGAACACAATTTATATGTTCCTTAACCACCTAGATGTATTCATAATACTATTAGCTGCACAGAAGTTTCACTAGTATGGTCTCATGTGTGTCCTGTGGCTGCATTTTGTTGACTCTGTCCTATGACTTATTAGTAGGATCATAACAATGAAAACTGGAAACCTTGGGGTGATGAAATGAAATGATAAATGTAAAAGACAAAACACAATGTCTGCAAATCTGTGAAAGACCATCTTTAATCATGGATAGGTGTTATCACAATACAGTCTTCAACTGATACATGTTTCTTCTCATTAAGAAAAACACTCCTATGGAGCAGAATGTTTTTAATTTAAATACACAAGCCTCTAGGATATGAATTTGGGGGATGAGGTTAAAATAAAGATAAGCATTCAGGTACTTCATGAAATATGTCAGTTCTTAGGACGGTTGCTTGTGCACCCTGGGCTGTTGTACTATAACTGTGTGGTAGAAGGCTGAGGCTAGTCATGCAAGAGACAAGCAGGTAGGTTTCTACCAGTGGTCAATGAACTCAGCAGAAGGAAGATGGTGTTTTCCCTTCTCAAATGTCACTCTCACTGAGATGTTTGTTAATAGTTTCCTCTGACTTTCTTCCTCAGCCTGAATGAACACTAGAACTGTGGACCCACCTCATCTTCTGCATCCATCTCTCCATCAGTTCTTCACCTCTGCTCCTTACCTTATTGTCTTCTTTTTTCCTTTATCTGTTCTTTCTTTTCTCCCTTAAAAAAAACTGTCAACTTGTTTAAATCTGTTATTATTATTGATCATGATTGGTAAACTTAGTAATTATCTGTTCCCTAGAAGTTATTATATGCACTAGATAGTGTGGGGAGCTGACAGAAGGCGGCTATCATCTTTGCAGCCATCTTGTGCTGTATACCCTGACAAGAGATTTGATAACAATAGCCTACAACAGCTGAGCACACTCTGATAACATCTTGTTTTAGATACCCAGGATTTTCCCTTGGGTGTGTGAGACTTAAAGGTGTGTGACTTAAGGGCGTGCCTTAGAGATCTGATTTAGAGACAAGACCTAAGGGCATGATTTAAGGGCGTGACTAAAAGGCGTGGTTTGGAAGTGAGACATTTAAAAGTCGAGAGGCAGACAAAAGAAGTTAAGTAGTTATTAGAGCATTAGACATTAGGCACTTGGCACTTGGAGGAAGAACTTGGCATTAGAACTAGACACTCCTGTCTTAGAAAGAGAACTAGGAATTAAACAGTTGGATTAGACACTTGGTACTAGAACTTGGAACTGGAAACTTGAAACTTGGAGGCACTAGGGACTAGGAACTAGGAACTAGGGACTAGGAACTCAAGACTTGGGACTCGGACTAGGAAGAGAGACTGAAGAGTAAACAGGATTGAATCACACTCTGTCTGGTCTCCATTCTTCGAGTCCATCCTCACTCTCTCTCTTGCTGAACCTGATGGATCTGAGCAGTGGGGCAGTGCGGGCTCTAACAACTTCGCCCCCAAGGCTTTTGGCAGTGTGTGTTCCAACATTGACAGAATGGTCCGCGACATTTTGACCCCCAAACATGAGGCAGCTCGGGCTGCAACATTTTTGGCGCCCAACGTGGGGCCGCAACAAGATAGATGGTCATTTTCAGTTTAAGAGGAAGCAGACAATATTTACCTGTATCTTCATATTTTGTAGGGCTCAATAAATTTCTCATTTTAAGAATACTGTCCTTTATGCATACAAGTCTGGATATTTCACTCACTAGGTTGTCTATGGTTACCTCCATATAGCTTTTCAAGTTTCTTAACAACCATCTCTTGAAGATTTACTGTAGAACATACAGGGAGACAGATGCTTCGGATTAAATAAAACTCAATCCTCACCCCCACCCCCTGGTCCCTCTCAAGGAATATGTAGAATATTTGGAGAAGCAGCCCATGAAATCCAAAAGATACAATTAAAATAGTGGTTCAAAGCAAAAACATATACATGCCTTATGGCCCGTTCTCTGAGAGGGTTTGAAATGAATTGCTCAGGCACAGGGAAGCAATGTAAGTACATTGCCCCTATTTTCTGAGTATGTCTAAATTCTAGTGTAAGACTTGTCAAAATGCTTTTTAAAAGAAAAGCAACAGTAAAATCATTGACGATACTTCTGTGAATCCCATTAAAAAGAAGTATTTTCTACATTTTGAAAATTATCCTACTGCATTTTTGTCCCTTATTCTATATTCACTGTATGGCACTCATTCAAAAATAGAGTATCACTTTGAATCACTTTGTGCAAGTTATTCCTTCCCTGATACCGATGACTAATGTTTCATTTAAAATGTCATTTTAGATTTAAAAAAATAAATTGTATAAAAGCAAAAAGGAAAAGGTGGCACAGGATAGGGGTTTTCTATGGAGGGGAAATGGGGAAAGGAGATGGCATCTGAAATGTAAATAAAATATCCAATAAAAAAATAAATTAAAAAAATGTCGTTTTAGATGCGACAGTCAAATTCCTGGACTCAAAGACATAAAGAGAGCAGGATTCTCTGTAAAATCACACAGATCCATAAAAAGATAACTTTATTCTTTTAATTTAGAAAGAGACTATTTCTTGAGTGTCTAACTAGTGATCTTGAATGAAGAATAAATTATATAGTTTTGAGATGTCCTTAGTTCTTACCCAGCATGAATAAAGCATTTTTTATTATTGTAATCTTGAGGACGTGTGAAAGAAGATGACATCTTTTACCCTCAAAGATGAGACATATATTTCTCTTTTTGAAATAGTCACATATTTTGTCGCCTCAGCTAAGACCATAAGTTAATACGGAGAAAGCAGCTGAGAACTGAAAACAGTTTCATATTATTTTTTTATATCTACTTGCATTTCTGAATAAATATTCAGAAATATCATCTTCAATCTATGTGGAAACGCAGATACAAGAGTAGAATTCAGGGGGAAAGTCATTATTCATATACAACCTGCAGGCTCCCTTTTCTCTGCTTGTTGGCAAAAGCATCTTCCCAGAGCCTTTCAACTGTTTTGAGCTTAAGAAAAGAAGGCATGAAGTGGGAATGTGGTGTGCAGCAAACAGAGGACTATGGGTACTTGCCGTGTTGTTAAAAATAGGGGCAATGAAATGAAGGGGCACATATAAATAATACTGGCTTGGCAGGTTGGGAAATGATCGAGAAGATCGAGGAGATCCATATTCTAGAAGAGACACAGGCCTGTGAAAATGCTTGAAATTCAGTAAAAACAGACAACTTAGTTTCCTTTTAAAAAAGGAAATTTTTAGTCTTTAATGTACATGTTGAAATTAATAATATATTTGTGTTTCAAATGTTTAAAAGGTTCATAGAAATGCACAGCATTAAAATTTCCCTTCATCCACTGTTCTCAGCCCCTTAATCACAACCCCAGAAGCTTCGGACGTTACAAGGTTCTGCTGTATTCTTCCAGACGTATTTTAAGGATATAATATGGCTATGCCTATTCTCTTACTTTGTTCATATGGTAAAGGAGTTCTCAAGCCTCTTGTTAACATGGTTATCAGTGAACCAACTGGCAGTAGCATGCTTCCTCTTGGGTAGAAAGCTCCGACTATCAGAGTTGGTCAAAATACCTATGTCTTTTTTCTGAGAGATAAAAAGGAAAAATAAAGCAATACATACAATCTCTCAGCTAGCTGTCATTACTTTTATTTGTATTGTATAGAGATACCACATTTCCCCCTGTCTCATATTACTGGTTGTGGGGGTTTGAATATGTTTGGCGCCCTCATAAACTTATGTGTTTGAATGTTTGGCTCACAGGGAATGGCGCTATTAGGAGGTACGACATTGTTAGAGTAGCCATGGCCTTGTTGGAGGAAGTGTGCCATTGTCAGGGTATATTTTGAGGTCTACCTCTGAGGTCCCATGTTCAATGCCGAAGAGAATCTCTTCCTGGCTGCCTTTGGATCAAATGTAAAATGGTTCCTCCAGCATCATGTCTAAATATCCACTTATTAGTGTGTACAAACCATGCATGTTCTTTTGATTTGAGTTACCTCACTCAGGATATTTTCTAGTTCTATCCATTTGCCTGAAAAACTCAAGATGTCCTCATTCTTAATAGGTGCGTAGTATTCCATTGTACAAATGAGCCACATTTTCTGTATCCATTCTTCTGTGAGTTATTTCCAGCTGATGATTATACAAACAAGGCCACTATGAATATAGTGGAACACTTGCCCCTGTGGCCTGCTGGGGTATCTTTCGGGTATATTACCAAGAGTGGAACTGCTGCTGCTTCAGGTAGATCTATTTTTAATTTTCTGAGGAACCACCTGATCAATTTCCAGAGTGGTTGTACCAGTTTGCAATCCCACCAGCAACGGAGGAGTGTTCCTCTTTCTCCACATCCTCGCCAGCATCTGCTATCACCTAAGGTTTTGATCTTAGCCATTCTGACTGGTGTAAGGTGGAGTCTCAGGGTTGTTTTGATTTGCATTTCTCTGATCCCTAAGGACTTTGAACATTTCTATAGTTGCTTCTCAACCATTTGAGATTCCTCTGTTGTGAATTCTCTGTTTAGTTCTATACCCCATTTTTTTGACTTTCTTTTTTTTTTGTGGTTAGCTGCTTGAGTTTTTTATATATTTTGGATATTAGCCCTCTATCAGATGTGGGGTTAGTGAAGATTTTTTCTCATTCTGTAGGTTGCCGATTTGTCCTATTGATGGACAATATGCCTTTGTCATGGTGTCTCATCAAGGAAGTAAAATCCTAACTAAGAAACTGGTCATACATTTAAATAGTGGAAGTGCCTTAGAGATATATTTTACAATTTATTACATAAGAGTTATTGGGTTACTTAATGATTTTAGTTTTGAACATTCATGTAACTATTCTCAAAATTGAGTTAAAAAGAAAGGAGGTAGCCTTTAATTACTGAGTTATTGACAATTCTGTTCTTCATTTACATGAAAACTTGTCAAGGTGAAAAACTGGCTTATTTATCTATTTAGTGCTTAGAACATAATTCTCTATAGATATGTGCTGATCAAATGACCAAATGAATACATTTATAAATAAATCATCCAACTCATCAACTAATTGATTTGATTCCTGTATGTCACAGCAGTAATGATTTCCATTTGAGCTTTGATGAAACTATGGAGCTGGCATAATAACTCAGGTCTTACAGCAGTTCTTTCAAAAACCCATGAGTCTGAGGCACTAGGTGGGTTTGCTAGGTTAAAGTTTAATGCAAATAACCCAAGAAATGAAAGGTTTTTTCTAATTTTTTCCATTTTCAATTGTTCTGTCTTTATTTTACAAAACAAACAAATATATATCTGGGGGTGGGTTTGGAGGACAAAACAAGAGATTCATCAATTAAAGCCATTTTAAGGAATGATTCTTTAGTTCCATAGAGGTGGTAAAATAAATCACTATGTACAAATAATAAATAAAAAATAAAATAAAATTGTAAAACAAATGCAATGTGCTTGTATTGCAGGGTTTAAAATGTATCAATTAATTGCACATAAAAGATGCATCAATAGTCACAGCTAACATACTAAGCAAACAACGGAAACATTTACAGATTAACACAAGCTTCTGAAGAATTGTTCACTAAGTATTATAGTTTCTGGTAGGAATAAAAGACAATGTGCTTTGCTTTATTATTAGGAGATTTCACATTTGACATTTTAGAAGCAAGAGAAGCAAACGGCTTAAAAAGGTGAAAAGCCAATTCACCATGATGGGTGACATTTGGAAACTGATGTTATCATTTGCAATTTAAAATTCAGAAATGATAAAGCACAATCAAAGGGCCTTATTGAAATATATGCAGTTGTCCTTGAAAACAAGACAGAGGGGTTTGAATTTGCAAGTTTATGCCTTCCCACCTCCACTTATATTTTACAAAATGTTTCTGTGTTCTGCTCACAGAAAACTATGTCCACTTCAAGAAGATAAACAGGATTGCAGACCCCTAGCCCACCTAAACAAAAGAGAGAGAGAGAAGAGACCCAAATTAACAGAATCACAAGCAAACAGGAAACATTACAATAGACACCAAAGAAATTCAGAATTTTGTGATGAATACATTAAAAACCTGTATTCCTTTAAGGTGAAAAATCTGAAAGAAATGGATGAATTTCTAGATTCAGCCAAGTCACCAAAATTAAACCAAGAAGAAATCAACAACCCAAAGAGACTCATTATAAATGACAAGATTGAAATAGTAATATAAAATCTTCTAAGAAAAAAAGTTCAGGGCCAAAAAGAAAAAAAAGTTCTGGGTCAAATGGATTGACAGCAGAATTTTGCTACTTTTAGTCCTTCTTAAACTTAAAAAAAAAGAAAAGAAACAGAAGAAGCACTCTAAAATTTTTCTATGGAGCCAATATCACTGTAATACCCAAATGAGATAAAGATCCACAGAAAGACCCACAAAAAATAAACTTGTTGAACATAAATTTTAAAATACTCAGTAAAATACTTGCAAATCCAATACAGACATATATAAACAAAAAAATCTTATACCATAATTATGTTGGCTTTCTCCTTGAGATGCAGAGATGGTTCAGCACACACCAGTCAATAAATGCAATAGACTTGAAAACCACATAATGGACTTAAGTCAAAAATCGCATGATCATTTCAATATACTGAAAAAGCTTTTGAGAAAAAAAAATCCAACATGTCTTCATGATAAAAGTCCCAGAGAGTAGAACTAGAGGGCACAGACTTCAACATAATAAAAGCCCTGTAAAAGAAACCCACAGCCAACAGCATCCTGTTGAATGGAGACAAACTTGAAGCAATCCCCTGAAAACAGGAATAAAACAAGGATATCTGTTGAACTCATTCCTTTCCAACGCTGTGCTGAAAGCATTAGCTAGAGCTGTAAGGCAAGAGAAGGAAAACAGGGGTATTTAAAGAGCAGAAAAAGAGGTCAAATGATCTCTCTTTCCAGATGACATGATACCGCACATTAAGGAGCCCCAAAATTCTACCAGGAAATATCTGGAAATGATAAGCAATGTTAGAGAAAGGGAAGGATAAAGTATCAATTACCAAAATTCCATAGCCTTTCTACACACGACCACCAAACAAACAGAGGAAAATATGAATACACTATTATTATTCACAATATCCTCAAAGAAAATCAAATCTGGGAATAAACTTAAGCAAGGACTTGAATGGCATCTTAAACCTCTGAATGAAGATGGAGAAAGACATTAACACTATCAGTGGCATCCTGTGCTCAATATGACGATTTTACTGAAAATTATTTACAGATAGACTCAGTGCAATTCTAGTCAAAAAGCCCCATCTCATTCTTCACAGAAATGGTAAAAAACAACAACAAAAAACTCTAACATCCATATGGAACCACAAAAGACCCCAGATACGACACACAATTCTGAGAGAAAAGGATGGTGCAGAAAGGGATTGGAATTTTAGATCTTAAGCTGTATTGAGTTGTTAACAGAAAGGAGAATAAAGTTACCACCAGGATGTCTGAAAAAGTTCCAAGGAGCCGCACTATTAACTATCTACCTAAAAACACATATAATATGTGTACATCTATTAATATGCAAGTATAGTTTAAATAAAAAATTTCCATCTGGGTGACAGTGTTCTCATCAAGAGCCAAAGACTATCTAACAAAAAAAACCACCCCCAAACAGGTATGAGAATTCTTTTGAGTTGTTGGTTAGGGTTGTCCAAGGAACTATCAAAGCCATTTTCCAACCTTTTTGTCATGCCTGAAACTTCTTGAACACACATCATGTGATGTTGTCGGTTGGTCCTTTGTTTGCGTTACTTCTTTTTTCTTCATAATTTATTTATTACTTTTGTTTTTATCCAATTAACTTTTTTTTTTACTTATTCACTTTACATCCTGCTCACTGCCCCACCTTGGGCACCCCCTCCCACAATTCTTCCCCATTCCCCTTCCTCTTCTCCTCTGAGTGGGCAGGGATCCTGCAGTGTATCCCTCCCACCCTGGCACTTAAGTCTCTTCAAGGCTAGGATCTTCCTCTCCTCCTGAGGTCAGACAAGGCAGCCAGCTAGTAGAACATATCTCACATATAAGCAACAGCTTTTGGGATAGCTCCCACTCCAGTTGTTCAGGACCCACATGAAGACCAAGCTGTACATCTGCTATATATCTGTGGGGAGACCTAGGTCCAGCCTCTATATGCTCTTTGGTTGGTGGTCCAGACTCTGAGAACCCCAAAGGTCCAGATTAGTTAACTCTGTTGGTCTTCCTGTGAAGTTCCTATCCCTTTTGGGGCCCACAATCCTTCCTCTTATTCTTCCATAAGAGTTCCCAAGCTTCATCTACTGTTTGGCTGTGGGTGTCTGTCAATCACAGCCCCCCCCCCAACTCTCTTCCCAGTCCCTCCTTTACAAATCCCTTTCTCCATTACCTGATTCCCTTCTCAAGGAAGAGGGAGATGTGGTAAGATGTTGACCAATGGAAACCAAGTTACAGGAGGATGTGCTATTCACGGCAGAGTAACTTACTATGTTAAGTACTATATGACTCAAAAATCTAGACAAACAGTAGTTGCTGTTTTACCATGAAATAGTGATAGAGCCAGGCAAGTTTACCCTGATGTAACTATTACATAACATGTACACTTATTTAAATAGAACATGCTACCCATTAATATACATAATTTTGTTTTACTCCATTAGCTAAAAATCAAACTACCATCAAAACTAAGATAAAATAAAAACTAGAACATTTAGACGGTCTTATTCTCCTGGTGTCCTAAATCCCCTTTGGCTCATAAGCTCTGAGGGGAGAAGTTTGATGGAGACATCCCATTTAGAGCTGAGTGTTCCAAGGTCCTCTCTTTCTCTGCATAATGTCTGGCTATGGGTCTCTGTATTTATTTATATCTGGTGCAGGATGAAAGTTTCTCTGATGATGGCTGAGCAAGGCACTGATCTACGAATGTAGTAGAATGTTATTAAAAATCATTTTTTTGCTGTTGCTTTTATTTTTTAAGATTTATTTATTTATTTATTCTAGAACAGTAGTATTTGGTTTTACCCCAAGTTTCTGAGCTACATAGTCTCAGGTTTTTGATCACCTAAGCAGTGGTGGTTATGAGTTCCATTTTGTGGAGTGGGCCTTCAGTCAAATTAAATGTTGATTGGTTACTCCCATAGGTTCTGTGCCACCATTGCCTTAGCATATTTTGTAGGCAGAACATCAATCTAAATTAAAGTTTTGTGGTTGGATTGGTGTTCACTTTCTCTTTTGGTAGCCTGTAGAGTACACATCTCCCCAAATCAAAGTAACAAGAACATAGGATGCTCTATGTTCTATGTAGGCACAACTTTGATGTCTCCATGTTCAATCAATTGTCACTTGGTGGAGAGCAATATATTGTCTTGGCAACAGCCTGCGTCTTTTGAGGATTTCCATGAGACCCATTTGGTCAACAATTCAATTGGATGTAATGCAGTCCCAGTACTGGAAGCTTTGTTTAATAACAAGAGATGGCCACTTGGTATTCTCTTTCCTCCATTATTTTGAGACTTCATTAGGATTACCTTTATATGTTTTAGGAAGATTCCACTACGCTAAGTCTTCATATGACCTCTCAAATACCCCTCAATTGTAGCTGTCTCTCCCCACATTCCCTCCCTATCCTACCTGATCCTCCCATTCCAGTACCCTACAACTCAATGTACCCATAAAATCTATTTTATTTCCACCTTCCACAGAGACCCTTGTGATCTTTTTGTCCAGTGGTTCTCATCCTTCCTGAGGCAGTCACCTTTTAATACAGTTCCTTATATTGTGGTGATTCCAACCATAAAAATATTTTTGTTGTTAATTAATAACTATAATTTTGCTACTGTTACGAATCTTAACGTAAATATTTTTGGCGACAGTGATGTGCCAAAAAAGTCTTGACCTGCAGATTAAGAACTGCTGTCCTAGTCCCTTCCCCTATACCTAATCTCTCTTGATCTATGGAGTATAGCTGGGTTATCATTTATATTATGGCTAATATTCACACAAGAGTAAATACACATGATATTTACATCTCTGGGTCCAGTTTATCTCATTCATGATTTTTTTTCTAGTTCCATCTATTTGCCTGGAAATCTCATGATGTCACTTTTTGTAACAGCTAAGTAATACACCAGTGTGTAATGTACCATATTTTCTCTGTTTTTCTGTTAAGAGACATCTAAGATTTTTCCAATTTCTGGCTATTGTAAATAGAGCAGCATGGATTCACAAGACCGAAGCAGAAAGTACAGGGTCTGCACAGATTGCCATCAAGTCCTCTGCGTGTATATTGTGACTTTCAGTTTAGTGATTTATGGGACTCCTGAGTGTGTGGATGACGTGGTCTCTGATTCTTAGGACTTCTCTTGAGCTCTTTTCCTTCTGTTAGGTTCACTTGTCCAACATCAATGTGATGGTTTGTATTTTATATTATTATACTTTATTTTATGCTCCATTGTTATCTCTTAGGAGCCTATTCTTTTCTAAAGCTCTCGTCAGAGAGTAATAGGGTAATCAGGAAGGGGGCTGTCATTTGAAATGTTAATGAATAAAATGATTAATGACAAAAGCATCATGGGAGTGGGTCTGGATGGAAGGGAAGGTGGGGAGGGAAAACTAATAAGAATATATTTTATGAGAAAAGAATCTATTTCCAATAAAGGGGGAAAATAAAATTTAAAAAGTGTACTATTAGCCATACAAAAGGATGTGAAAATCTGCCCATACATACCAGGAATTCTGCTGTGGGTGTCAGTAGGCATCTCATGCTGCAAGCTTAAAAATAAATCTCCTGGCAAGGGACCCCTATCTGCTGATGCAAGAGATATTCTCAGTAAAATCTTCATCAAGATATGCCCAGTTTTGTTTTTTGTTTTTTTTTTTTTTTTTTATAATTGAGACTACAAAAATCACATGCACTGTCTTTCAGAGTCTTAGAGCTTACATGAACTCTGCCCACATTTGATCATCCCTCCACTTTTTGTGAAAGAATAATGTTGAACTCATCTTTCCTGGTCTGGAGTTGACAATTCTTGTCTTTTGTAAAAGATTGTCTTGCCCTGTGTTTTATGTTTTGCTTTCTTGTAGTCACTCTCAAATGAACAAAGCAAAATACTCCCTTTGTTCCATCTTTACACATGCTGCAAGAAAAATCAATCAGTTTAAAAAACAAACAAACAAACACCCCTCACGTTCTCGTTAACATAATCCAGAAGTGCTTGGTCATCACCTTATGGTCAGGCATGCATTTCACCGCTACTCCGTGATCTAATTCAGAGAAGAAACAGCTGCTGCATTTCAAATTGATTTATAAAATTAGCTGGTTGCAGTAGACACCATCTGACGTCAGTAGAATCATTAACAAGCAGTGACCAGTATGTTCAGTTGAATCAATTTCAGCTCAATGTACAGGTACATGAATCCTTAATTTTTCCTTCTTCCCTTTCTTCCTTTCTTCCTTATTTCCTTCCTTTTTTACTTCCTTCTTTGTCTTCTTCTTCCCTAATTGTCATCAGTCACCTAGCAAACATGTGGGTGTGATCCATGATTAAGATCTTTTGACTAATCCCTAGTACATAATCATCTGCAAGAGACCTGCTGTGCTTGAAAAAGATCTCTCTTCTGTCACTGTGTTTGACTTCATGAAAGTGCTCAGTAGAATCTTGCATAATTTCTCTGCCTACTCTTACTCTACTGGTTTCCAATGACAGGTGTTTGCCTTGAAACTTCTAGAAATGATTGAGGCAGGAAG
>JANHMN010000014.1:41934384-41996812 GCA_030674055.1 Rhabdomys pumilio | reverse complement strand
CTATCTATCTATCTATCTATCTATCTATCTATCTATCTATCTATCTAAAGTCATTCAAGCTTTGAAGTGTAAATCTGCAAAGTCTACTATCTCAGTCCCATGAAATGTGTCTAGCCTTTTCCTCCAAGTAGTGTCTCACTCCTATTCCTCTGGCTCAACCTGAGTCTGGCCTTTCTGCCTATGACTTTGAAGGAGTCTCACTTCATCACTTTGGTATCAAGTTCCTTTCCTTTCTGTTCAGACTATCGTTTTTTCCCCCTTAACAAAAAGATGTCTTCTGAACCCTTGTTCATAAACATCCATTTCATCTTTCACCACACCTGGTTTCAAGCCTAGTAAAATAAAAATCTGAGTGGGTAAACCTCTTTCCTGACAATCACCAATATCTTGCTAAGCAAGAATTCCCCATCTCATATCCGTTAACCAAACTATTTCATCTATAACCTAGCAGGAAGCCAACTGACAAATATGCTTTTCTTGTTTGTATAAGCATTTACAGGATATAGTATGGAATATGACCAATAGTGGTACACAATTAAAATATTAATTTTATAAATGGATGATTGCCTAGTTATTAATTGAGACTGAATTTTTTATTTAGTCAGGAATAAACAATGAACATTTTTATGCCCAATACTGCAGCAAGTGAAGTACTGGGCTGTACACCATTCTTTATAGGAATTTTTTTTAACCTCTCTTTACAATTGGAAACCACATGCGTACAGGAAGATAGGCCCTACTCTGGCCACTCCAGATAAGAGGGGTCCTTGTGATTGTTAATTGATGTCTGAACTTGTGTTAGTTAATTGCCCAGGAGAAGTCAGACCTTGCTCTTTTGTTTAAGTGCATCAATAGATGTATTTATAGTGTAGTGTATATATACACAGTATAGTTAATCACCAAAAGCTATGATCAAGCAACTGCCAATGGAAAACAAAACAATCAGATTAAATCAATAAGGATGACTGAGGGCAATTACCAAAGAGGTGACATTGACTTTACATTGTGTGACCTGTTTCAAGTTGTGTCTTTGATTTAAATATATTTGCTTTAAGAACCAATTCGTGACATTATTATTGATACTCTGTTATGCTTGCAGATGGGAGTCTAGCCTGGCTGACCTCTGAGAGGCTCCACCCAGCAGCTGACTCAGACAGATGCAGACACCCACAGCCAACAGTGGATGGAGTTTGGGGACTCTTATGGAAAAATAGGACAAAGGATTAGGGCCCTAAAGGGGGATAGGAACTCCACAGGAAGACAAACAGAGTCCATTAACCTAGACCCTTGGGAATCTCAGAGACTGAAACAAGAACCAAAGAGCATTCCCTGGCCAGACCTAGGCCCCTGTAAATATATAGAACATCTACAACTTGATCTTCGTATGGGTCCAGAACAATTGGAGAGGGTGCTATTCCAAAAGCTGTTGCCTGTAAGTATTTCTCTAGCTGGGCTGCCTTGTTTGTTCTTAGTGGGAGAGGATGTACCTAGCCTCATAGAGACTTGATGTGCCAGGATGGGGGAGATACTAAGAGAGTCCTACCCCTACAGAGGAGAAGGAGAGGGAGATGGGAGAAGGACTTTGGGAGGGGGTGATGGGGGGGCAGTGAGTGAGATATAAATAAGTTAAAAATAAATTCAATAAAAATTTATTTGCTGCAATCTTATGTTTTATGGGTGGCATTTTAGCACTCCTTTAATTAGAATAGCCTTCAGCATTCCAGTCATCTGTTTCCTCCTTTCTTCCTTCCCTTTCTTATTTTGTTCCTTCCTTCAACCTTTTAACTTAATACAAAGAGTATCAGCTTGGGAATTACAGGGTCCTTATTTGTAGTCTCACTTCCATACATTGTATTGCTAAAATCTCTTGGTTGTCATCCTGTCTTCACAGGGCCTGCTTGGCCTCCTGCAATGCCATCAAGCTGGATAAGTATCAGTATCTTTCCTACTTGTCATGCCACTGTGTTTCTTTGACTTGCCTCCTGGATGCCTTTGTCCTGTTTTCTAGTCAGTGAGACCCACAAAGACTTACTTTTATTTCTAATTTATTGCACAGATAGAATATCGAATTGCACATCATTGAGAATTATCTCATTTGGGCAAATGAAAATATTTCTCAAATATTTTAGTAACTAGTAAAATAGCCATTGTTCTAGTTTTACCATGAGCCATCTATTTCCATTGACTGGAGTTTAAAATCTTTCTTCATTGTGCCACATGTCCACAGCTAATTACCTTCCAGTTAGGTATTGTGCTCTTAACTTAGCTGAGTTCGTCTAGAACCATACTGAACCAAAACAGAAATGTGATTGTGGTTGGAAAGGAGGTAAAAGGCAAAGAAAAGACAGCCATTGGTAATGCAACCTCGTGAGATCTGTACTCAAAGACCCTGGGTGAATACTACTCTTTTCTTATTAGTTTTGTAAGGTTAGTAATTCCTGATCCTTAGTTTTTTCTACTTATAATATTGGATACATGTCAGGCTAAATATTATTACTCAGATAAGGTAATGCTTGTGTAATGTTTCTTTTAAGAGAGAAAAGCATTCTAGACAAGTAGATAAAATTTTACTTTTGTCATATACTTTGTTGATCTGGCTCACTAAATCTCAATAGAAATAATTACAGGGATTGTCAACAAGCTCACTCTTTGTTCTGGTGTCTCCCGGATGCTAACAGTGGGCTCCTGTGAGTCATACAGTGACAATAGAAAAAGCTCCTGAACACAAGGTTCTGAGCGAAATGAATGTGGAAACAGTGAGGGGCGGGACAATATAATTACAGTGTAACCTTATAAGCACACACGAACAGCACCAGGAATTTTGATGCATGGTTTTTATATATTATTGATCTGATTCACCTGTTATAATTTAAAAAGCAATAATATTCTCTGTAATTATGGCTGAAAGAACAGGTTTTTAAGTAATGAATTACAGTGGTAAAAGTGATACAAACACTTATCATCATTGATGTTATTTTATTTGGAGGTGCTAAGACATCACTGATCTAAATACACTTCTGTCTGAATCTTGGTTTCATAATTTGTTAGCATGTAAGGACTTCAGTAAGGTTGTATTGAACTTAGACATGTAAGTTTTGGTTTCTATATGTAAATATCTGATAAGTGATTACTGCACAAAGAAAATAGGAGAACATGAAAGGTGTTTGCTATAGGTTAGATTCTTCTAGTCTTGTTATTTGTCAGAAACAAAAGACACATAAAATAAGTGGCAAAAGCATATGATAAGGGAAATAATTTAGAGCATACATTACAAATAAGACTTTGATTAAAATAATTTTACATAGTGATATTTTCAATTCTATTTAAATACTAAATACAGCATTTTAAATAGGATAAGCTTTGTAGGTCATTATTGTTTTAGTAAAATAAGTATTGAATAACATTATTACTGCTCATGTAGGCCAATGAAACAGAAATGGTTTTATCTAGGTGTCTTAAAACAAAGATAATTCTATTGTATCTCTTAAAATTTAGCATTTGTGAAGGTGGCAAAATTTTAAAAAGGATATCATCTGTGTACTCATTCTAATTAAGAAGTCTATAGAGAAGTATAATGAAGAAGTTGCAAGGAAATGTACTCTACTTGAGATAAGTAAGCTAACTACATTGTTTTACAATTACATAGAACCGTTAATGTTACTAATGCGGTCCAGGTCTTGTGTTTGTTGCACGGGCAGTATTATATAAGCAGTACACTCCAATGGGCTTTAGGACAGTAGTACTTTTAATTTTGTTGTTGTTGTTGTTTTAACTTAAAATCACTGAACAACTAGCACACTGAATGGTAGCAGTATTCATCAAAAGAATGAATGTAAATGAGAATATACTATTATTTTGTACACTTCCATCTTTCCTAATCCGTGTCTTCCCTGAGTTCCAGAGTATTATATAATGTGTGATCAGGGTTTTTCCAGAAGTAATTAGTGAAAATGAAGTCACCTTGAAGTGAAATAGACCGATGATTTCTACAAAAGAAGGAGCACACAGATAAAACATGGAGAATGATGGGGTGAAGATGGAGGGAAAGAACCACTGACGTGTCAAAAAGCCAAGGAATGCTGGGAATTTCTTGGGACGTGTTCTTCCTCGGAGGCTACTCAAGGAAACAACCCTGATAACACTTCACATGCTCATCAGATTTTTTACAAGGAACAAACATCTAAGAGTAACAACTTAGAAGAAGGAAGGTATTTCTTTTGGGTCACTGCCTCAGAGCTAGTGTGGCCACAGTCAGACAGTTCATTGGGTACTTGTGATAAGGGGGAAGCTCATGGAGGAGGGGATGGTACAGTATAGCTGATTTTCATCATGGAAGTCAGATGGAGAAAAAGGAATGAGGAGTGAGGAAGAGGGAAGAGAAGAGAGAGAGGGAGACACACAGAGAGAGACAGAGAGATTTAGAAATAGACACACAGAGAGGAATATAATATATCCTTTCGTGGTATTCTTTAATGGTTTATTTCCTCCAAATAGGCTCAAATTTTAAATTTCATGTCTCTCTCCTTCAAATTGTTCCACAGGTGGGAAACAAGCCTCCTGCACATGAGCCCCTGGAGCGCACTCCTATCTGCAAGATCTTGACTCCAGACTTACAGTATCCAATCAGTGAGATAGTAGACTGGTGCTGGTTGCAGCTGCTTAGCTGGTTGCAGAAGACCTGGAAGTCAATGTGCCACTGCTGAATCACATCCTGGATTTCCACAGTTAGTAAGACACAAATAGCTCCTATGTTCATCATGTATGGTTAGCATCTTATATGCTTTTAGTGTTATCTTAAGACTTTATTTTTGCATACTACTGTTTTGGTTGGGATAGCTTTTCCGTATTAGCTTCTAAACTGCATTTGCTAAAAGGGCAGCCAAAATATAAGTGTGACCAGAAATGGAGTGTTTAAATTGTTTGCTCTTTTTCATCCTTTCCAGGATTCAGAATGGATGTGAATGATCACGAAGCAAACCTACTGAGTAGACACCCACTCATATGAGGTTGGCCAGTTTCTTGTAAAGGACATCTTCTGTTTGTGTCAGAATAAAACATTTTATTTTGCTTTTTTTTTTTTTGTACCAGAGCTTTGATTTTTCTTTTCAACCAACATCTTGACCTTCTCAATCCACTTTTATGGCTGCAGGCAGGGTAGGAGTGACCAGTATGTACTTGTCTCTTTATGTTTGTGAGCAATGTGTTCTAGGACTTCTGTGTATGTTAAATCTCCAGAGATTATATCAACTCTACAAACAACCACAAACAAACATAGTCTCCCATATACTTTAAAATCCATGCCCTATACCTAATGCAATATCAAATCTATACCAATAAGTGTCACATTGTATTGTTTAGAGAAACAACAAGAAAAAAATAAGATCTGCCTAGATGTATTTTTTAATATTTTCAATCTATCAGTGGTTGAATCCATGAATCCCTGAATCCACTGATGTCAGAGCCCCAGATGCTGGTGCCTGCAGTTATGCAAGGCAGGCTGGTCTATACTATATATGTTTGAGAAATAAGATTTGGGCCCAAATGAGACAAGTGATCCTAAATTCTGTTTTTAATGTGAAACTATTAGAAGAATATTTTGTTCTTCATGTGGATTCAGCCTGAAAATATTTTATATCAATATAGTCAGTGTAGAGGGAAAAACTGAAAGAAAAAAATCAAGTCTCTATGATACTGTTTGAGGCTTCAACTGCTGGTGTAACCAAAACTACTTCTCTTTCTCTTTTTCATTCCAATTGATTTGAAAAGCAACCCTTCATTTTTTCCTAGCTTGAATGAATTTGAGTTGATTTGTCTCAAGTAGAAACAGAACAGATGAAAATCAGTTCAGACAGAGAAAGTAAAATCCAAACAGCCATTCTGTGGGCTGGAATGGATGCCAAGAAAGGCAGCTCTGTGAAGTCAGGTGAGAATAATCACAGGCCACACCATGCCAAGGCCTCAGAATAACTCCTACTTGAGTGAAAGCAGTTCTCTAAATTCTGGTAGCACTTATCAGCATCTCCTTCCCTTATGTAGGATTTATGTCACTTTGACCCAGCAAAGCTACTCAATTCACAGCCCACGATCCAAGCTTCCAATGTGGAGATTGTGTGTACAACATTGCACATCTGCCTTCTTTGTGATATGTTTCACTTCATCAAATGTGAAGCATACATTTGATGCTCTTATCTGGTCCTTCTTTGCTTTGCATGTACTCTATTCAGATATCATCGACAACCCTTTTTTTGTATACATCAAGGTCTCCTTTCCTTTGACTACATGACTCATGCTTCTCTTTCTGTGTGATCCCTCCCCTTAATAGATGAATTTGATTTCACCCAACTTCAAGTTGTTCCTAGTTGTATGTGGATTAGTTAGCCATGGGAAAACAAAGAAGTGTAATGATTGTAGGCTTTCACTTTACCATAATCACTCTATTCAAATTAATTTCATAATTGGTTACCTGACCATTTATTCATTTTAAAGTTTGTCTGTTGGGAAATTTGAACTTTAAATCATGTGTTGCAAAGCTGGGTTCTTTATCTCTTTTATCAGTGAGAGCTTCTTGAGACATGCACTCTAACAATAAACACTACCTTGGTTAATTGAAATATACACTTAAATAAGTTCACCAGGAAAGCATAAGTGCAATAAAATTTGAGCTATATTTTCTGAGCAGTTCCAAGGTTTTCCAGGGATTCTTGGAAAACTTAGAGGCAGGACCACTGGCCTTTCCCTTAAGAAAGTCAACCTTCAGCATACTGTGTTGTTTCATGTTCCTGTGAAATCCCTGTATAGAGATATTTTACGTAGTATATGGATACATCATCTGTCAATTAAAAAATGACTGGCCTATGGCTTAGGCAGCAAATGGAAGGTGGTATGTTGAGGAGGAGAAAGAATTCTGGGATAGAGCCAGGCAGGGGAGGTCCTCAGGAAAGATGTAATGAGACAGAAGCATAGTACCTGCTTACAGGTAACCAGCCACATGGCAAAATGTAGGTTAAAATGATTGGGTTATTTTAGTTATGACCTAGTCATAGAGGAACCTAGCTATATGACTAAGATATTTGTAAATATATTTTGAGTCTGAGTTTTATTTCTGGGAGCATGGGGCTGGGAGTAAGAACCAGGGTTTAACAATAACTCTTCTACCTGCCCCCATTAAAGTAAAACTACCATGTGAACCACTGCTATAATTAAATAAACAAAAAAATGTGAAGGGGCCCATAAAATTGTGCATAGGAGAATGAGTCCCATAGTCAATGCCATCATTTGCTCATCTCTACTGTGGGGAATTCAGAAGCCATTGGTTCTCAGACACACATCAAGTGTCCTCGAGTGTGTCTAAACAATGGAATCAAGAAATGGGCTTCTCAGAGTTCAATTTTGAGAGGAGAAAGAGTCAAACCAACATGTTTCACAAAAATCTATGTGCTCTATCTCCTCTCTTTCTCCCCCTCCTCTATCACACTACACACATAAAGTGTTTAGGTATGCCAGCATCAGTGGTAGCTAAACAAAATGGTGGCTGCTATTAGAATTATTTTTATTACAATTATAGATTGTTTTATTACACACACACACACATACACACACACACACACACACACACAGAGAGAGAGAGAGAGAGAGAGAGAGAGAGAATGCACAGGCATGCCATGATGTGCATGTGAAAATCAAAGAACAACTTATGAGAGTTGTCCCATTTCCTTCTACCATGTAGATCCTAGAGACAAATTCATCTGTCTGCCTAGACGAAATTCATTAACCATCTCACAGGCGATGTCCTATCCCCAGCCCATGGGGAGAAAGACAAAGACACAAAGAAGGATAATTACTAAGATGTAAGGGTCTTGAAGCCTTTCCATTAGGATGACTCATGTGTCTGCAAACCACACACCCATGTGAACAATATACTCCTCTACTTTCATAATGATGCCTAACTAGGTATAGGAAATGTGCACCAACAAGTTTATGAGCCTTAGTGAGCAGGAGTAGAGATAGGAGACTTCAGAGGTCATTGAGACAAAAGAGTTACCAGCAGCCAGTAGCTAGTGGTGGCCATGGAGGCTTCTACTAAACACAGAGGACATGCCTTGAATTCCTATGGCAAGAGCAGGAGTCTTGCGTGGAAACAGGAGTTGGTAGGATTGTAGTTAACATATTCATACAGCCTCTTTTTTTTTCATAGAAAAATGAGGAATAGAGAATTTTAACAAGAAACTTTTCTTTGTAATCAAAATATGATCCCACTGTTCTTTCTTAATACTTTCAGTACAGATACACTGTAAGTTAAGTAACCTTAGATGAATATTTTCAACAAAGATTTACAATGAATGTAACCGTAACAATTTTTTTTTTGTAGGCTTGGAACAATACCATGCAATATATTTTCTCTAAAATTATCTCCAAATTTTCAGTATCTGTCAAAGGAAGCATAATGGTAAAAATGTTGCCTTCTTTTTCAACCAGCCTCCTACCTAAAAGCTCATAGCACATACATGATTTTTATGTGACCCTTGTCTGATGTTTGATTGAATCATAACTCAACAATTTTATTTTAATTGTTTTCAGAGGTATGTTAACGCCTGTTTTGTACAGGGAGTATATAAATAATAAAGGTGGGATTTTCATATTCAATGTTTATATCAAAGATTTTTTTTTACTTTTATTGCTTAACATGAAGATAATTATTTAATAATATTTGATCGGTTATGTTGAAGTAACAGTTTTCAAAATTGTTTCTTAGCAAAAAAGCTGGGTGGCCAGACTCTACATTCATATGAGAAAAATTTGCTTATTTTATAGAATCCAAGAATTCTATAGGAGTTCATAAAAAAAAAACCTTACCATATCAGGGTTCTTAACCACTCTTTGCTTGTTACTTATGGTCACATTTTCTGTAATTTAATGTCATTTTGCTGTGAATCATTTTTGCCTAATAATTCTATATATTTCCAGGAACACTTTTAACCACAGGCTTGAGAACCAAGTGTGATAGCATATATTCCATTACACTAGGTAGTTTCTTTTCACCTAATTCTACTGTAGGTATTATAAGGGATCCTTACCAAGGGCATACTTGAACTTCAGGTTCAAAGCCAATATTGAAGTCTTTTAATATGTTATAGGACATCTTTCCACCCGAAAGCAAATGCCTACCCAGACTCCAGAAGATGTTTTTATTACTTTGACCCCAGCTATCACCTCATTGTTGTCTGATATACTTTGTATTTGATGGGTCTCCTGATTGAACTATAGAAACCCATAGAAACTATAGAAATGGGTATCATATCAGTGATGGGACAGGTCCTGTGCATTGAAAGCAGCTTCTTTTGAAGCTTAAGGGTGAGGAAAAGGAAGGAAGGACAAGTGTAGACGGAAGACAAGGGTAGAAGAGAATGATGTGTAGATGTGGGCAACGGAGAAAGGAGAAAAGGCTATAGAGTAGAACATGGAGTAGAGGAGGACAAGGGCAGAGGGAGGACAAGGGCAGAGGGAGGACAAGGGCAGAGGGAGGACTAGGGTAGAGGGAGGACTAGGGTAGAGGGAGGACAAGGGCAGAGGGAGGACTAGGGTAGAAGAAGGACTAGAGTAGAGGGAGGACTAGGGTAGAGGAGGATAGAAGGAAGAGGGAAGACAAAAGGGAGAGGGAGGCAAAAGGTAAAGGAGCAGGAGTCAACTGGGACAAAAAGTGGTTGAGAGTAGAGTCTATTGCTTTTCTTCTTTATAGTTCTCAACTCTTGGCCATCACTGAGCTTGTACCGCTGTGAGTAGGCTCTGCTTGCATTTACTTGTTGCCATAACTACCTTATTACTCTCATACTTATTTTGGAAATGACTAATAAGAATTAAGGATTCATTAAGAAGGGTTCCTTACTGGTTCTCAGGAATGTCTGTCTATGTTTGAGCATTTTATTCTTTAGAAATACTACTTAGAAAAGGTCACTGAGCTTGTTTATTTGCTCCTTTATGGAGCAAAATCATGTCACTTGTTAGATCGAATGAAAATGTGTCAAATATGTACTTTATCAAGTTTTCTAAGAAACATTTCAGAAATGTTTTGCTTTGCTTAGTGGGAACCTGCCATGTAGAGGATAAATATTTGCCGAACCAAACTACTGAAATGTTTTACAAAGGATGCATAGCTATAATCATGGCAAAGACTATTTGTAGAACTCCAGTACTTTCTAAATGCAGAAACCATTACAGCTTTATAAACAGAGAGCTTTCGATGTCTAGAACCTACACCATAAATAACATACAGTCTTGGGTTCTGAGTTCAAGGCTCACCTGGTCTTCATAGTGAGTTCCAGGACAACCAATGTTACACAGTGGGACCTTATCACAATGGTAACAACAACAGTAAACAAACAAACAATAACCAACAAGAAAATGCCAACGTCATATTGGCTTATAGTAGTATTTGTGAGACATTTTCTTGATGAATGATTGATGTGGGAAAGCCAGTTCCACTGTATGAGGTGCCACCTTTGGTCAGACTCCTGGGTGGTATAAGAAAGCAAAGCTGAGCAAGCTGTGGAGAGAAAACTGGTAAGCATTCTTTCTCCACAGTTTCTGCCTTTACTTCAATTCCTGCATCCAGGTTCCTGGCTTGTATTTCTGGCCTGACTTCAATGATGGATTGTGGCCCTGGATTTATAAGATGCAATAAATAAACTCTTTCCAAGTTGCTTTTGGTCCTGGTGCTTTCTACAGGATTAAAATCCATACTATATCAAGTGGATTATATTTGCTTGTCAAATGCCCTTTTAGTGCTATTATAACAGACATTTTTCTTTGCAAAGTATGATTTGAATCTCAATAGTTAGGAATATTTGGTGAAAATATTTTCAGAAAATTTAAGAAAAAATTCATTTCTGAAAGAAGTATCTCATGTGGTAGACATAGTGGGAGCTTATCAGGTTATTTCTCTCACCTTAAGATTTTAGTTTGAGCTGCTTTGTAATATCAGTAAGTTATATTAATATATTGTGTGTTGACATTGACCTTATGAGTGATGGTATCAAAAAATAATTACATTAAACATTAAGAGACACCTTTAGCATAAACAAAGCATGCAATACATTCACTTTATTGGTACAGAAGCATTTCTTTTGTAAAATAAATCTTGATGTGATGATGTTGTTGAAGATATTCTTAATAATATTTCACTTGAGAGATGCGCTTGTTGCTTATAATGAAGTATCGGTGAATATAAATAAAAAAAAAACAAAACTAAACATAACTGGTTCCAGGACTTTATTAGGCAATTTCACTAGCTACAAATAAACTTTTTTTTAACATTAAGAACACAATTTTATATCTATAAAAAAATCACATTTTCTATACAGACTCTATAGGCATGGATTTTCATTACAACACACTTACTAAAGTATCAATGAACAAATCCTAAAAAGAGAAGGCACAGATCTGACTTCCTCTGGTGAACTCCTGGAGTTAATGAAGGAAACATCACCAGCTCTACACATTCTTTTTCTCCAGAAATGAAGTAAATCAACATACATATGTGTAAGCAGCAATCACAATACAGAAACATACTACGGGATTTGAGTTTTCTTTTTTTCTCATAGGAATTTCAAAAGAAGAGGTAGCTACTGGAAATTTTTCAGAACTCCATCCATGTTCAGACTAGGAAGGGCTCTGTTAAAAAAAAAAAACACTGGGAATTCATTTAGAAACTCCAGCATGGTTTTGATCCTTGAAAGATAACCTAGGTACCAGATTTAGATCTCTTAATTCATATCTGAGGGGTTCTTCAGTTTCAGTTCCTGAAAACCAATTGTTCAATACAATTTGCTTCAGAAATTCTCTTTGTCATGGGCTTTATCTCAGGGACCACTTTTTGTCTCTACCTACGGCCCAGCATCATCCCCTACTGTGGAAAAAAACTCTCAGGACTAGGCTGTAATTTAACTTGGATTCTTTTCTCTCTCTTACTCAAGAGTTTCTTTTGATAAATATTCTACAGTCACTTAGATGACTTCTTGTGATTCATAAAATAAATCTGAACTATGACTGATAGGGTTTGGATGATGGATTCATTGGATTCCTCTCTCATAGGAAAACACTAAATTCTAGAACAGGCTATGGTCTTGGCGTTAGAAGGTACTCTCACTTTCCAAGAGCAGTTTTTAAAAATGCATGCCATATTTTTGGTTGTCTCAATAGCTGGGGAATACTATTTCCAGAAATAACGGCCAGAGTAGTCCTCCAACATGCCATTATAAGAAAAATTTAAATTTGGTAGCATTCATCTAATAAACAACTCTTTTGATTATTCAAATGACTTTGAGATGATTCTTGAAAGTCACTTAGTGTGAAACAGCATTGTCTTCACGAAACAATATTTCTTCAGATTTTATGATTGGTCTTAATATAGGAGAATGGCCATCTCAGAGCTCACAGCAGCCCTGCTGAAAACATTGGGAGGAATTATGTTTAAAGATTTAAAGGAGCAACACGGAACGTATCCATTTAAAAATTGAACCTTTGTGAACATTTCTGAGCAACGTAAGCAAGCATTTCTGATAAACTATATAGGAATCTCAGTAGCATGTTATTAATCTGAGATTGGAATTTTACCTGACAACTGTAAATATTAAAACAAAGAAACAAACAAAAAGAGACTGGAGGAAATAAGGAAGCTATTTACAAACAAAGTCTAAGCCTAAAATAGACTACAGTGTTGCTTCCAACATGACCACCTATGTAGATTGGTTGGGTGTTTCCTATTGCACATGGAAAAGAAAGAGATGAACATTATGTCTGATTTTGCTGAGAAGCCAACCAAATAATGGAATGAACTCATGTTAATGGACCTTCTACCATCCTCATAGATCCAAGGCAGCCTATGTTATGTCTTATGATCCAAATTTCAAATGCAGTGAAAGAAATGTCATTCCATGGAATCATTATCTATTGTCAAAGTAGAAACGACCTGTCAGTACCAAATAATGTGTTGGAATTTTGCTGTTCATTCTGAAACTGATGAAAATAAATACGGATTTAGTTTTCTAGTATAGAATGAAGTTATTAAGCTAGATGATTTTTAATAATCACAAAACATAGCTGATTCATTCATAAACCGAACCGTGGAGCCGTGGGAACTCAGCAACTCTTTAAAGCATATTCTGCATGAGATTGCTTAAGTGACATCTTTAAACAAAATACAATTTCTGCTAAAAAATTAAATCCAATTGCAGCAACTAAAGCAAGCCAAACAAGGCAAGCAAGCTGGCAGTGAGTTAAGGCCAGTCATGATGTGCCCTTTTTCTTTAGGATAAGTTTCTTGAGAAGATACGATATAATTACACTTACCACTGACAAGCACATAATTTTGACTCATACAAATATATGATTAGAACTAAGAGCTACAAAATTGTTTCACAAGTCAAATAAAAATTACACATTTTTTCAATTAACACCTTGTACAAATTCTATAGGATGTTTTATTGTCATCATTGGGAAAACAGACAATTTGGAGCATTACGTTTAAACTGCGCGTTACACAGGAGCCACCAGTAAGTTATGGCAAATAGAGCATTCACACCATGGTGTCACTGAAAACTAGAGAAAAAGACCAAAAGATAGCAAAAATAAAACACTGTAGAGATTTCATTTAGCATTTACTGAGGGCCACTGTGTGTTATTTTCTCTTAGCTGTTCAGGGTGCGAGCACTTGACCTATCCTGGTCCTCTTTGGTTGACCAACCAGAGGAAAGTTAGACCATGGTGTCGCTAAATATCTGTAAAACAGTAGAACCAAAAAACTAACAAAAGCATGCATTTCCTGAGACTTCTAGCTCTCTAGTCTGTAACTCCAACAGGTAGAAACCTGAACAGGTAGTGCTGCCTAAAAACACCTTAGAACTTCACAGGACTCAAACAGCTTTGGGTTAAGATGTGTGTTCAAATATTTATATTCAAATTTACATTAGAACTTGTATCTTGCAATGTGATTGACAGTACATTTAGAGCACTACTGCCCAGTAGTTCTAGTTTCTGATGGTCTTACTTTTCATTGATTATTAATGATTTTCCCCTTAAATATTCAAATAGTCGAACTATTCTTAACCCTGATAACATAGAAAATATTGATTTCAAGAGATAAAATTGCAATAAAATCAGTTAGGCCAATATAGGGTGTTACTTCAATAGTGTGTGTGTGTGTGTGTGTGTGTGTGTGTGTGTGTGTGCGCGCGCGAGCACGCGTGCTCACGCGCATGCACATGCACTTAAACACACACATGCATGTCTTGCCAAATATTTTATGCTCTGATACATTCTCTGTTAGGTGGCGTTGTGTGAAATGTGAGTTTTCCCAATATGGCTAAAAGTGAACATTGAGGTTACCATATAAAATATCCTAAGGCTTTTAAAGGACGCCTTGCCCTCTCTGTGCTCACATGACTGTGTAGTAAGAAGGAGACATAAGTCGTAATGGCAGAAGTTTTTGCAATATTGGTCTTTCAGAGTTACTGACAGGAAAGCAAATGTGAAAATGGATTTATTTGAGTATTTTCCCTCATTACACTCACTCCACAGATTTGTTGTCCTGGATTGAGTAACAGTTGAATTTTAGTTTTGTTTTTGCTTTGTAGGACTTGGAACATAAAGTGTCTTAAGTGCCAGCAAAACAAAGGTACACTAAGACATACTTCCACTTGAAGCCTATGGGTAGCCCTTGTGCTCCTAGGACTCAGGAAAGACAAAGCAGAATTGAGGGTCCAATTGATCATATACCACCATTTCCTACAAAAGGCCCACAGTCTGCTCCAGTAGTGTGTTCCACCTCACTGCGAGTGGCCAGAAAACAACCAAAGGTGTCTTCTCTCCATTTTCCTTTTCTAGGGAAATCTTTTAGGGAATTCTCTCGTGGTTTATTTCTATTTACTCCCTCTTTAGAAGTTAAGGCAAGTCCATTTATCTCAGTGCCTACTGCCTAGGAGCTAACTGTGTATGCACACGGAAATCATATATTCAGATTGAAAGTACTTTCTGTGCAGACATCATTAATGGCAGAAACAACAAAACAAATTAACCAACCAACCAACCAACCAACAAACCCCCCTCTTTCCTAGTCTGAAAATTTTAGTCAAATTCTTTGTATGTCCACATAATAAATATCACAAAGACTGTAGGGAAGCATCCGAGTTCAAGAAAATATAATACAATCACTTCTACATTGCATCCATTTTTGCTAACAGATTAAGAAGCTCTCTCTGTCATATCGGAAGATAGGTAATCGTGTCACTGCAACTGTGCTTGGCAATTGATGCTCCGAAGGTATCAACATTGAGTAGTCAGAGAGCAAATTTACAGGGCACAATGTGGTTAATCGATAATTTCTTTTGCTCAAGAAGATCAAGAGAAATAGACAGGTACTAGACTTGCAAAAAGATGGAGAAGTTAACAGGGAAAGCATTATATTGTGTGAATGTTAAAGTCCCAATTCATAATATCTTATACAAACGTTTTATATGATGCAGTACTGCATTCTCAAATGTTTTGTAACATTTTCTATACGTTGCTAAAGGATGCTATCTTTATTTTATTGTTTAGATTTTTGAGATAGGATCTCCTGATGTAACTCAGGGTAGCTTTGAGCTCACAGTGTAGCCCAGGCTAGACTTGCAGAAGTACTGATGTTCCTGGCTCTCAAGTTCCACGGTTATAGGCATGTACCCATGCCTGGCTCTGAAATCCTTCTTTAAATTAAATTATTTACTAATGACAGTGTTTTATTCGAAAAATAATTTTACTATGTTTGCCTATAATCTGTGTATATCTGTACTCATCTGCCCCAGAGTCTGTGTGACAAAATACACAGAGAGATCTGGAATTATAAACATATCTGCTGTGTGCATATGCAAGTTATTTAGTTTAAACACATTTTTCACAAATATATTCTTCAGTAAAGACAGTTTTTATTCACTCTGTAGTTGTTGGTCAGTGCTGTATTTTAATGAAGTTTCTATAATCTAAGTCAACTCTTGGTTATTTATAATATTAAGATGAATACTTGAAATCAAGTCCTTATCTAAGCCAAAGGAATTAAGTCATATGTCTTTGATTTAAATTAATTGAAAGCCAACTGAATTCTTTTTGTCTAGGAGTCTGATATGCATGGAATTTCTTTGTCCAAAGAAACTACTGGTTTGATAATTTCTATGTGTGAAGATAAAGTAATGTGCAATTTCAGGAGCTTCAGCAATTGTTGAGATTTTTACTAATCACACACATTATTCCCATGAAACATATAGAGAGGGGTATTGTGCTCTTAGAAGGTGGATTTTTAGAGTTGTTGAATGCTACAGAGATACCAAGAAGGATTCAGTACTCAAAAAAATGTGTTAACATTGTTTTCCCTGGCTTACCAAAAGTGATGCCACAGACATCAGTATGAGACTTCAGCTCCTTAGTCTTTGTCTAGCCTCAAGCAGTATGGAACCCAGAATGTAAATAAATAATTGTAATTAAGTCTATGGAGATCATCCATATTGAAAGGATTTATAAAGAGACTGCGAAGATTACAGGGATAGTCTCAAAAACATTATTCTAATTCCATCTGCATTCCTTCATTTTTTCTTTCTAAGTTATAAATATAAATAAAGCTTCTTTAACCTTCTATTGTGATATGGGTTTTAAACTTGTGCATTTAGAATTTTAATTTTATCGTAGAGTCTCATGGTCTTTCTTTTTCAACTTTTAGAAAAAAATACATTTATTAAGAGAAGTTTTTAAAGTTTAAAGATTTAAAGAAATCAGATTTGTTTTTTTCTGATTTCCACACATTTGTAGTTTGACATTTTCAGGACATTATTATTTAAGACTTTGCTCAATTAAAAAAGCATCTATGTATATACCATTCTTTTTTTTTTTCACTGTGAAGTTGATACTCGTAGTCCATTCAAAATTCTGTTTGCATGATAGTCATAGCTGCCTCACACAGAGCCTCTATGAAATGCAGTTGTTTTCATGAAACACAAAATCATTCCTGACTGCAGTATTACTGATGCAGGGAGACTGATTTGATGCATATTTTCTATGACCAAGAATTAGCTATGACTGCCCAATTGCAGATGACTATGGAATATTTTACCAAGTCTCACAAAACAAACACATTTCGGCACAACAATGCAATACACACTATGTTGGGCATTCAATTGTTTTGAGACCCATATAGCATCTAATTAGAAAGAGCGAGCAAGAGAGAGGGAGTGGAAAGGGTAGAGGCCATGAATAATACAGGAGCCCGAGGTTGAAATTAGAAAATGCAATCTAGTAAACACTCATGAGTTACACAGCACAAACATTAATTCTGAAAAACGAAATTCACTGCTCTTTTCTATTCCTAACACTAGAAGTAGATTTTGGTCACCAAATTGGAAATGACATATTTATAGCAATGCAGAGTATGGTTACAATCACTGAAGACATGGTTTACCCTCATTTCCCACCCACTTCTAAGCCCTAATTCCTTCAGAGACTCAGTGGAACAGGAAAATCAGAGGGCTTATTGATAATATGTCTAATACAATGAGGCTTCTCTATCTTCCTCATGGACAGTCCAAAGAGTGATATCAAGTGTTGGCTTCTCCTTCATCAAAGACATAGTTGAGTTTTATGACAGTGCTGATAAAGTCACCAAGTTCTACAAAGTCAGCAGTGACAATATTGATGCCACTCTCTCCTGGCTTCTGGGTACGAATCCACTGCATCATGGCAGGAAGAGCTCTGAGAACGGAAGCAGAAAGAAAAGTCAAAGAAGGCATCATGACATCAGTGAAAGGTCTGTGGCTGTCTAATTTACCCAAATAGATATCTCAAATACAAGCAGATCTGGTAGAAAATGACCCAAAAAAACTACAGTGAATTCTTAAGTCTATTTAAATTTATTCATATGTATTGTTGGCATATGCATGAGCCACAGTGTGCCTGTGGAGGTCAGAGGATAATCTGTGGGAATCGCTCTCTCCCTCCACAGTGAGTTCCAAGGATCAAACTTAGGCTGCTATTCTTGATAGCAAATGCCTTTACCTGTGATGTCATTGTCATGAACTAGATTCTTACCTCATGAATAAAACATGAACAAGAGATCTTTACCATATTGGACTATGTTAGACTTTTACCTTTGCAGCTCTCAGATACTGCTATAGTTTACAATGAATCATGAATCTCTCCTCAGGTTTTGCATATTATAATTGCATACCCTACAGAGCTGTGGGACAAGGTGAGCCATGTAAGCGGTGCTTAGCAAATGTTAATAACACATCCATTGTTTTTATAAAATGTATAAAGATGTTGCAGATAACCACAAAGTAAATGTCTTGCCTTCAAGAACTCTAAGGTTTAAGCAGGTGAGCAAAAAGGAGTTTCAATATAAGGTATAATCATGGCTCTTTCCTTCCAGCCAACTCACTAAGCAAAGAGTACTTACAAGTTTCCATTGTAAGCACTTGAAATATACAAGAGAACAAAATACAAATCTATTAGCTTATAGGGTCTGCTGGTTCCCTCAGCAGTTAGGAATGCTTGTAGTCAAGATTGATGACCTAAGCTTGATACTTGGGTCCCACATAGGGGAAATCAATAACTTGTTCTAGAATATTGTTCCCTGGCAGAAGCACTCTGGTATACATACCATCCCTTGAACATACATGTAATGAGAAAACAAAAAATGTAGCAAATGTAAGCTTATAGTCTAATAAATTAAGACATGTAATAAATGATAAACAAGTACATTATTTGCATAGCTGGGCAATGGAAAACGAATACTATAAAACCAAATAAAGAAATGAAGATAGAGGTACAAAGCCGAGAAAGAGCAGTGTAGATTGCAGCTTAAAACTGGCAGCTTATTAGACCTCGCTGATAAGGGGACATTGTGCAAACTTCTGTTGTTCTGAAACAGAGAGTTAGTCCATGGCTCTCTAGGAAAAGCATCCTAGTTACTGAATGACCTTAAAGGATAGGAGAACTAAACTTGGAAAAAAGGAAAGGAGATTAATTAAAGACAAGGTAAAGTGTATGAAGAAACTGTGAGGTTCCTATAAGGAACATGGATCAGCTACTTTTTCTAATGCTGTGACAAAGTAATGGCAAAAGCAATTTGGGGTTTCATTTTGTAGCAGAGATAGCTTGGCCGCAGGAGAGTGGAAGGCTTGTCACATTGGGTCAACTATCAGGAAGCAGAGGCAGATAAACACTGGTGTCTCTCTCTGTTTATTTTCTCCTTTTTTTTAAAAATCTTTTTTGGACATCCTAAAACATATTTAGAGTGAGTCTTTCTTCCTCAACTAAACATCTCTGAAAAAACTCACAGAGTTATGCCCAAAGGCTTATTCCTAAGTTATTGTAAAATCCAATCAAACTGACAATAAGGAATAAGGATCACAAACCCATCCCTTGTCAGCCTGAGAGTTCGTCCACGGCTGTGCATATGTAAATGCAACAATTTTTAAATTACTTTTTATTTTTATTTCTTGAGACTATAATGTAATTATATCAACTCTAACCAATAGAAATGAGGAACTGTGGAGCCCAGGACCAGTGCATACATCTATAAAATAACTCTGGTACCTAAGGCTCAGGGATCATTGAGAAAGTGGAGGCAGGAAGATTGTAACAGCCAGATCAGAGGGTTTGTCATGAGATTGTGCATCTTAGGAATGTCAGAAGCTACATCTATAAAGTCACACCAACATGGCTGCCTAAACATGAGCTGAACAAGGACAACAATAGCCATGCTAAAGTGGATGTGGGAAAGCCCACAAGGCACTACAATAAGACGTACATCACTTTTACACCATAGCGATCCACTACTTGTCTCTATGGGCTCATGGAAATTTCATAATTTAAAATATATTCAATCTAACTTCAAAATTCCCATAGGAATTGAACAGGCAAGATCAATAGCACTCAAAGCCAAAAGTCTCTTCTGGGATTCCAAACCATCTCTTAACTGAGAGCTCTGGGGAGAAATGTAACAACTGAGTTATATTCTTCCAATATACAATGTCACAAAGTAAACATTCCTTTTAAAAATGAATGGATATGAGGGCAACAAAGACCTGACCTAAACAAACTCAAAATTTAATAGGGCAAATACCAAATACAACCACCCTGTCAAACATCTGAAGTCTGTGTTGTTGCCATGTGAACATCCAGGATCTTGCACAGACCAACCCTTCTGGTTTCTGGACCTGCCTCATTCCATGATTTTATTGACAAATATGTAACAATCCGGGCATCTCCAACATCCTGAGTTATCCACTGTGACTTAGACTTCAGCACAGCTTCTAACTGTGTTGAGAATTTAATTTTATCACAGAGTTTTGTAGCCTTAGCTGCTTTCCCAGAGTCTCACTTCAAACCTCTACCACCTATACATTTTTTCATTTCATAAGCTTGTAAAATCAGCAGTCTCTGAATGATGCTGGGAAATTCTACTGCCAGGTCAAAATGCAGTAACGGCCCTTCTACCATAGATGTAATGGTCTTTGTATGCCTTAGTTGCTGAACATAAGAAAAACAATCCTAAACGGTTGCTTTGGAGCAGGGCATCCCTTCAGTGGTATAACTAATTCAGTCTCTCTCCTTTCAAATGAAGGTTCTCTCTGACTGGGGGCTTTGGTGTTTGCCGTCTTGCCCTTAAGGAAAATTCTTATTTCTCTACTCAAAATACACTGTTTCTCATTATTTATTGCTCTTCTTACTGTAAAATTAGGTAAGCTCAGTGAGCAGAAGCCACACCACAGCCTGAAAGCTCTGTTGCTTTGAAATATCTCCCACTGGGTTGCCAAAACTTAAAACAGAGATGATGGGGAAGGATGTAGGAATATCAGAGATAAATCTGTGCATCTGTAGCAACTGATCTTCAAAACTGGTGCTAAGAATATGGGTTGGAGAAGGATGGAGTTTTCAATAAGGGGTGTTAGAATCGAGGTCTTTACAAACAGAAGAATGAAGTCAGGTCTCTACCTATCTACAGTTACATAAAAGAATCGGTGATTGAGCTGGTTTAAAAATGCAAACATAACTCATAATTACAATACTACGAGAGTAAAATATAGTTGGAGCACTTCAAGACATTAGAACAGACACAGGATTTTCAGAAACGAGATCATATTTTTTTCTTTTCCGTTCCTCAAGTGAAAGTAAAAAAATAAGACTAAGTAAAACTTAAAAGCTCTTCATAGGTAAGAAAACAGTCAACAGGTCAGAGTTATCTCACATAATAGTAGACTATTTTCATGCAGTGTACATTGAACAATTGAATATATTCAAATTGCATAAAGAACCTAGACTATTCAATAGAAAAAGCAAAGTAAATATTGTTCAACAAATAATCTGATCTAAAAATAGACAGAACTAGATATATATTTCTCAAAAGAATATGTAGGTTAAAAGTTTTCAGCATTACCTATTGTTAGATTATAACAAAAATAAAATAACTTTAATTAGATTAGTTGTTATCAAAAAGAGATGGGCTTAGGGATGACCTCTGTGGCCCTAAATTTAGAATGTGTGAAACCCTGTGTTCAATACCCAGGACACACACACACACACACACTCACACACACACACACACACACACACACACACACACAGGATGACAAATGATTGTGAGATTACAGAAACAATGAAACACTTTGGGCCATAAATTAATAACCATTATAGGAAACAACAAAGATGTTCCTCAAAAATGTATTAATAGAATCCATTCTGTATGGCTGGATTTACAGCCAAAGCAATAAAAATCAGTGTGCCAAAAAGTGTATGTACTCACATATTAATACTCCAATATTAAAAATAAAGCCAACAAATGATAGCAATCTAAAGGTCCATCAACAGATGAATAGATGAACTTAAAGGAACACTGTTCTCCCTCAAAAAGAATAAAGTATTTTTATTTGCAACAATATTGATTGAATTGGATGCTAATACATCAAGCAAACAAAGAGGTAAGTACCATGTAAATTCACTTACATGTGCAATCTAAAAGTGTTTACCTCATAAATGTTGGGAGTAGACTGATGGTTACCAAAGCCTAGGAAAAATTCAAGAAATGGAGTATGAAGAAGGCTTTGTAAATAGGTTGGTAGTGAGATAGAAGAAAGAAGTCTTGTGTTCTTTTACAGAGAGAAAAGTAAAACAAAAACTTGTCTTCAAACAAACGATAATGAAACATACTATATATTTATAGAACAAGCTAGAATAAATAATTTTAAATTCTTCCCTTACAAAGGAAGAATAAGAATTTGAGGAGATCAATGTATTTACCTTGGTTTGAACATGCCACAGTATGTGTATAATAAAACATCAGCTGGTGGTTCATAGTTACGCATAAATATGTGTCAGTTAAGAAAAAGCAATGAGCCTAGAGGATGATACAGATAGAAACAGTATATCCAGCTGTGGAGTAGCAACAATGTGTCTTAGAAATGGATAGAGGTGACAAATGACAACTTGTATAGGGTTGGATGTAGACAGGAGAAAGAAGTAATGGATTATACTAAATTTCTAGAAAAGTATGGGCATTCAGATGCTACTCACTACCTTAGAAGGATCAGGATGATGCCTTTCTGTCAGCAGTAAGCTCAGAGTCAGATACCAGGGTGACTGCAGAGTGGATGAGTTGAGACCTTGAGTGGTCATTCACTAAAACTCTGACAATAGGCACAGACACGAGATAGAGCACCATGAATAAAATCATCCAGAATTGTGTGGACAGAGAAGAAAGCAACGCACTTGAAGGTCAGCAGTTTTCAGGGGATGGGCAGGAATAAGAAGGGAAAAAATGAGAGGTCATGAAAAAAATAACTTTGTGGGACTGAAGCCTGGGATGTGTGTCTGGATGCTTCTCCAGATGCTGGAAAACAACCATACAACTCAATCCACCTGGGCAGAGTTAGATGAGGAACTTTCGGCTACACTAAGGCTATGAGACACACCAACATGGTGTAGAGTAAGTAACCATTGATAATGATTATACATCATCACTGTTGTTGGTTTGCTTGAGAAAAATGGACATTCCGGGACTTGCTTTGTAGACCAGGTTAGGCTGGAACTCAAGCAATCTTCCTGCTTCTGCCTCCCAAGTGCAGTGATGAAAAAGACCTTCACCATCACAACTGGCTCTATACTAAAGTTTTGAATCGTATCTGTAAAATTTTGATCCATGTTCCTAAATCTCTCCTTATTTGTTTATAAACCCACTGAGGATATGGTTGCTTCTCAAAGTCTCTCAAAGGTTCATTGCCTTCAAAAACAGACTGGTGGGTAGGGAAATTTGGTTCTCACAACAGCAAGAGTTACTGAAAATTCCTAACTTAAAATAAATATCCTAGATCTCTAAAACAAAGACATATGAGCATCCTTGCCTATTAGAAATGTGCCACACTAATGTGTGTGCAGCCACTCATGCTTGGACCCCATCAGTCTCTTTTGGATTCATTTTTTTTAACGCTTCCAAGTGGGGTTTATTCAGGACATAGGGCAAAGATGGAGGGGGGAAAAGTAGAGAAAGAAGATGAAAAAAGAGAGTGAGGTCAGGGGGGTTCTCTCTTTTGGATTCATTGAAGCACATGAAGTATCCCTGCTCTGAGTACATACAGTACTGCTCTTGCATTTACAAAAGATATATGTATCTGGGAAAGAATTCTATGAGCCGAGTCCATTTCCCAGGAAGAATATTTTTCCAATGTCTAACTGTTCCTTCATCAGTGAGAGAAGGAGTAAGTAACATGACAGGCCCAGCGTTGATTCTGTTCATCTTAACTGAGGGGATTGTTCCCTGGATATCTAGGGTACCAAGTAACCAGAGGCTCATGAGCACCCAAATCTTCATCTCAGAACCATGACCACTGCAGATACTCAGAGGCCCTCATTACACTGAGATTAAATTTCTGGTTCCCAAATTGTTATCCCTATGGAGAGAGGTCAGGAGGACACAAAAAAGCACTCTGAATATATTATTATTACTATTATAGTAATAATAATAGTAATAATAATAATAATAATAATTATTATTATTATTATTATTATTATTATTATTCTATAACATAGAAGGCTTTAATGAGTGCTGGAAAATTCTTTCAGGGTAGCATATAGTCCTCAAATGGAACACAAGAATTAGGTTGAAAATATTATTTCACTGGGCCATGAGTATATTTCTAATTTCTGTGTATATATTCAAACATACATACATATACATACATACATACACACAAACATGCACATACATTTTAACAGTCAATACAATACTAAAGGCAAAAGCAAGCAATTATGCCAACTTGATTCTCAAATACTTAGGCAATCAAAAGTAGAATTATGTTAAACAAAGACCCAGTACACTTGATTAAACTAGCAAATACCACCAAACATTTATATGGAGAAGTTTCTTTTATGACTGCTCTCTAGGCCATCTTTGTTTAAATTTTCTTGTTTTCTCTCTTTTTTTTTTAGTGATATTTTAATACCATAGATGAACGATTATTAATTTATCTATCTATGCTCATATTGTTTATGTATTTATGATTTATAAGTGTATAAAAGTAAAAAAAAATTTTAATTCACTTCATCAAGAATCAATTTTTGCTCCTTGGAGGCAATATTGCCACAGAGAATGTATAATGTACAGCTAAGTGACAAATAGCCAATTCTGCTTAGCATCAAGCAGAAAATTAGAACAAACTGACCAGTCTGTTCTGGCAAAACAAAATGCCAACAGTTGAACAGTCTTGGTAGGTTTTGTTAGTTAAGTGTTGTAGTAAGAAGCCTGGCTCATAAACAATTGAAATTTATTTCTTATAGTCAAAGGTCTGGAATGGCTAAAATTAAGGTGCTATCAGTTTTTGTGGCTAGCGGGGGCTCATTCATTCGGAGAACTTTATGGCTCTTGTTTCAAATTATTATTTGTGTTTTGTTGTTGTTTGTTGGTTTTCGTTGTTGTTCTACAAGTAATTTCTTTCACTTTCTGCCTTATTACTTAGGCAATCCACTCGTCTTTAGATGAAAGTTTAAATGACATTTCTTCAAGAGAGTCGCCAAAAGTAACATGTTTATGCCTTTAACCAGTGAAAAAGTCTGCCTCCTTAACAAAACTGCAAATATTTTAAGCAAGTGCACTGTTTTTATGCTGTAGCGTTCCTGGCACTTGGTACAGGGCCTGGTGTGAATGTGGTAGCCAATAGGTCAGCTAACACGCAATTGGGTTTGGAGGTAGAGGCAGAAGACAGAAAGCAGCCCGTAAAGCTCTTGCTCAGTCCCCTCGTGACTACTGCCACAAGGACTAGCTCTGACTCGTTGCTCTTCTGTGGGAATAAAAATGACTCTCAAAAAATTATTGAAGAATTTTACAGTTTTTCTTCTCATCAGGTCTTGCACACAAGTTTCAAACTGACTAGTGGACTTTAAAGTGTCTTTCCCCACCAACACAAAGTACCCTGTGATTCTGTATGACTGTAAATGCTGTAATTATCACCTTCCCTTTAAGAATGATATTTACTAATTGTGTCTAGCAATTTCATCACATTTATTTAACATTCATTATACTTACTGGTAATCAGCATTTCTGTTTAATTAGAATTTAATTGATTAGAAATATATTAGGAGTCTATGTTGCATTCACATTCAAGGGTACATGCATGTATGATATACTTCCACAACTATATTTTATACATGGTACTCCCATTATTTCTTTTCACTGATGCATTTTATAGCTAGAAATAAGTAATTATAGACAGTAAAACAATTGTGTTGGTCATAATTTTATTTGAATGCATTACCTTTTGGCAACATTTTCTTTACTAAATGATAGGAGTTTTCCAAAACAACGCACTGATTTTTATAGCATTCTTTGATGCACTTAAGATATGGGTTGGTACGAACACTAAAAAAATCAGGGTTTTGTTACTCTCTGCCCTGTATCAGCCTCTTCTCAGAGTCTCAGGCCTTGACAGTCAGCAGAGTTGTAAGCAATGTCAGGTATTCTTCTCTTAATTAAAATTAAGGCTAAAAAACTTTAAATGTGATTTCCTAGCAATCTGGCCAGTTCTAAAGGTTTGGAAGGTTTGCTTCAAATGTAAAGAGAAGAAAGATATAGCTGAAAGAGAATCTTAGCCTGAAGGCTGATATTTTGTACATGGAAGCACGTGTTAGTCCACAGAGAAAATTTATCTCTGCAGGTTACACAATGGCAGACCTTCAAAATAACCACAGGTAAACTGGTGTGCCTCATAAATTATAAAATCCTCAAACTCACGCTGACACACACACACACACACAAACACACACACACACACGCGCGCGTGCACACACACACACGTACATGCACCCACACACATCCACACACATACACACGCACACACTTGTGCATGGCTAGAAGTAGCATATCTGATTAATACTTGATAAAATAACTGATTTAAATTCTTTCCCTAAAATTACACTCTGGGAAAGAATTTTGTAGTATGATTCCCTCCCACCCATTCACTAAGCACCTAGTATTCACAAAGTTCCCATTTTTAGCACACGAAATGGTCAAGGAACAAAAGAGAAAAATACATTTACAGGGTTAGCCAGTTGGCTCAGCAGTTAAGAGTGCTTTAACCATTTCTGATGACCTAAGTATTGATCCTTGTCCTGTTAAAAACTATCACATCAGTTGGAGAGATGGGGAGAAAGGAATGGGATTAAAATTGCATTCAACAATTAACCAATTAATTAAAATTAATTAAAATTAATTCAACAGTTAGCCCTAGTTATAAAAATAGAAATGGTAGTGTTCTGAGCTTTGCTCTCTCTCAGGAGAGAAGGTCTTTGAGAGAGCTCCTTAGATGTGGTCCAGGGTTGCAGAACACAGCTCAGTCACAATAGGTGTGTTCTGAGCACTGCAATACACAGGCACAAAAGCTGCAGACACACTAGAGAGATAGGGGCACAGGAACTGACCAAGTGTCACCCCGCCCCTCCAAAAGGTACGAGCAGCTTAAGATTTCCAGGGAGAAGACTGCAAGTCTTTTGAAGTTTATGAGATATTTCTAAACTCCTTCCCATCTCAGAACGTGGTTAGCTCAGTTTTGTTTTTGTGCTGTTCGTTTAACAGAAAGTAATGAAATCAAAGCAAAGCAAGAGAAGTCATCTTTTTCCCTTGATGATGGCAACAGCAGCCTGTTTTGTTGTAGCTAGGAAAACTGTTAAAAATCCATTTTCAATTAAAATCAGATCGTGTAAAGTACAAGAAAAATGAGAGTTCAGAAAATGGACTGTGTCCTCGGGCTCACCACTCGCTCCCAGGCAGTGGTTCAGAGTGACTCACAGCCTTGGTAGGAGACGGAATGTGAGTTCAGTCAGCCCTGTGAAGGGCCCTCCTGGTGTGCAAGAACGATTCTGTCTGTTAATATTCTGAGGGAATGAAGCAAGAAAGAAAACTACAAATTCTAAACAAAGAGATTCTTCAATATATTAAAAAGATTAGATTGCCAGAGGACAGACAGTTGTTTTTCTTTCCATTGTAGAATGTCAACTATAACAAACAGTTCTGCGTGGGACCAAGTGTTCTCATTTCACACTCTCTTCCTTGGCATCAACAGCCCCCAACTTATTACCAACTTATTACCACTGCACCCGAGAATTTGAGTATTCAAAGCACAGGAACGATTCACCTTAGTGCACAGGACAGCATCTATCTGTTAATGCCTCTCCTCTTTGGAACGGTTCCTAGTTGCTAAGAGCTGCGGCTGACCTTGTGAGGAACCGCCTTAACTCTTTCTGTCTTTGCTAGGGAAAAATAACTCTCAAAGTCGCTCCATGTTTGTTTTGTTTCTCGGGTCACTAAGCGCCTAGTACTTACAAAGTTCTCCTTGTAAGCATCCAAAACAGTCAAGAGAACAAAAGAGAGACAGTGATTCCCAAGTCAGACCTAGGAATAGCAGAGGTAGCAATGTTAAAGGCCACCATCTGCCCGCCATCTGTCAGCTTGTGACTCAGATAAACTGCTACACGTATTGACTGTTAGTAAGAATTTTTGAAAATCAGTTCAGTAGTCTTTTTTAATTAAAAATAATCATACACATTTATTGAAAAGACAGAATGATATTTAATCCATGTAGCACCACCATGACCTTATCTTTCTTTTATTTTTTTAAACCTTTCAGCTCTTCTTTCTTTAAAAAATTACATTCCTTGATTGACTGGGGAGGGGAGAGGGAGGGAGGAAGGAGGCTAGGCTTGTGGATATCAAGGTGCATGTGTGGATGTCAGACGACAATTTGAAGGAGTAGTTCTCTTGTTCTACCATAGGGATCCCAGGGATAGATAAGTCAACAGGAAGAAAGCATGCACCTTTAACTGCTGAGGGGTCTCATTTGTCCTAGGTCTTCTTTTGTTGTTCTTAAATATACAATAGACAATTGTGAACTGCAGCCCCTCACTGCCCTGTAGAACACTGCACCATGTCACTCCCTTCTCTGTTTTGATAAACATTATCTAACCCCATTCCGCTTCCTTCTCTCTCCCTTTGCAACCATGCTTTTACTTTATGGTCAACCTCTGTGTCAAATATGGAAAGCCTGCAGCACTCCCTTTCTGTGTTATTTTTTCAGTCACTTTGACTGAACACACCATCCCATGCTTCGATCTATTTTGTCACAAGTGACAGGCCATTATTCTTTTTATAGCCAAATGACATTCCATTGTGTATACATACATCTTTTCTTTATCTATTAATCCATCAACTGATAACTTGTGTCTTTTTTCCTGCAAACTTGCTGTGCTAATGATTACCACAATGACCACAAGAATGCTAGCATCTCAGGTAAGACAGAGAAGCCTGAAGAAAAAACATAAATGACTCGTAAGTGGAACAAGAAGGGAACAGTGCTTCGTCCTCAGCATTAACACGGACAGTATGTATGTAGTTAGCTCTCATCTTTCTGGCTTAAGGTGACTTTTAGGCCTGTGACTCCTAATAGCTACTCTGTTACTTAAGTGTGCAGTGTGTTGGGTCAGTTGGATTATCTACTCCGGTTCTAGCTGCTGAACAGAGGGTGATATTATCCCATCTTCTAGGAAGGTTGCCAGCGATCAGATCCAAGCTGGATTTTTTTTTTTTAATAAAAATGGCCCTCAGCAGAGAGCCACTTTATGAGAGAACATGTACCATTCTAGCAGATATCATGCATCTAATTGTTATCTTGGAAGGGGTGGATAGGTTCATTGGTTCAAGGTAGGTCAATCCAGAATATCCATCACAGCTCTAGTTTCCTAGGAAGTTTGGTTGGGCCTTTGTTCAAATGACATCAATGTTTCATTTCTTCCTCAAAATTCTCTTTTGTTCAGTCTCCCATAAGACTTGATCTCAGCTGACTCCAGAATAAGCCTTCTATTCTTAAATCCAAGCACCCTAGGATCTGTTATGGAAACCAACCCACAAATCTTTAATTTAGATGAAGGACTTTCTGTGATTATGAAGTTCGTCCTTCATTTAGAATGATCACTAAGATAGACTGATAAAGATTACTAGCTCCAGAAACAAAAGCAATTTCTCAGTTTTCAAAAATGTGAACAGGAGAGGTCAATTAGCTGAAGGAAACAAAATTTATGCCCAGTGTCATGGACTGCCCAGACTCACATGGGCCTCATTTTCTCTTGATAAAGCTGCAAGGCTTGAAAAAGCAAGCTATTCCTGGCAGTGACCAGAGAATTTCCCCTCAGGCTTGTTGTTAGGACCAATGTTCTCAACTTATTGGTTGGGACCTCTCCAAGGGCTTTTTGAGTCTTTCATAAGGGCTACCTAAGACCATGTCCATATCAGATAATTATTTTATGACTCATAATTCATGTGTATTTAAATTACAGTTATGAAATAGCAATGAAAATAATTTTATGGTTGGAGGTCACCACAACATGAGAAATTGTATTAAAGGGTGTCAGTATTAGGAAAGTTGAGAGTCACTGTATTAGAATTTCCCTTTGTGAACTTTTAAGTGAAGAATAGTGTAAGAGAGACTCAGGAACTCTAAGCTGGCCTATAAACACTCCTGTCCAAGCCTCCTAGAAGAAATGAGTGGAACTGATTATATCACAGGGTTTTGTGTATAGTACTCTATCCATCTTCCTGTTCCTGAGATGCATCCTTTTAAAGATGAGCATGACTATTAAATCCACATCAGATATTCAATATTAAGAGAGCCATGCATATCCCATAATCATGCCTAGTGCTAGAAATCTAGCTAGCTACCCAGGGCTAATAAAACCATGGATCTTGGAGGAAAACCTACAACTGCCACTTTATTAAGACACCATGATCCCTAAATGCATTCAAAAAATATTTGTCCTTTTACCCACCGGTCTCTGCAGTCCTCACCTCTCATCAAGGAAACTCCTCTTTGCAATAGACAGAGACTATTACAGAAATCCGTAACTGATCCTAGGAATTGCTGTGGAGCCCCGATTCAGTGGATACATCTACAAAATAACTCCTGTGCCTAAGTCTCAGGGATCATTAAAAAATAGAGGGTAGAAAAAACAAGCAAGAGCCAGAGGATCAGGGAGTTTTCAGTGAGACTCTGTGTTCTAGTAATCTCAGAAGCTACACTAATTAAGTCTGACCAACTTGACCATCTAATTATGAACTGAACAAGGGTAGCAACAGCAGACATGCTAATATGGATAAGGAAATCCTACGAGGCCCCAACCTTACATAAAGAGCTACAGGCAATTAAGAAATGTAGAGAATGGGGAAAAAATGTCTTCCTCATGGAAATGTACCAACTGGTTATTCAATACTAAATGGGCAGCCATGAAAACATGCACATGAAAACATGACATTCTATAGAATGATCAGGAAATATATTGGAAAATACATGCATATACATACACGCATGCAACAATAATTAGTGAAAAAGAGGCCATGAATTTGAATGAGAACAGTGAAGACTAAGGTGGGGGGGATTTAGGAGAAGGGCAAATGATGTAACTGTGTTATCTCAAAAATAAAAAAATAAACAAAAATTAATTCTCTAAAATTTCACATTCCTTAGAGGAAATTCTACCAGGCAGAAATGAACACAAGCCAAACTTCATTTGATCACAATAACCCAGGTACTAATGAGTTAATGTATCTGTGGGTCCATGCAATCCTGGAAGATACTCAAGGGTAATTTTTTTACCTTTTCCCCTCTAATAAGTGGCACCTGTAGCTGTAAGGATAGGATGATGTCATTTGTACTGCAGGAAACTAGTGTTCACTAGGTATTTATTTACAATTTCTTCTTGACAAATAACTTTAGAAAAATCAACCTTTTGTAGTCCAGGAGATAACAAAATTATAACTCAGTCTACGTTAGAAAACTATATTATACTGTATTATTTATTATTTGTGTCATTGGAAATTATGCTACCAGACATTTCTTCACTTGAACTCTTTTTTATTTTAGCCACACTGGCATTCTTGAGGACTACAGTAATATATGACAAGTCTACCAAACTACAAAGGTGCCATATCTGTGCCTTGTTTGCCTCTTGCTTCCTACCTACTACCTCATTATCACATTCTGAAATATGATAAAGAACACCAGGCTTAAAAGTACCTTAATACAGTTACAATCGCTGACTACTATCTCTACAGAACTCTTTCCTAAACTTAATTCAGTAGGAAACAATGCATCCTGAGAAATGAGATGACTTTCCCAAGACAAAAGTTTTATTGACCAAAGTGGTTTAGGAAATGTTAATGCCCCTTTATTATTTGCAACACACATAACAGTCCACGAAGCCTGTTATTTTATTAGGGATACTGAGATTATGTAAAACTTATTTCTATGTCTTGACATGGTGTTCTAAAAACTTACATGATCCAAGAGCATCCTTCCATTTCCATTTCTAACACATGATAACATGTTTGTACATATGTGCACATACACAAAAGCTCATAGGCCAGCACCAGGCACCTACACAATAAGTATATCTATATTCCTGTAGCATTATTTTCAATGGCTTGACATTGCTGTACATTTTAGTATCTTTGGAGTTATACAGGCTACTGAACCTTACCTCCCACCTTTGGTTCACCCCTACTCTTGGGAGGATCTTTTTGACAATTAAATAATCCAAATTGGGTTTACTCAGAACAGGTCTATTCTTTAGCATAGTATTCTTTTATATTCTGAAAATAATTACTATTCTATTTCTAACATAAATTGCTTCCCCGTTCTGTCCTAAAACATCCATTTCCTGTCTTTAAATAAATTTGAGAACCTTCTCTGCTCAGCCTTCTGGCCATTCCACTTAATCAATAATAGTTCCTTAAAATGCCACATAAGAGTTGATGCAGTTGTCTAGCAGGGATGTAGAGAATAGCAACTTATCTCCATCATCATCTGGTTCTTTTATTATTCACAATGGGAAATTTAACTTCTAAACATACCTCTGAGGCAGAAAATTGTTTGGTGAGTATTTTGCTCAGTATAAATTAGTCTTACTGTTTTTCAACTAAGACCTCTTCTGAAACATGGCTTGTAGCACTTTTTTCTTTTTACATTAAAGTTCCACTTGAAACATTCCATGCTGTACATACTATAAAAAGACTACCCAAGTTTATTTCTTCATAGTATTTCGTGGTTTTCAATGTCCTATAAATAATAATTAAAGCCCGCCATTTTCTCCACTTGATTCTTAACAATTCATATTTATTCCATCAGTACCTTCCTCCTGACAGTCTAACTTCTGAGCACCTCAGGCTGGTTTTTGCCTCAATGAGAGAGAAGGATAGAGAAGAAGCAGCTCCACTCTTAGGGGAGGCAACACAAGTGTTATACCTTATGACTTCTCCTTTAGTTCATCCCCACAGAACTGTAAGAAAAGCTCTCAGTGGGAGCCCAAGGCCATTTAGTGCTTAAAAAGGAGAGGAGCAGTAACAGGTGAGAAATCCAGAAGTTGGAACCCATGGCAGGCAGTTCTAGCTTTTAGGAGTGATGGTTTGTCAGAGGATGACAGCTGCCCCTGGAAGCTACTGAATGACGATGTCAGCGAATAAGGGAAGAATGTCTAATTATTAAAAAATAAAAACTGCAATCGTACATTTATGTGAATATTTGATTATAAAACTAACCAGTTGCTTGGTTGAGACTATACTTATAAAAAACAAAGAAACACGGCTTGCAAGGTGGTGTAAAGACCATGTTGTCTTTCCTCAGGCTGCTATTCACAGCTGTCTTAATGAAGTCATTAAGAAGCCATTGATTCCAAGAATCATTGAACATAGAATATGCTGTGAAATAGAAGCATCGGAACAATGTTTGACACTGTGGTCCTTAAAGACCTTTTGCTTAATTAACTTGATTTAATTCTACTTCCTAAATTAAACCTGTTTTTTTTTTTTTAATGATGTATAATGCTGTGGGTATAATTCTAAAAGGTAAAATAAAACATGTTGCATAACAAAGCATACTCAGTCCTAGATTATTTCAGAGTTCTACAGGGGAAAGTTTTTAGATGTTGTTGAATTGGATGTGGACAGAAGAGAAGGAAGGATACTGGCTGTGGAAATAATCAGGGGGAACCTTACATAGAAATTCCAAGCTTCCAATGGGACTTATGTTACTAACAATATTAGCAACACTGTTTTTTAGTTTTCTTCCTGTTCAACTTTTAGTTTGAAAATACCAAGAAGCATTTCTGGTTGTGTGTATGTACATTGCATGTGGTATATGTCCAAAGTTTTAAGAGTCACATCTTGAATCTTAAATTGTATCAATTTTATCACCCTCCCCTCTCGTTCTGTAGATTCTACTCTCATGGTCCTGCTCCTAGCAATGCCACTCTGAGATAATCAGGAGGTTTCTCAGTGAAAGAATGCAGAGATTAGCATTCATTATTACTCACCATATAACAATTAAATTTTGCACACAAGTCTACTTAGTGTTTCTAAGATCAGGTCATATGATATTATGCAATGATCCAGTTAAATAACTTAGGATGAAGTAGCAAAACTACTTAGAAATAAGCAACACATACAAGTTTGATTAATTAACATGAGTTGTTAAAAAGAAAATCCCCTTGCCCATTGTGTTTTAGACTAGAACACGATCAAATCTCCAGTTTAGACTAAAAATCAAGAGCTGGTGTTTACATCTGCAAAGGACTTGTCAAGAGAGGTTAGTGGTAGATTAGATAACAGTACTGGTGACTGTCTTTGCTGCCTGCTTAGGGCAGTTGCTCGTTACCTGATTAGATCTGCCCTTCAGGAAAGGCTAGACCAAGGGAGACTCTTCTTCAAGAGAAAAGTGTTTTAAGGAGATTCTGCTATTTTCAAGGGAAGGAATTAATAAACACTTTCAAACTAAAAGTCAAAACCAGCAGGAAGGAACATAAATAATTGTGTTGCTAATTTTATTAGGAACTCATATCCCACCGGATGCCATTAAGCAGAAATCATTTGAAAGTGTGTGGCTTTCTTAGCTACTAATAATAGACTGTATTTCATAACTGGTCTTATTCCTGTCACTCAGTTCCATTTTAGAAGATAAAAGATTTTGAAATAATAATTTAAAAAAAAAAAGACAAGAAGTCTTTGTTAATGCTATGCCAAAGTAAATTGGTCTAAATATATATAAGTATATAAATAAATGTATGGCTGTCAAATTCCTTTACCTGCTCCTTACAATGCCTCCTAATGGTGGTCTACTTTTTGTAGTCATATTGACGCCTTTGAAGATAGCTAAATCTGGTGAAAAGAATACAATCAGTAGGAGATACAAAATTGCCTTAAGTATGAAGAATTGACTTGTCTTGAAACCTAGTTTCTCATTATTAGGTTATTCACATAATTCAGAACTACCAGGATCTGCAATGTTACAGGACTGATCATAACTAGACAAAGACCGTTTTGCCCCCAACAGTGTGAGTCTATTTGTCTTGTGTTTGCAGGTCCCAGACCCTTTCTATTCAACATGTAGAAATGGGAATTCCTCACTGTGGCTCAATGTTATGAGGAAGTTAAGACTTAATTGTGATGGTGAACTCACTTGAAAATTATGAAATGCCTGCAAATGCGATACAAATAAACCCATTACTTGGGATTGTACAAACTAGAAATGTTCCTGCCTGTAAACTGTCCCGTCCACTTCCAAGTGGGTTGGAGTGCAATTATATTTTTATCGGTTCATTCGATTTGTCTGACTATGCACTGAGAAGCCAGGAAATACGGTAGAGGAAATAGTCAAGGTCATAGTTGGAAGGTTTTTATTATTCTTTTTATACTTGGTGGACTCTTACTCATGATGTTAAAAATCTAAATGGAGATTGGTCCACCTAACTCATATTGTACCTAGTGGCTGTGAACTAGTTTGGTATGTGCCAAAGTGCCAAATAGCTACTGGGTAGCAAAGCTATTTTTACTCAAAACCATGTGCTTTCTCTGTCTCTCTTCTCTGTCTCTCTCCCCCCCCCCTCTCTCTCTCATTATTTTGTTTGTGGATATGAGGCCCTCAAACTGGCATGGAACTTGATGCTATAAGTAGATGAGGCAAACCTAAAACTTCCAAAACTCCTCCTATGTTCCTGCCCCAAGGAACCCTGTGCTGGGATTACAGGTATGTGCTGTGCCACAAAATCTGGCTTCATCCATCATGTTTTTGTTCAAGACATGGTTTGATAAATGCTCATCATTTTGAAATTTTTTATCATCCACAAGAACACATTATTCCAGTAGCTGTAATACATTGAGTACTTGACTTTTCATCGGACTCTTCTAACACAAGTCTGGGGAAATAGATAAGGATTTTTTTCTGGAATGAGTACCTGGACACACCATCCACTATTCTACATGGCCTTTCACTGACTAAGCTACATCATAACAGCCCAGGTAGGTTAACACACTGTAGAATCTCTTTAGCTACCTACACTACTGTTTTATTCAGTCCAGGTGTGACAAATCAGCTGTTAGTCATGAGGGCTGCTCTAGTGGCTGAAGTTTGAGCCATGAAGAGACTATGGAATGAAATATTAACATTACTCCTCCAAATTTGAAAGACTGAATGATTCTTTGGAAAATAGTGTTGCTTATAGTATCTAAAAAGAAACTACCTTTTGAATGATTCTATTCAGTAAACATCTTAAAAAAAATAGTACAGAAAGTTTGGGCCCAAAAGCTGTTGGAGCTAAAAGGAAAGTTGACTATGGAGATGAATGTTCACAGCCTGTGTCTTCTTGGATGTATACACTATGTCTCTGAATATCTTTCAGACTAAGTCGAGATGTCTCGAATGCTTTGTAAATTTAATGTGGATGTGCTATTGTCTGTTTCAACATCTCATTATTTATTGGCTTATAACTTCAATATGTTCAGTCAATAAAACTATTAGAGAAAAAATTCCAAATAGAAACAACACCTCCAAATGAAACATAAACATAAATGCAAGTCAACAAGATTATTAATTCTAAACACTAAACATGTAAGAAATTTTAATGTACTTCTTTATTCCAATAAGCTAAAAGTTTTTACTTATATAAGAACATTTTCCCCCTTCCCTTTTCCCTCTTGCTCTGGGCCCCACCCACTCCAGACCCCGGCTCATTCTGGGATCCCACTTCCTCCAGCCTGTCTTCAGGCACCCCATATGAGGGCATCAGATATCATTACGGATAGTTGTGAGCCATCATGTGGTTGCTGGGATTTGAACTCATCACCCCGGGAAGAGCAGTCAGTGCTCTCAATTGCTGAGCCATCTCTCCATCCTTTATATAAGAACATTAACCAATGGTATTTCCTTTTATTTTCATTTTAAAAAAATGATGTTAAAAGAATAACATTTAGACAAAAACAAGGATAAGAAATGAGACCTAGAAAATTTTATGCTCTGAAAATTAGAAAATTAGCAATTTCAAATATGAATACTTAGTGAATACAAGCATAGTGTGACCATGTTCTATAGTTTTATAGGAAGAACATGGTAGTTTAATGATAACTACCTCACTACTGTTGCCTGCCTATACTTTTAAAGTTCTTGCAGTGTCATATAAACTACAGTATTCTCACAACTTATGCCAGATACTCTTGATTGTTTGGGGATCTTATTAATTTTCTAGGCTGCTAAATAGACAGAGACATAAAGAACTTTCTATATATCACAATGATAATAGAATCATTAAAACCATGCATCTTCCTTTAAAATAAAGCAGTGTCCTTTTCGAGACAGCTTAAAGATTTTATGATTATTTGAAATCTACTCATTTTGCTTCAAAAATGTCTGTTACATAAACAGAAAAAAAAAATCAATCCAAGCACAAACAAAATAGCTCCATGTACCTGACAAATATTTTGAAAATGATGGCCAAAGGAAAAATCAGCTGTTTATATGCAAAGTTAAGTGTCTCTCTTTGGGCATAAAATAAATGGTCAACACAATTCTAAAGCTAAATCAAGGCTTATAGTCCCAACAGGAAGTTCCATGATGTACCACCACAAAAATTACTAAACTCAGTTTGAATCCATATCCCGACGCTTTGGGTTGAAATAATTTAGACCTGTCACATAGTGTCTAGACTGAGAACATTTTTAGTTGCAATAAAAATTCAATATGCTTTAACCTGGCAAAAATAAAACACAAAGTCAGCTTACAGTGAATGCTGACACTTTTCTGGCCCTAATGATAATGTTCTGTTTCTCTGTCAAGACACGGCCATATTAAAACATATATTCCTAAAGTTCAGGTGTTATATTTGTCATCCACAAAGAAACGATTTTAAGCATTTTACGATTTACTTAAACTGAATTAAACAGTCTATTTGTTGGAAAAGATTTTGTTTCCCATGTCAGGCATCATCTTCACTTTCAGATTCGCACCCAAAGTTTCATTGCTGTCATAGCCATAAGTAATATAATTTGCCCTCTTGAATTTGCTCTCTGGGTTTTAAGTGCAGTCAATGCGTCTTTGCTTGGCACACAACATTATCTTGAACTGAAGGAATAATCTTCTTAAATTGATCTTCAGAATTAACGGGCATGTTTTAAAGGAATGATTTCAGACAGACTCCTAAAACATAGATGATCAACTGTCCACAAAGAGTCAGCATTAGAAATAAGCATTAAGCAATCACAGTCCTCTCTATAGACACAGACAGAAAAGAAAAGAATAAAAGACAGTCTGCCCAACGTTGCATTGACATGGTTGATCAAAACACTAAATGCCACGTCAACCAAAAGAAATATAATGTATTTCTGGAAAAAAAAGACTCAATAATTAATGTTTTTAATTTTGTCATCTCTTTTTCAAATAAAACATGTTACAGGTTTCTGTCATGTTTCTACAGCAAAGTGAAATTTTGATTTCTATATGACCAAGTTATCAAGTAAGGAAATATTAGATTTCAGAATGAAGTATTCATTTCAGCTTGTCACTTAAAGACACAGATATTTTATGAGTTTTCTTTGTAGAATAATTGTCATTAACTTATGATTATAATTTTATTTTAAATCACTGTTGTGTCTAGAAATTAATCTAGCTATGAAACAAGGAAAAGCAACTGATGCCTCTGACAGGATATCACTTATGCGCAAGAAACTAACAGCGATGGCTATAATTAAAATTTCTAAATCCCACTAGCAATTTCTCTTTTCAAATCTTCAACCTTTCAAATAAAGTTTCTTAAAATATACAGAATAAGCCATGTTTTAAAAATGTTAATTTTTCTTTAATTCAGATAATTACTGTGTTTATGCTACATTACATTAATATAGTGAATTATTCATTTTAATGCACACACAGTGCCCACCTGTTCTGAGCACTGACTATATAGAGAGTTGATGGTGCATTGAAGTAGACTGTTCTCTGCCCTTATATAACCCACAATCTGGTGGCCTCTATCTGTGTTCAGGACTAACAAAACATTCAGAAACCTAAGGTAGTCATTACAAATCACAGTGGTAGGCACAGAAGGAGTCTAAGCAGCTTGGTGAGATCTTACATCAGGGTGGTTTTTAACCTACCGAGCTGAAACAGGCTACTGATTTGGGTATTTTCTTTTCCACATCTGAAGGGCAGAGGCAAGTCAACATTGGATTATTCACAAAATGACATGCTTTGTGCACGTGGACACTGTCTTTGAAAGTTTCTAATTTACACCATTGGCTAGTGCATACCATGTAACTATTACATGATATGATGGTAGAACCTGAGAGGGACATGTTTAGAGAACAGGCCACCAGATATAACAGGTGGAAACTGATCAAGAGGACAAATGAGAAACTTCCCCTACACATTGTTCCAGCCCAGAAGGTATTCTTGACAGCACCACGCAGGGGCCATTTTGCCTAACATTAGCTACTCCAATGTAATAAAGCAATAGCTGAAAGAGCAACATGATAAGAATTCCTACAGAATATTCATGCAGTCGCACTACGCTGTGAATACAATCTCTTATTTGGCTCAACCCACTGGCATCTTTCTACATTTGGCCAAATATCTTAGTAAGTTTCCACTATGTTGTACAAACATATGTGCTTGCATACATGCCTACATACACATATTTTTCAAATTAATAAAACCACAAACTTCTAAAGTTTTTTTTTACTTAAACTCTACTGACTCCCATATTTACTTTTTGCATTATATTTATTTTACTCAATATAACTAAAAGGATGTTGAGGTTTGGTCTTTTTCCATATGTTGTAATGCTAAATACTGGCCATGATTGTGACGGGGATGAGAGCATCCTCATGTGCACAAAGTAACGTGATCTGACTTTGTTTCTAATTTAAAACTATTCACTGAATAATGTTGTTGACAGGCTATATCTGGGCAGAAGGGAGGTAAGTGGGGTTTAGACTCCTGGGATTGGGTTCTGAGTAGGACCACGAAGGGGAAGATGGTGGAGAGAGGAGCAGATGACATGAGGTAGATGATTATGAGAATTGGCCAAGAGGGCTGGCCAGTCTGAGTAAGAGCAGCCAGATGGAATATGACAAGTCCTATCTTGGGGCTATTAGCAGGGAAGGACACATAACAGCATACGGGTTAGATATCTGCCCAGCTCTAGTACTGATTAAAGGTTATTATAAATATAGACGTTTTGTGTCTTTTTTCTGGTCTCTGAATGATCAGAGCTGGGGTAGAAACCCCTGATTGAGATTAAGTATTTAATACAATAAATGGACACTTAATAAGTTATTTTAAAGGTAATTTAAAGTTAAATTTATACAACACAGAGAGTGCCTATATATCCCTTCACTGTTTTTTTTTTTCTTCGTAACATCATGCAAGGTATATTTGGTACATTGATGAGTCCATCACTATTCATCATCACTAACTGGTGTCCATCAGGTCCCATTTACATCAGGTTCCATTCAGTGTTGAACAGTTGCGTAGTGCCCCAAATCCATTATTCTTTCATTAACATTCCACTGTTCTAAAAACGCTTTGTCTTCCACATGCTCACCCCACTCATCCTTTAAACCACTGCCAACCGTCAGTCTTTTGCTATCTCTGTAGCTTATGTATATGTGTCATGAGATAAATATATTGGATAATATAAAATTTATAGTGTTATTTTTAAGTGAATAGTTCCTTGGCATTTAGTATATTCAAATTGTTCTGTAACTAGCACCACTACTTGTCTCTCAATGTTGTTGCATTTTTTAATAACATATAGTTGAGGAGATGGTTTAGCGATTAAAGCGCTTACCACACAGAATGAAGACTGGAGTCTGTACCTAAATTCTGGCTGTGATGGCCCACATTTAATGGCAGCACTTGAAAGAAGGAGACATTGGAAGCCTTAGAGCAAGCTTGCAGATTGGACTAGCCTTATAAATGAGCTCTGGGTTCAACTGGGAGTCCTTTTCTAAATAAGCAAGGTGCAGACTGGTTGAAGACACCTTGTATAAACATGCATGTATACCCACACATGTGTTGCCATAGGCAAACACACACATACCATACACACATTCACTCACACACACGCACAGATGTAAGCTTTCAGCATGGCTTTTTTATTATCAATATGCATTAAAATTTCTTGGTGCTTGTTTGTAACAGATTGATTTTTAGCATTGAGTAATTTTCTATTGTGTGGATGTAATAGTTTGTCCGTAAACTCCAGAAGGATGCTCTGTTAATTTGCGACTTTTATGTGTTGGCAGTTATGAATAAGCCTTCTGTTAGATACATTTACATAAGGATTTTGTGTGAACTCACACTTTCACTCTTGGTAAATATTCAAAGTGTATCTGGTAAGTCCAAAAACCCAAATAGTTGTTCTACTTTACATCTCTGGCAAGAGGGAATATGGGCTTCTGTCGCTTCGTTTTTGTAGAACAGTTAGTTTCATCCAAGTTTTAGATTGTAGCTATTTGACTTAGTAGACCTTGTTTCAATAAATAGATATTTAGAACTCTTTAAATTAAAATGTTGGAGAGAGAGAACAACAAAAAACACTTCGAAAACACATTTCTTCATCTAGTAAGATGATGTCTAGTTCATCACTGACAAAGCTTGTTGTCTGCTAGATCCAATCTGCTCCGGGCATGGGCTAAATCAGTTCATAGTTCTGTAGAACATCAGACACCAAGGCAAAGCATGGCTTTTTATCATCTAAATTCATATGACGTTTCACCCTGTGTATTACCCCATTATTTGCATTTCCTCTAACACCATGCTGTTTCATGTCAATGCCAGGTTGTCCTCATTGGAGTTTGATCTTGTAAAGAGAGAAAGCTTGGGAAGGTGCACTTGCATCCCTGGGCTCTCTGCCTGTGTGGATACATCATGGTTATCTATCAGGTACAGTAACTCCTGGTGATGAGCCAGGTCAGTTGAGGTCACAGGAGAACACTTCAAATTCTGGCATTCAGCTATAGTGGATTCTCTTGGATATTCTTGCCCTGATTTATAATTGGTCAATTGTTCCAGTTTTCTCCTACATTTACATTAGACCATATGAAGCTCAATAGCCCCGACTATCAGTACACAGAAGAGAAAAAGAAAAGACTTACAGGAAAAAAAACAATATAGGTCTAAATCAGGAAACAAAATCATTAAGTAAAATACTGGCTAAATTTATTGTCTTTCTCCTCACCTTGTCTGTCCTTAAGATACCAAATCAGAGAACTGTAGATATTAGTCTTTAAAATTCGTCAGGCAATCTTGTCAATAATTTTCTATTCAAGGTTTTAAATGAACCCCATTTTACCACCCCATTATTTTCAAATATAGATGACTTAGGAAGCATAGTAAAGTTGGGAAACTAAAAGAAGTGATTATTATATAAATGAGAATTCCAATAAGAAAATCTCTCCCTCAATCTTTTCTTACCCTCTCTCTTTCCCTCTTTTTCCCTCCTCCCCTTGTTCCCTTCCTCTCTCCCTTTCTTCCTCCCCCTTCCTTTCTCCCTCTCCTTCCTTCCCTTTCTCCCTCCCTCCCTTCCTTTCTCTCTCCTTTCCTTTCTTCCTCCCCATTCCTTTCTCCCTTCCTCCTTCATTTCTTCTTTCCCTCCTTTAATCTTTCCCCTTTTCTGTTTTATTTTCTTTCTTGAAGTCTTTACATCTGATGCCACATGAATGAGGGAAAAAAAACCATGTTTAACTAGAAAACCATAAAATAAATCCTGGAAGTTTTTTTTTTTTTTTTTCAGTGATGAAATTGGTACTCCAGTTAAGATAGCATGCTATCTGTAAATGCAATGACAAAAAAGTTTTATATTGTTTGTGACTATTGTGAAGGGTGTCATTTCCCTAATTTCTTTCTCAGTCTATTTATGTTTTGAATAGAGGAAGGCTACTGATTTGTTTGAGTTGATTTTATTTCCAGCCACTTTACTGAAGTTGTTTATCAGATTTAGGAGTTCTCTGGTGGAAATTTTTGGGTCACTTAAGTATACTATCATATCATCTGCAAATAGAGAAATTTTGACTTCTTCCTTTCCTATTTGTATCCCTTTGACTTCCTTTTGTTGTCTAATCGCTCTAGCTAGGACTTCCAGTACTATATTGAATAGGTAGGGTGAGAGTGGGCAGCCTTGTCTAGTCCCTGATCTTAGTGGGATTGCTTCCAGTTTCTCTTCATTTAGTTTGATGTTGGCTACTGGCTTGCTGTATATTGCTTTTACTATGTTTAGAATGAGACTTACCCACTAACAATATTATCAGCTAATAGTTCTCATTTGTGCAAGAATTAAAAAGATTCCAGATGTTTGTCTGTTGCCAGCTGTGTGTTTGCAAAATCCCTATTAAATGCTAGATTCAATGGTCAGAAAAAATGTTCTCATGCTGTTTCTCATTTCCAGAGCAAGATTTGTGTTTTACAAAGCAGAGCCAAACTCTCTGGGAGTTGTGGAAGAGCTAAACATGGGCTTAAAAACAGAGAAGAAACCAGAAGTCCAAAATAAAAAAATGTCATCTTGATCATTAAAAGGCTCCCAAGGAGGGTTGTGTGGTCAAAGAAATAACTCAAAATCCAAGATGTTCATATACTCTTGGGAAAAACATCATAACAAAATTATTTAATCTTTTGTTATACTAGCCCCATGCTTGCTAAGAGACCCCATTTCTAATAAGTCAACTTTCATCTGAATTGTACCAACTACAGTAAATCCAAAGGTGCAGGGTCGAGGTCAAGGGCTTACCAAAGCACCCTACATTCCTCCAAATGAACTGGCACAAGAGACTGAGGGAGTGGTTCTTTTTACTTGGAATGTTTTAACAGCACTTGAAGTTAGCTATCTGAGCACAGTTGAGGACAAAAGAGTTACGAAAGCGTTAAACTGTGTCACCCCTGATTATTGCACAACCACATGGCCCATGGTGTCTGTTAGCCACTCTGCAGTTGCCAAGCCTCAGCACCACGGCTGTTCTTTCGGTTTCTGGTTACTCGGCCTTCTGCACTAGCTGTACTCTATTTATTTCCCAGGGCAAACACAGGAATGTCTCAGTAAACATGCAGCCCCTGTTACAGAAAATAAATCTAACCCTTTGCTGTATTTTCCAACCTGCTTTGCTGAGAAAAATCTCTGTCTATGGATGATTCAATGAAGGTTGAATTGATGAAGACCCTACTTATAATTCCTATAACAGAAGTTTACATCATTATGTTACATTATTGTTGTATTGCATTATATTGTCGTCTGGATACAGCTCCCCCTTGATCAAATTTTAACATCCTTCAATATAAAAGCATGTCTTAGTTGAAGGGTCAAAGGCCTTCAGAAACTGAAGTATTCTCCTTTGACATATAAGCTATATCTTTTTTATCATACAGATTAATAGTTAATATAAAGGGTAGCTTATTTTCTTTACTTTCCAAAGTATAAAAAGTAAAGTCTATGCATTGTTTAAATTCGACAGTTTATTGTATACTATTGCACAAAGCTATTTATGTGCTATTATTTTAAAATGTTCAAAGTCACTTCCACTGTGGATATTAAAAGCTTGGGATCCCCTAAACCTGGCATAGGCTCTTCTCTCCTCTCTTCTCTTGATGAATCCAATTCTTTCATTACTTCAGTTAGGGCTCTATTCAATGAAACTGAAATGTATGTATTTCAGGCCAGTGAGCATTAGAACTAAGGGATGTCTAAGAAAGCTCTGTTTACTGGAATGTCCCACCTCCATGTATGGAGCCATCTCCCTCACTCAATGCATGCGATATTTCTTGTCTTTGTTTGACCATCTTTCCTCCATGTGTACTTCTTCCCACTTCAGTTATTTATTGTTTTATTTTTCTGTCTTAGGATATGAAAAGATATAATCAGAAAACATAATTTGAAGATATTAGAACCTAGCTTCATTTTGCTGAGGAATATATATATATATATATATAATTCTTTCTTAGAGCTTAGGCAGAATTCTCAGAAAAAAAGAAGTTTCCAAGACATGATGGAATTAGGCAAGCCAATAAAAATATTTAAAAGCACACTTAGAATAAACTAGGGGCTAATAGTGGTGCATAACATGTATTAGAAAACTCACGCTGTTACTATCCATAAGTAGGTACTAGAACACTTTCCTGGGGTAGTACACATCCTGGAACAGGTGGTGTGAACAAAGGCCCAAAGAGCTTCATGAAGCCGAGCATTGCACACCGTATTTTTCTTCCTAGGAAACTGACTGTTCTGAATCTCTGTCAAACATATTGCACAACTACAAACATGCTCCCAAGTCTTTCATCTTGTGAATTCCTTTATAGAGCGCTGTTGCTGTTTATTCGGGTTGTTTGTATAATTTGGGACTGATGCTATGATATGTTTTCTTGTCTAGTTTTGACAACTCAATGTCTTTATCACCAGTTTAAGGGGAAAGCTCTGTTAAAAAGAAAATTTCTGTTTTTACAGTGGACAAAATTCAATACAACTACATTTAAAACATTGTTTGTGTCAGGGATAGGGAAAAATGTTAAATGGGCTGGTGGTATAGTTTACAACTATCAAAAGAAATCTCAAATCCTTAGAATAAATATTGTTTTAGAATGAATCTTGTTCAAATCATTAGATTACTTTTTTCCAAAAAAAAAAAAAAATAGTGAAAGGCACCCAAGCACTCATGGCATACAAGTCATACCATGTCTGTTGGAAGTTGCAGATGCAGTGAGGAACCTGGAAATGACTCAGGGTAAGGTGTCAGTACAGCACAGATTTCACAACACAGGCCAGAAGCTGCTGACCCAGCAGAAGCTCCAAAACCAATCAGAACTGACATAGCTTAAGGCACCCAGGAGTCAGGAGGTTCACAGCACTCAGAAGCATCTGTGAACTCAAGGAAGATGTTAGTGCTGACACAGGGTAAGATGCCAAGGTATATGGTTTTCACAACAGGTAACAGAAGATAGCTGCAGGGAGGGGCTGCAGCTAACCCAGGGTAGGGTGTCCAGACATACTGAATCCTCGAACAGGGTAGGAAGGATGGGGAAGCAGGTGTCTGGTTAGAGCTAGCCTACATAAGGATGTTTGGACACAGAAAACCACACTGAATGTAGTAGACATAGGGAAAAGCCAGGAGTTGCTGAGCCTGTGTTATTGTAATGATGTAATGATGATGGTGAACTCTGAGAGCAGGATAATAAAATCTGCAGCCTTGAATGCAAGTCTCACAGAAGAAATGACAGTTTGGCCCTACAATAACTTAATCCTCTCCCAAACATTGGAGACAGCTTTACCAAAAGAAGAAAGGTGACTTAAATTAAAAAGAAAGGAAAAAAGAACGAATGAGAGAGGGACAAAAGGAGGGAGGGAGGGAGGGAGGGAGGGAGGCTCAAACAAGAAACATCAGATACACAAATCTAAGCATAGAAACAGAACAACATAAAAAAGGACATTTCTAATCCAAAATTACTAATCTCATAGTAAGGAATGTCAATGAGAATACTTGGAAGAGTTTTCAAACAAATAATTTTCTTAAAAAATTGATTTTAGTTACATTCCAACAACTCAGAGGAGGCAGGATGTACTCCAAGTATACAGAAGCAAAGAGCTTAGCAGACTTCAGGAGACGAAACTAGAATTCAGGAAAGACACTAAGTTGATAAAATAAAAATGGAAAAGATGCTGGAAGAGAAAGACCCAGTAAGCTAAACAGAAAGTTCAATAACTCCCATCAATGGAATAGAGCATGTGGACAGCAGGAATCAGGCCTCAAAGATGTGTCAGAGAAACCTGGCCGTGTAGTACAGATCAGTGACAAGATTACAGAAAAGGACAGAGTGAGGACCAATTTTGGAACATCGTGAAAATAAGAATTTTGTCTGTGTTTAGACACTTGGTTGTATTTTCTATTTTAATTATGTGTATATGTGTGTGTTTGTACATTTGTTTTTAAGTTTAAATTATGCATATGTGTGTTTGGGCTTGGATATGTGTATGCGAATGCAAGTGTCTGTCAAGGCCAGAGGTGGAACAGGAATTTCTGGCAGCTGTGAGCCTCTTGAAATGAGTGTTGGAAATAAAACTTAGATCCTCAAGAGGAGCACTCTGTGATTTTAACCATTGAGCCAAGAAAAAAAAAAAAACAACTTTGAATTGTGAGTATATAACAAGGTGAAGACTACCATAACAAAGTCATAGAAAATATTTCAAAAATCATACAAAAGTATTGTTAAACTGCCTTTTAAATATTGATGTTTTTATTTATATATCTGTGATGCTCCAAACGTTACTCAGAGGAACATCTTTTTGTAGTGAGAAATGGCTAATGCTTGCTGTGAGCGTGGGGGCTAAGCTTTATACGGGATGTCTGTATCACTCTTACATACCATTCCTATCTTGACAAGGAACATTAAGGAGCAGCATGCAGAAAGAACGGGAGCATGGGAAGGAATGCTGTGAAATGCTGTTTTTAGGACCTACAATGAGTGTTGAACTTAAGAACTCACTTCAGGTATGATTACTTACTCAAAACAAGATCAAATAAGTCAAAAGTCGGCACTGACTGGGAAGAGAATTTTCCATCCTTAAGAAGCTATTGGCTGTTGAAGGCAGCTGAGAGAAGAAGGATCATTTTTCTTTGGGATGGTAGCTCCAAAGGTTGCTCACACTTCAGGGGAGAGCTTTACACCAATGCACATATAGACAACACTGACTGGGCACAATTTGATGTATTAAAAACCAGAGAACATGAAGTGGGAGGGTGACATTTTGGGGTGGTGTAGAGTCTAGGGAAATTTGAAGTGGAAAATCGAAGGACATGAGTAAAATACTTTGTATTCTTGTATGGGATTCTCAAAGAACAAACAAATACACACAAACGTGTGTGTGTATGAACATATACATGTGTATATATGTATATATTTATACATGTATATGTGTGTATATATACATACACACACATATATCTAGTCACACATGCACACATATATGAATGTCAGACTAAAGGTTGACAGGATCTCTAGGATGCTATGACACATTATTTCACTGGCACATACACTTTTCCTGGTTACTGCTCTCCACATGCTGGTATTTCATGGCAATGCGGTTTTATTAACACCACAATATTCATTCCAGTGGAGTGTTTATTTTTCTCATTGCAGGCACAAAATACCCAATAAAACCAAGTTAAGGAAAGAAGGGCAGTTCCAGGACTTTATAGCCCATCACGGCACAGAAGGAATGGTGACAGGAGCAATGACTGTCATATTGTGTCCAGTCAGGAAGCAGAGAATGAATGATACATCTCAGCTAATTCCTCCATTCCCTTCAGTCCAGGACTCCAGTCCATGTAATTGTACCACCCACATGTAGGATGGGTTTTCCCACCTCAATTAATATAGTAAGGATTTTCCTCACAAACATGCTACAGGTATGTGAATCTAGATTCTGTTCAGAGGACAACTGCTACTAACCACAATTCTGAATGTCAAGCTTTAGGTTCCTGTTTCCTTTTATATAAGATTTTTATATAAGACAGAGTCATCAGATTCTGAGCCCATGGTAGATTTCAACATATTTTCAAGGCTCACCTGTGTCCTATTGAAGACTCTTGCCAGAACAAAAGGGTGTTAAAACTCAGTCACAAGAGGAATCACATAGTGAGAGGAACCATGACTTGTGATTCTCAAGAATAAAATTATTCAGAGAAGAGTGATTATGACCCTTTCCAGCTCTTAAATATTATGACTCCCTTGGTACTAGGCTTGTAGATTGCTTCTTCGCTCACCTAATACATTGCATTTCCTGTCCATCCTTCTAATGAGCAGGAAAACTTAAATAATAATAACAGTACCTGCTTTACCAACAAGTGGTCTCAGTTCAGATGCTAGGTAGTGGTTTGTATCATTTGTCAATTAATTTATATCACTTAACTTCTGTGCGTAATTTTTTTCTGCTTTGAAATGTGTAAGATACATGCTATGCATTTTTTTTTTTTTAGAGGAAATGTTTGAGATTAGTTACAGTTGGTTATGGTGATTAAACTCCAGCTTAGCACCATCAGGACATATTGAAGGTGATGTAACAATTAAAGGTAGGATTTGGGAAAGGAAGTTAAGCAATTAGAGGCATCCCCTCAAAGAGGATATTGAGATCCCATTAACCCATCCCCATGTGCGTGCGTGTGTGTGTGTGTGTGTGTGTGTGTGTGTGTGTGTGTGTGTTTACACACATGTGTGCATTTTTGTGTTTGTTTGTAAACATGTATGTGAACATGTATTTGCATTGGTGTGTATGTGGAGGATGGCTGTGTGTGTGCCTGTAGGTATGTGAGTGTATGCATATGTGGGTTTGTATGTATGCATGCACACATGTTTCCTAACTGTCACAAGGGGAGCAGCTTCTTTCAATCATTTGCCCTATGCCATAATATTCTGTTTCGATTGGCCCCAAAGTAATGAAGCCAACTGTCCAGGCATTTCTGTCTAATAAGGTGAGCCAAAATAATCTTAATTTCCTTTTAAATTCATCACCTCAGGTATTTTTTTTAGAGTTCACAGAGAACTAACGCATCAAAAATGGTCAGATCTAAGAATTTTAATGAACTTTGTTCATAATAAAACTACTGATAATATATGGACAACAGCCACACACAAGGATCTCTTTGCCTATGTCCTTGTGTTATAGAAATTATGGAATATAGGTTTGTGTCTCCTTTCAAGGGGTTCAGCATACTAGAGCATATTATCTGGTTTTTATTAAAACTCTAATTATTTTATCTGTCATTTTCCTGTATGAGCCTGGGTTTATGATCCATTAAACACTTTGGACATAAATATCCTTTTCTATTTCACAAATCCTATATTTTGCAGCTACTATTTCTTCTACCTCAGAAGTTCTTTTTATTTGGCTAGAAATTTTCTACTCCCTTTAATTCTCAATTTAAGAATTGTATCTCGAATAGAAGGGGCTTGTGGCTCCATGGGAAGACTGACAATACCAACCAACCAGAGCTCCCAGGGTCTAAACAGCTAGCCTGGGAACACACATGGAGTGACCCAGGGTGCCAGCTGTATATGTAGTGGAGGATGGTCTTGTCAGGCATCAGTGGGAGAGGAGGGCCTTGGTCCTGTGAAGGCTGGATGCCCCAGTGTGGGGGTATCCAGGGCAGGAAAGTGGGAGTGGGTGGATGGGTGGGGGCACACCCTCATAGAAGTAGGAGGAGGAGGGATGGAATAAGGGGTTTCTTGGGGGAGGGTGAATGGGGAAAGGGGATGTCATCTGAAGTAGATAAATAAATTATCTAATAATAATAATAGTAATAAAAAGAATAATATAATAATATAATAATAATAAAACAGATAATGAAACTGGACCTTGCAGCTGAGCATTTGAGACTTTTTGTCAACAAATTAATATTACCCTTATAATTCCTTATAACTGTCAAGGACAAGAGACTGTGGAAAAGACCCATGGAACTTTAAAACAATATCTTCATAAAAGAAAAAAGGGGGAGGTTTATTCCTGTACACCAAAAATGTATTTAAACCATGTTCTTTTTACTTTAATATTTTTTTTTAAAAAAATTGGATGCCAAGGAACTTTCTGCTGTGTGTCTATGGCACTCTACAACTAGGCATACTTATGCATAGGTGAAAGGGAAGGATCCACTTACTGGCATAGGGCATCATCCCCATCAGTTATTTAATATGGGGAAGAGGGCATGGATATAATTTTTCTACAGGATGCTGAAGGAGCATGATAGCTGGCAGAGTGATGGGTGAGACATGCTGGTTCCGGAAGAAAGAAGGACACTGACCTGTGAGCTTGCTGAGTGCCCTGACAAAGGTTTCTAGGAAGCTGTATTGGACATATGTTCCTGACCCACCTTTGCTTACCAATACCCTAGATGGGACAAGCTGCCTTGTTTCAAGTTTTTAGACCTTGTGGAACAGAGAATCAAAAAGAGAAGTTATAATGACTCTCGTATTTTTCTTAAAGGTGACCAGTTATTCAGGCTCAATCACGAACTGATCTAGAAATCAATTCAATATTGGAAATAACAGTCTTCATTTGGAAGGCTGATTCTGAACATTTTCAGAGACATATTTGGAAGTTAGTTGTCGTTCTCTATGATGTTATGCTAGCAAGAGATAAAGTTGGAACAGGATCTGGATTTCAAACAAGTGTTAGTACATGTGTTAAGGCTCTTTTAATTGTAAAGTTAAAATTACTTTTGTTTCTTCTACAGTATTTAATGTAAGTTGCATTGATTGTACACTTTCTAATCACATTAGTGTGTTGAAACCCAGCATGTCTGTTACAGAGGTCTATCAATCAGCTTTTGTTTTATTGCCCTGAATATCACAAAACCTCGGTATTCAGAAAAAAGTTTACAAGTACTGGAAGAAATGAGTCAGGCTTTAAGCAGGAACAAGAGTGTAGTGGGCTTGATTATTGCTGGTATAACAGCTTTAGTTATATTAATTGCTAGCACCACTGCTTCTGAAATTGCTTTGACACAAGAAGTTAAGACAGCTACTTTTGTTAATAATTTAACAAAAAATGTTACTAATGTGTTGATATACAAGAAGATTTAGATAGGCATTTGGAGCAATGGATTGATGTTCTTTATCCTAATCAAATTATTGGAAGGCGTATAAGAGTTTAAGAGTAAGGATCCATCTCAAGTTTCATGCCAAATACCATTGGATTCATGTTAGTTCTAAAATTTACAGGGACAGTCATTACAATTAGGAAAAAGTTTAAAAATACTTGCAGGGTGTTTGGTGTAATTCTAACACCTCTCTGGATGTTTTAACTTTGCATAGTGAGCTTATGAATTTAAAGAATGCTGCTCTGCTGAGTGTTGATGCAGCAGATACTACTGATAAAATTACCCAGGGCCTGAGGTCAGTGTTTCTATTTTGGTAAAGCTTCAAGAATGGCATATATAGCTTGATCATGCTAGCCTGTTTTTGTCCTGGGAATACTTTTATTCCTGCCCATCTTCTTAAAGCTTGTCTTTAGCAACATCAACATGTTGGCAGTCAAAGTACATGGCTTGAACCTGAAAATGGAGCCCCAGACAGAGTTATTAAATTAACGAGATGGCAGGTAAGATTCTGCACAGAGCCTTACCAACCTAAGACATAAGTGCATTTCCTTTGATAATGCATATTCCACGATGGGCAAGGAAGACATCCTTGTCGGAATGATCTAAGACAGGTTCAGTCTTGTTTATGAAATAAAGGGGAGGGGGGCAAGGCAGAGAGCTTTTGGGGCTGTTTAGGAAGAATCTGACATGGACCAAGGACAAGAAAATGGGCTGCTTGGCAATATGATATTGGCCAAGGACAAGGAAGTAGGCTTCAGGCAGGAATCTGACATTAGGCTAGAATAAAGAAGTAATTTCAGGCAGGAATCTAAATCTTAGGCTAGAACAAGGAAGTAGGCTTCAGACATGAAAAGGACTTTGAGCAAGGACAGGGAAGTTGGCTCAGATATTTTGGGCATCCTGATAAGCCCTTAAAAACAGTGATCATGGGAATGTTCATGGAATTGTATTTAATGCCTTGCTTGTTCTTTTGTTCTTTGACTATTTGTGTTTATTGTCTTGCTTTTTCCTTGAGTATTTGCATCTATTGTATTGCTAATTCCTCAACTTGGAACTGACCTTAATACTTGCATGTAATTAAAATGGTATAAAAGAAAAAGGGAGGATGGGAATGGTATAGGGGGTTTCTAGGGAGGGGAAATAGGGAAAGGAGATGTCATCTGAGATGTTAAAAAAAAAAAAAAAAGAATTGCTTCTGTGTGAGATGTTCCCGAAAGTCCTAATTCATAGGAACGGGAATAGCTTCTTACTTAAGCTTAGTTCATTCAGCAGCATGTAGTAACTTCTGATAGTATGGATGCTCGAGGGTGACAAATGAGTGAATGAGACTTGGCTCTGGCTTATGTCTTGGCCATTTTTCTTAGTGTACTTGGAATAAAGGTAGCAAGATCTCACACAAACATCCTTTCTCTATACCGAATTCTTCAGAGCAAAGTCTAAATATTTTAAGACTCAATTGCTCTGCTTTATCCAAGTAAAAAGCAAACGTGCCTGTGAACTATCTCAACAGGTTAAATACTTGTTTAGAAACATTCAAAGGAGACAAATATTCAAGCAATTTTTAGAAATGAATAATTCTTTCTGAAGAAAAGAGGGGTTTTTTGTGTGTGTTTCAGGAGGGCTTTTTTTTTTTTTTGCATTCTAAATGGATGGATTTAACTTAAAGAAAGTCCATCACATCACTGATCACTGGCCATAGACTGTTTCCCAAAGTTGGATTTACGTGATGCCAAATATCCAGGTGAAAAATTTTAGAGAGCAAGAAGTAATGATTCATAGCTAAAGAAATTTAAGAAAAGTTTTGAATAATCCCCACAACACAATGAGCTTTCTGGGAATCAAAGTGCTACATGATAGAACTTTAGACAAAATTCAGCATTTTGAGCATTCAATGTTGAAGACAAATGCAAGAAAATAAATTCCTACCAAGGTTTATAAATAAATATACTTTTCCCTAAGCTGTATATAAGGTCCATAGTTTTATTAGTATTTTATTCATGTGATCAATAGTTAACAAATATCAACTTTATACCAGATGTTGTCTCTGACAGTCATTGGGATTTATGACTCAGCAAAAGTGATACAACCAATAACTTGAGTGAGGGTTTTGGTAGAGCTTGAGTTTTATTTAAGAAAAGAATATAATGAACAAATTTCCAGGTGATAAAATAAAGTTGTTTTATAAGGAACACCTTTTATGTGTGCAGTTGCTGAGGATGCTTCTACTTCTGGGTTTGTTCTAGCTTTTGACTTATAAGTAAAAAGATTGATATATGTTTCCCTTTGGGCCCCAGCACTTCTCCATGTCTCTCAACATCTGAATTATTACTGAATCGTCTTTCTTTTCCCTGGAACTTGAATTTCTCTAGAGACAAACTGTATTTCTTTTATCTTTTTATTTTCAACACCACAGCTATGTCTTTCTTCGTTCAACAATAGCGTTTGTTGGCTTATGAGAAATCACTGTCCTTCCATCATTTCTTATTTCTTTCAAACTTTGGTACTGTCTGTTTTGTTCTACCAATTTTCTTCTACCCAAACTTCAAATGGCGATTGCAACAGTTCTGTCCACTTTTTTTTTTTTTAGATTCTAATTTCTTTCCTCAGCTTTTGTTCATGACAAGCTTGAAGCTAACTTAGCAGTCTATTCCATGCTGCGCTGTAGGAAACAGGATGTTTCTGTCTAGAAAATTTTATGATCACCATGCCCTGAATGTCTTGCTAACTTCTCAAAATTCCTGTGTTTCCACTGCTATATTAATCTCTCTCATCCTGAATAAAACCAAAAATGTGTGATCTCAGTGAATGGTAGAATTGTGACTAAGGCAGGAACCTATACCTATTTTGACCCTGAACTTTTCTCCCTGGTCTCTGAATAGCATGCATTAAATTTCTATAGGTTCTAAATCTATGTATTTATTTTATATTTATATATTTATGTATATGATTAAAATATATTTATAATCTATAGCTAATTCTTCAGTCCTTATTGCTTATAGCTTACCTCCATCCCTTATCATGTAATTTTTCAGTTGGTACCACAGTCTCCCAGTGGCAAATGTGTATGGACCAACTATTATATATCCATATCCTAGAGACAAAGATATAGAAAGTTTTTGTTTCACTGGAGATTTGAGTCTGGGAGACCTTCTCTTGTCTCTTTCCATGTGCTACAATCCCACTTGGAATTGTTTGTTTTACTGCCCAGCAATTCATCTAAATCTACTGTATCTTAAATATAACCTTCCACTCATTTCTCACTCTTCTCAATAAAGCTCCCACTTTTAAGTAGGAAACACAAGGAAGCAGTTAATTCTGTCTCTAGAATAAACTCATACTCTAAATCTCAAAAGCCATATTTCATCAACAACAAGACAACTTTCTAAATGCAATGTATAACTTCTTACCTCCAGGCACTTGAAATTTGCTGGAATTAAAGTATCATCAGAATACAGGTATACATATACCATGCTTCTAATGTCCCAGTAATCATATAGCTGTGCTTATTCCTAGAAAAGTTCACTGTACCATAATTTCTTCCCTTCTATAACACTAGGCTGCCACCAGGCCTTGCTCTATGAAGAGTAGAAAAAGAAGAGTCTCTCAGAACTAGGATGAGGAAATAGAATACATATGGAATCTGGATGTATCACTTCTCCTATCCCCAAATTGGGTTATGTGATGTAAATGGTTCTATAATCTTTAGATGTTATATTTTAAAATGAACAGGGTGACAAAGAATTACATGCCACTTAAGTTACACTTTTAAAAAACATTCTAAAACACATCTGCTTTGCTTTATTATCTTTTCTGAAGTGATGACATCATAGGTCATTTCTCCTCCAAGTTCCAGGTTTCTGTTTTAAACTAAGGTTGCAACCTTTATTTGAACCTCATCTGAGCCTGAGGTTGCCAGTATCCACTCATATTCCACACAAATCCTTTCCCAGGCACTTCTGAAGAGAATCTTGGTACCAGCTATGGGAACTAAAAGACTTTTTATTTTTCCCCTCAAGTGCATTGATCTAGAATACATTCAAAGGAAAGAAGCACTGCTTCATTTACCTAATGTTTTGTTTTCTACCCTACCCAAGCAGGTTTGTCACAACAGTAGGTACCCCATAAAAGAGGACTCTAATTTCACATGCCAGGGCATAAGAGATTGGTGTTTATGCTGAAATTTGCTACATGTGACATCAGAAGAAGAAGATAACTTTTTCTCAACAAATATTAGAGACTGCTTATTTTAATTCTATACCAAAAGATTTCTTTGGCTTCATTCTTAATTTATATGAGACTATCATACAACCAGACCATTTATCTTTGCTATTCCATTACTTTTTTTAAAAATGGGCCTCTTAGACCAGTGAAATGGCTCAGCTGGTAAACTAAACATACTTGATATGTTGAGTTTGAATCCTAGAACCTCTATTAGAAAGAGAAAAACAATACAGAAATGTCCTCTAACCTTCACATGCTAGCTGTGACATATGAGCACATTAGCATGTATGTACCCACATTTGGGCACATACCTTATATGCACATACACCATATACACACAATGATGATGATGGTGGTGGTGGTGGTGATGAAGATGATGATAATGGCGAATAACGGTACAGAACCTGGGAAACTTGAATGTCCTTCAGCAATTTACAGCAACAATAAATGCTGCTGCTAACAGATGGCCTTATGACAGTGGAGGAAATAAATGGTTGTGATCATAAGACACTTTGATTCTAGGGGAAATTATGCAAGATAATTTTGACATCATATTGCATGTGTAGATGTAAGAGCATAGGTACAGTCAGTTGCCAGGTGCAGTTATTATTGATTGTCTTTGAAGGCATTTCTTTTGCTTATTACTTAATTAATACAAATATTATGATTTTTATCAAAAGAAATGTTTTCAAATCATGGGTGTGGATCTATTTTATAAAAATGAGAATAACTCACCCTCTAGAGTAGCATGTTTGACACTGAAGCCAAATTTTTAGCAGTGACTCTCAGGAGATAGGACGCATGGTCCTCCTGTCTACGTCCATGTTGATATGCTGCTGTGGTAAGACCTCACTAAGTCATGATCTAGAGGGCCCACAGAAGGATGGAAAGAAGTGACACATGCCAAAGCCTTCCATTAGCTGCTGTAATTAGCTTCACAATTATACCATTCACGCCAAATTGTCACCCATGGTGACAGGGATCTTACTAGTGACTTAATGACATGTTTTCAGTTTTGCTATGACAACCATGCTTTTATAGACAAGCTTGCCTGGATCCTGAGATGCTAGGGAGGTTCATGGACTTAAACACTAGAAATATAAAGAAAGCACAGTTTTCCCATTACCTTATCCAGCTAACGTAACTCATCAACAGTTTCTTGAAGAAAAAGTATCTAAATCATTTGGTCACTGCAGATAGTCTTTTCTCCTTAAAATATTGTAATATGGTTATCAGAAAACAATAGAGGTTGAATTTTATAAAATTATTATTATTATTTATTATTATTATTATTATTTAGGAGATCACCAAACAAGTATAAATTTGTCAGTTACTAATTTTAATTCTCACTTAAGACATGTAAGTATTTGAACCTGTAACTTTATTACTTCTGATGGTGTCTGAAACATATGATCTGCACAGTATAAAGGAAATAAGGACTATGAGGTCCATGTAGAGGGTAACAACTGGAGGGCCACTCCTGTTTTCCAATATCCTACTGTAATCTATATATATTTCTCAGACCTGATCTGCCATTAAGATCATATTGATTCACCCATCACCCAGACCCACTGTAGAACCCCCAAGAAATCTCTAAGAATACCAGCAGCTATGTCTTTGTCCTTTTTAAGCAAGGAAAATTACAGCAGACAGTAAAACTCTGTGTATCGAAATTGACCCAAGCTGTGCAGATCATCTTTAGCATAAACAGAGAAAGACAATTTCAATAACGTAGAATTTGTTTATCTTGTTTTTCTAGTCTATGAGGTATGGCTCTAAAATAGAAGGATTTTTTTCATGACTTGTACCACAAACTTACAGGCTGAAAGTACACAATCATTCAGAGTGCTGCTCACGAAGATGGTTGCTCATTTATCGCTTCCTTGACAGGATGACTAAAGCCTCGCCATGACTCCTCTACTAAAATCAACTTCAAGGTCTGTTCATGGGGCTCACATGAAAAATTGATCTCATCATTGTTCTGCTTGGATTTTTCTCTCTGTCATCCGCTTTGTACACTCACCTTATTTCCTGAACTTGACTCTGAATGAGTTTAGGTTGCTTCAAAAACCAATTCATTTTGAAAGGATAGAAACATTCTCCACCCCCCACTAAAAGACTTTCAAAATTGCTACAGCACTGCTCAGAGAGATGAGTAAATTCCAAAGATGACTAATGCAAAGGTGTCAGCAGACACTAAAAATGTGTGAGTTCGGTCAGAGTTAGTTTAAGCAGAAAACAAGCCACACAGCTAAGTCTTCTGTTTCCTTAAGCCCCAGGCACACAGTTCTATCTACTTCACAGGCAAAGAAAGCAGACTTTTGGAGAAAAAGTAAGTGACTGATCTTTGGCTACAAGGAAGCTCTCCATCTGTGTACCTCCCTCAGGGTAGGAGGTATTTGGAGTATCTGAAGACGTTTTCTCACTCTCATGATATGGGGAAGAGGTCTTCTCAAATCTACTGACTAGAGGCCACAGATGCTTCAGAACATCCTGCCATGCATGAGGCAGTACCCACAATAAATTGTATCATCCAGAATGATGTTGCTAAGGCTGAGACCCTGTTCTAGGTCAAGAATCCTGATGTCCAGTCTCCTACAGTCTTTAACTACAGTCAATGCTATTATTAACATGCATATTTCTATGATCGTAAGTATCTTTAGCAATTTTTTTCTCTGATAATGAAAAAGCAGCCTCTTTTTCCATGTTATTCTTTGGACACTTAGAATCTCTCTTTACTTTAGGCTCCTTTACCGAAGAATACTACATTGTCACAGAGGTTGCCTGGAGATACACTTGACATCTTAAATATCTAGTTGGCAGGGAAATTAAAGCAACTCAAAATGTGTATGCTTCTCAGAGAAAGGTGCTTTTCCAACCCTGTATTCTTAGATCTCAGAGACATCTGGGGCCAGAGGAGCAGGAACAGCCAGCACTGCTGTGTTTGTCAAGTTGCTGGAAACTTATCCCTTCCTTGTAAATCTGGAAAGAGGAGAGAAAAAACCAGCATGGAGGCCAAGCACACTTGTCAAAAGTGGCTTCTCAGCTGTCTTTCAGAGGTTCCAACAGTGACTCCATGTGTGTCACATTAACTCAATAAGAGAACATTAGCTTCATTTGATGTGTGCTGTTAACAATCAAGGAATACATTTTAGAAGAGAAATGATGCAAGATGAGTGACAAGGCTAAAGCCTATTTTTTTTCCATCTCAGATTGCTATCTCAGATTGTTGAAACAAAATATGCAGCAGAAGGTCATCAGATTTTCAGGGGATTTAATGAATTTTGTGATTGAAAACCTTTTTTTAAAGACTGGCCATGGTTTTGCCTCCTTTATATAGGCTATCACCAATAGGCACACAAAGTGCTGTGTATCTGGATGGAGCTTTCAGATATTCATGGACATTCCATTTGTTGTACAGCTTGGACCTTTTTATTTAGAAATGTTTTCAAAATCAGGCTCCTTTTTTTTTTTTTAACCACAGAGAAAAGTAAGTGTGCATATACACATGTGCTTCTGTGTGCGTGTGTGTGTGTGTGTGTGTGTGTGTGTGTGTGTGTGTGTGTGTTATGCTTGTTTGTGTGGCTGAGAAAATGTGTGCACACATGTATGCATACATGAATGTGTATGTGGACAGCCAGAAGTTCATATTGGGTGTCTTTCTTTATCATTCTCCGGCTTTTACTTTGATAAGGTCTATCCCAGATCTTAGTCCTCCAGCTTGACTGATCAGCAAACTTCCCAGGATCCTCCTGTGCCTCCCTCCCAACGCTGGAACTACAGCTGCATGGCACCACAACATGCTTGGGTTTTTACTGTGGGTTCTGAGGGCATGAATTTAGGCACTTGGTCGTATGAACCATCTGTCTAGCTCAGACAAAGCTATTTTAAAAGACCATTTCTTGTGGCCAGTGATTGGGTAAGAACATTTGAAGAAGAGAAATATTTTATATTAAATATTCAAATATTTAAGAGCTAAAACCAAAATGTTTTAAAGGCAAAAAAAAAAAAAAAAAGGAGAGGTCGAAATATAAATGTCTTGTGGTATGGAAATATACCATCTATCTATTCAGTGCCCACAGAATATCTCATCTACAGGTTACAATTTTAATACTTAGTTACAATGTATGTCTTGTGCTATTCTATAACAGTTGCTTTTTTTATAAACCTCACATATCAAAGATATTGTCCTTTAGCACATAGACAAAGATTCTGAAGAAAAAATTCATAAGGAAATGACATCATTCCTATCTTGTTCCTCCTACAAGTTCCTATCACATCCTTATCATCATCCTGTTTTCTGAGTGGTCACTTAATACATGAGTAGATTTTCTGTCCTTAGATATCCTGAGGCATCCAGGGGTGAATCCTACTCTAAAAGAGAGAAATTATAATTCTCTAAATCATAGCATAAATACCATCTTAGTCACCAAGTGACTTATGAGTTTCTGCACCCCTCTGTTTCCCCACAAATGACCTCTGTGTAGATTTTTAACAGGAGTCATAGACAAAGAAGATGCTGAAAATATCAGAGGGATAAACTACATAGTGTTGAAAGCAAAGTGTAACTTTCGTGATTATTTCCTTCTACTCCCAATGAAATTCTCTGCAAAAATTACTGAAAGGAAAGCTAGTGTCCAGCGCAAGATAAAAGAATGTGAATGTTTTTTCTGGGGCATGAGCATAGTAGGAGAGACAGCAGGCACATTTTTGGGAGCCAGTTATTTCTGTCTTCAACTGGGAGACAGGGACATAAATTATGGGAAATTTATCTGGTCTTCATGAGCTGCAAGAAAGAAATGTAACTGTAGGCATTGAAAGAAGGCCAGTTCAATGCCTATTTTCATTACATCACACACCTCTTCTAACTCTTTCACATAAACACAAAACACACACACACACACACACACACACACACACACACACACACACACACAAGTTCAATCCCAAGTTGACAACCCTGTGAGAGTAGGAGTAGAGAATAAAACGGTTTTAACTCCACACACTTGTGCAATCAAAGCATCACAATGTTCCAGCCCATGGTTCACAGCATTAAAAAGCATCTTCAGTTTGAAGAGATGAGTCCTCAACTCTTATCTGGGGGCTTCTTGCCTGTAGGTGAAGCATTAAAGAGTAAGCATATCACTGCATGGAATTGTGTGTGTGCAGGTGAGTAAAATCCTCCTGTCAGATAAGACCAGACAGAAATGCCTGTGGCAGTCTGCTGTTCCTGATGGCAACAGAGTCAAGTTTCATTACGTAATCCTTTAAGGACCAACCAACCAGTAAGTGGGAGATAAGAATAAAATGAATTCGTCAGGCCACTGAGACACAGGGCCATCATATCTTTTAAAGTTCCACATGGTTTCTGTGACTAGTGAATTTATATTGAACTCTGAACCTACACCAAGTTGCCATGATGCTATTCAGTATATGCTACATATTATACGTGTTTTATTTGAACAAACAACCCAAAGAGAATCCTGCAAAAACTAACCACAAAATGGAAAGATTATAAATATAAAGCTTATAAATCACTATTGACGGTATTAGATGTCATTTACTTTCTCACCTGGATTGTATTTAAGCCTCCGTTCAATAATATAGGCAAAGTCTTTTCTATTTAGGGTTCCAGTAACACACGGCTGCAGAATGGACCCAGTGGTCATACTGTCCGGAACTCACATGCATTTCCAAAGGGCATCCTGTGCTTTGAACATTGCTAATGAAATCACACATTACAGTCTTGTTGCCTCCCACTGCTCTTCTCAGACAGGATGTCACATCCCCTGTAACAACCTGTAAGCTGTTCAGCTTTTCACAGCTGAGACCACAAGGACGTAAGTGATGAGCAGGAGGGGGTAGGAGAAAATATTTTAAAGCAAAATTTTAAGCTCTGCTTGTGATTTTTTTATTTTAAAGTCAGTTATGAAAATTAACTCCCTAGCTATTCTTGTCTAATTATTTTTAGTACTTTAAAATACGCTCATTAACAATAGGCTATAATCACAGACAGAACAAAAGGTAGAAAATCTGTACTCTGATCAATGAAGCCAAATATTAAAGCCTATAGACAACTTGTGTGATTTATTTTCTTCTAAAATTCTCCAAGCTCAGATATTTTGGAAATGTTTTCATATTTCTGCTTTATTACTATTATTTATATTGAAGATATTTTAGAAAATAACACCTTCTCAGTTTAGTTGGTGAGTTCAAAGTAGAATTCTTTTTGCCTGGAGTGCTATTAGCACTTGTACTTCACTAGTGGGGACAATGGGAGCATCTCCTAATTGTCTCCTCTTTTAGCAACAAAGATTTGGCTCCTCTCACTTCACTCAATTAAATGCTTACACTTTAAAAATTAGATCAGGATGGGACAGTGGTGGTCCACACCTTTAATTCTAGCACTCCAGAGAAGGCAGAGGCAGAGAGGCAGAGAGAGAGAGGCAGAGAGAGAGGCAGAGAGAGAGAGAGGCAGAGAGAGAGAGAGAGGCAGAGAGAGTGAGGCAGAGAGAGAGAGGCAGAGAGGCAGAGAGGAGAGAGGCAGAGAGGCAGAGAGGCAGAGAGGAGAGAGGCAGAGAGAGAGAGGCAGAGAGAGAGGCAGAGAGAGGCACAGAGAGAGAGAGAGAGAGGCAGAGAGAGAGGCAGAGAGAGAGAGGCAGAGAGGAGAGAGGCAGAGAGGCAGAGAGGCAGAGAGGCAGAGAGGCAGAGAGG
>JANHMN010000014.1:41843340-41924928 GCA_030674055.1 Rhabdomys pumilio | reverse complement strand
TCTCTCTCTCTCTCTCTCTCTCTCTCTCTCTCTCTCTCTCTCTCTCTTTCTCTCTCTCTCTCTCTCTCTCTCGGCACAGCTCTACTATTATATATATATAAGCCTCAAACAAGTGACAGATACTGAGCTAGAACAGATGGCTGAAGACAGCTCACAATTAATTTCATCGACTGTTATTGAGTATTATCTCAAAAAAATAGTATGTGGAAAATACTTTCAGTTAATTTTAAATCAGATCCTTCAATAAAATATTTGCAAGTGTCATTTATATGCTAATGTACATTGTGATTCTGGGAAGAGCTGTGTAAAGTAGAATTTTCAGAACTTTCTTAACATTTGATTGTCTTTTTCTCTATAAGTTCTACGTTAGTAGGTACATACCAGAGCATAAACAGCCGGAGAGTTGTTTTAAGTATGACTCGGAAGCTTCCAAAGTATATCAAATGTCATAATAAGAAAATGAAAGCCATTCAGTCTGTAAGTGGATTCTTCTTTGTGGCTTTTCAAGGGTAATTTTCCTACATGGGCAATCATGGAACGGCTCTTGTACAAAATACAAATCAGTCTTGTAGCACGGGTAAATGTTTCTAAATAGAGAATTGTATGCTGAAATGGCTATAGTCTTGTGCACTTGAAGAGATTATAGGAGACGTGCTATGCCTAAAATAGAAAAGTCAAAGGCTTAGTTTCTTCCCTCTAAGATGGAGGCAGAAAGGCAACAGGTGGGGTCAGCTCATGCTGGGGCTTTCTCTGTTTCTTCTCCATTTCCAGTGAGATCACAGGGTTTTCTCAAAATCTGGAGCCTTTCTGGGATACAATTATTAAAGTAGCACATTCTTGTCTGTAAACTTTGCTTGCTAATTTGAGAGGGCAAGGAGTCATTCATCAGATCAATTAATATCAGCGGAAAGTAGTGCTAGTAGATAAAATACTGTCTTGACTTGGTGAATATGTTGATGGAACTTGATGAGTTTAGCCTTAATCAGTAGGCTGTGGGAGGCAGGAAAGTGGTGAGACCAACAAGGATAGGAAGGAGAGAGGACTCCACCAGAGAATGGCTGGCTGAGGTACAAAGACATTAGGAGAGATATCCAGAAGATGTGAAATTACAGAGTGACCAAGGGAAGGGGTGGACATGGAAGGAATGAAAAATAAGTATGATTGGGATGCATGATGTGAAATTTCCAAAGAATCAATAAAAATATGTTGAAAAATTACAGACAAAAGCTGAAATTCTGTTTTCATTTATATGTGTGTGTGTGTGTGTGTGTGTGTGTGTATCAGCGATTATGCAATTTCTCTTATTGTCATAGATCTTCAGTAATATCTAAAAATCATCATAGAAACTGAACCTGGAGCAGTGGAATACATGGATAGATCATGAGGGGTCACTCATCTATCAAACAGTGTAGCAGTACTGAGGCTGGAGTCGTAGGAGAAGAAAGGAAGACATTACAGGAAACAAGAGGTCTATACACCTCACAGGTAATCATGGGTCTATACTGTTAGCTATTCTTGGCCAATGACATGTTTCTCTCTCTCTCTCTCTCTCTCTCTCTCTCTCTCTCTCTCAGCAATCCTTTCTAGAAAGGAAGAATATGTATTGTATAGGGTATCAGATGTGACTTGAGAATGCAGTTTGAGTATCTGTTTCATTGAGAAGGAAGCCTAAGGGAAAGTATTAGATTTTCCTGGACCGAAAGTTTTAATCTGTAAGATAATATCTACTTCTCATGGTTGTTATATTTCAAATGATATTTGATATATAAAAAAGACTGCAAAAAACAGAGCAAGATCCTTCTAAAGTGTGAAATGCCACACAAATACATAAAGGAGTCCTAGGAATAAGACCTTATTTAGATAAAGGGTACTTACAGAACTAATCAATTTGAGATGAATTAATCTAGGCAGATCCAAAGCCAACATTATTGTGTCCATATAAAAAAGGAGGCTCGTGGGGAAAAGACCATGTGAGAAAGGTGCAGTTGGTGAAATAGCTATAAAGCAAGGGACCTGAACTGTCAGCCATTGCTAGAACCTTGGGAAGCCAACTCTCTTAAGGCACAAAATTATAGTACTGTGTTACCCTACCAAACCAATGCACATAGATAAGAGTTTTAGCTTCATAACTTTTGTGCTTCATGAGTTTGAGTTTAGATTACTGGGAAGTTCTCCTTGTTCTCTGAAGGGCACTTACCTTTCTGTGATTGTTTCTCTGAGGCCACTTGCCACACCCTTGACCACAGTGCTTGCTTTGGGTGTCAGCACCACCTGAGATATAAAAAACGAGCCCTTCTTTCTTCTCTCAGTGATGGACGCCTGAAGAAACTGGATCAATTTCTCGGGGTCTGTTGTGTTTGCCCAGGGTGCTGGCATCATCTGCCCAGGCCAGAGGAAGGGAACTTCCAGAGCCACTGGACTGTGGTAGAAGACCAATACTTGATAGTCCTTCTCCCATAAGTACTTTAGACTCACTTCCTGGGCAAAAATGGCTGGGCACATTTTGTTTCCGTAGATGTCTTTCAGCATTTGGACCAGTTTTTCATGGTGATATTTCTGCATCCCATAAAAATGGTTGAAGTCCAAGAATACTACCTCTTTGTGATGGTCTGTGAGAAATGCATTGATCTCTTCAAGACCCTCATTGACTTTGGCACTGAATAAGCCATGAGCAAAATACAGTTCATTGTCTGGGTCTCTGGGCTTGGTGGAAATTCGAAGGTCAAAGTAACGGATTCCAGCTCCCAGCTGACCTGTGAAGCTCATCGTTTGAGTGGCTAACCATTTCCGCATCAGCTTCTTGGCTACGGTTCCGAACACAGAGACAAAGTTTTGGACAGTTTCTGGCTGCTCAGGGCCTACGGGAGAAGCTTCGTCGATGTAGAAGCTGAAGGAATCATGGGACCCTGGGAGAGCAACAAGGCATAACGTGGTTAATTTTCAGTCTTTCGTACATTCACTTCTTTCCCTCCTGAAAGACACTCACTTTCCCCTCAAATGAGTCAAATGAACTATAGAACAATATTTACTTAATGCCTATATATTGTGGGCTCCTGGTGTAGGGGAGAAAATACTTCAATTGATCAAAGCTTTTGGCAACATAGTAAATAATTTCCTTCAAATTAATATGCCAAGACCCGCATAATCATCTACTCTGACATAAACTTACAACACTCCCAAAGATAGGCTTTCTACCTTGCCAGTGTAAGTAACAATTCATGAAGTGTGATATATGAGAACTCATAAGGACTAAATACTCTGTCTTCAATCTTACTATCTCTGATGGTTCGTCTTGTCAATGAGACAGGATTTAAATCACCTAGGAGAATGTTCTCAGAGACAGCTGACTTATTCAAGAAGATTTACTCAGAATATGGGCAGTCTCATTTAGTGGTTGGGGAATCTAGACTGAATGAGAGAGGGGGGAAGGGAGAGAAGGAGAGGGAGAGGGAGAGGAGAGAGATGGTGGGGGAGATGGAGAGGGAGATGGAGGGGGAGAGGGAGATGGAGGAGGAGAAGAAGAGGAAGAGGGAGATGGGGGATAGGGAAAGGGAGAGGATGGTATACCAGCATTCACTTCTCTGCTGCCTGACTGTGGATGCCGTATAACCAGCTGCTCTCTGCTGCATCCACCACAGCTTGGTAGAGCTCATTACTCCTCCTGCACTGTTACTCACCCTCAAACTGTGAGGGAAAAATACATTCTCCATTCTTCAAGGTGCTTTTACAAAGTATTTTGTCATAACAGCAAGAAAGCCAATACACCAGCTCCTGTTGGTCTAAGCATACAAGGGCTGTCTCGGTGAATAAAGAAGTCCTTTACACAGGTGGATGATAAGAGTATGACCTTTCACCTCACACATTTGGGTAAGCAAAAGAGAAATAGTGAGATAGAAGACGGAGAGTTAAGAGTATAATACATCTTGTCGTCTTTAACTTCATTCCTTCCCTTGTCTGTGGCCCTGTACTTGTAAACCGTAATGAGACCAAATGTTTTTTAACATATTAAATAAACGGTGAAATATTATTTTGAAAATTAATACAACTGACTGTTTTATAATTAACCAATAGATCCTATTCTTCAGAGATATTTTCTCTCAACAAGAAAACGTCTCTGTGGAATTGATTCTCAGATTCATAAGATTTTCTTTGTTTGGATAACAAGCACTGTTTGTTCAGTTACCCACTTTTGGGAAGTTATGAGTGTTAAGTATTCACAAATGCCGCGATTGACATATTTATGACTTGCCTCTAAGCACAGAGTATGATTGACAAGTGATCGGGACCTATAAAGAAAGAGATTTCAAGGGTGTGTTTTATCCTTGAAATCATCTTTTTTGTTCTTGGTCATGATTATTGAATCATTAAAATGGAATACATGTATCCTGGATGTTTGACACATCAGAAAAAGCAGATGGGTTTCCAATTTTGACATGTTTTCTCTCACTTCCATGACCTTGTCTCTGAGCCGTTGTTCCCCATCTGTTACTTACTTAGCTTCTCCTGGCTTCATTCAGTTGCTTTTATTCTGACACAGGTCCTACAAGACTCTGATTGTTTTGGGAAACCTTTGAATTCTCCAACCCAAAACTCACTCTCTCTCTCTCTCTGACACACACACACACACACACACACACACACACACACACACACACACACGCATGCATGCACAGACACACCCTCCTCTAATGCTTTGGAGGCAGCCTCTCAGGGAATTTGTCAAATAATCTATTTTACACATTTTTTCCATGGATGGAGTATTTATCCTGACTGCATTCTATAGCTGTACCTCTGTGTGCTCTACCTCCATACATGCATGTAACAATTCACCTTTGCAGAGTCCGTAGAGGAAAAACCAGAGAGCAACAACTTTGGATACTGTGGTAAATTCTGCCATAAAATGATTTGAAAATGTGCTTTGATACTCAGAAAATTATGACCTTTATGGTTTAGAACAGAGAATATATCATAGTTTTTAGACTTCTAAACAATAAAAGATAATTCAAACAAACTGAAATACTGTATTGAATTTAATCCCAAGCAATGTGATCTATTTGTCTTTATTTGAGAGTATGGGAAGAAAATTTCAGTCATTTCTGAATAAGTAAAATTGGAAGTTTGCACCCGGCACTAGCATATAAGAATTTAAATTACTTAATATGGATTTATTTCTAGCAGTTTCTGATTCCTAATTTAAGTGAAGAAGCTGAATACACTCTACTGTAGATCAATATACATAGAGAAGAATGTGAACTTAGGAAGAATTACAATTAAATGATGTAAAATCGAAATAGTTAAATAAACACATACCTCCTAGAAAAGTCAACAAAGATGACTTATGACAAAAACAAGATGCAAGTCCTGGCTACATCTCCAAGCTTATAAAAGACCCTAATGAGAAGCAGGAAGAATGAAAAGCAAATGTAGGTAGATTTCTTATTCTACAAATGAGCACTTTAGGATTCTCCTGTATTTTCTGTTTTTATTACTATATATTATTTATGCATGATAATGAATTGAATTTTTACTGTTGCATTTTATATGTTTATACAGTGTATTTTGATCATATCTATTCTCCTTTCTTGTCCTGCTATTCTTGCATGTATTTCTTTCTTCTCTACAAGTCTTCCAATATCATGTCCCTCCCTCCTTCCTTCCTTTTTTCCTTTGTTTTTAAGATGGGTATGAATTTAATTACAGCTGCCTATAGCACCATGAATAAAAATTATTCACAAGAACATGCACATCCTACTCAAGCTGAAAAAAATGCTCCTACTTCCCCCAACAACCATTAACTTTATATCTTCAGGAAAGAGTAGAGCCCCAGTAGTTTATCTTCTTTCATGAGTTTTCAATATGGCTTTAGTTTCACCTTTCTCCATGTAGTACATAGTAAATATATTTTAATATAAGAAGGCATGAAAATGATCAACTGCGAAAATCGTATGAAAATACAAAATAGTTTTAAAATGATGTAATTTGTTGACCTTCAAGGGAACTATGTCATTGAGGTCAAAATAGAGAATATTAACCACAAAACCCATAAAATTACATAGAAAAAAATAAACGTTTAATGCCTTCATCAGTATTCCTTTCAAGTTATGTTGCCCTTTGGTATATAAAAAGCAAGCGTTAGGGGTGATGACTGGGGCTACTTTATCTTATAGGCATTATTTGGGAAATGAGTTAAGTCAGTTGTTACAGAGGACAGTCTATGCATTGCTGTGGGATTCCTCCAAAGGAAATATTTTAATGTCTTTAAATTCTATTTAGAATGGTGCTTGCTAATGTCACTGTTTTTGCTGAGATCTTATCTATTGTTTGACCTCAAAAATAGAAGCGGTATTTTATTAGCTCTGAAAAAGAGACAGAAAAATTTGTCCGACCCTTAGGTCTTTATGACTGGAAAGTCCTCTTCCTTTGGGAAACTTCTGCAGTCTCTGACTTAATATTTTGTTCCATGCTGACTTTGTGTTCCTGGATTCTTGACATCTTTCACACTTCGTCTCAAACCAACAGCCTGAACCTCAACTAATCCTCACTGTTCTGGGCTGGCTTTGTCCTGTCTTCTCAGGAACTGCAGCTGTTCTACAAATCCAGGTTCTTGTGTTTTCTCTGGCTCTTAATAATTTATCTCACAAAGGCTATCCTCTCACATCTTTGGACACTGAGACTTTGAATAATTTCCCCTCCATTTGATAATTACTTTCTTCTCTCCAGTAGAGTGGTTGTAACAGTCCTAATATTTCTTATTTGATGACTTTTCATGTGCAATTGAGAAGAATATTCATTATGTTGCAACTGATTATGCTCTAAATGTATTTTAGGTTGATTTCACGGGTGATATTGCTCAATCTTTCATATTCTTATTAATTTTCTCTTTTGTTAAGTACTAAAAAAGGAGTTTCAAAATCAACCATAATGATTTTTTAATATTTTTGTCATTGTGGTTTGAATAAGAATGGTCCCTATAGGCTCATATATTTGAATGCTTAGTCATCAGAGAGCGGTACTGCTTGAGAAGGATTAGGAGGTGTGACCTGTTGAAAGAGATGTGGCCTTGTTGGAGGAAGTGTGTCACTGGGGGTGGGCTTTGGGGTCTCAGAAGCTCAAGCCAGGCTCCGTGGCTCTCTCTTCTTCCTGCTGCCTGCAGATACTGATATAGAACCTGCACCTCCCCCAGCACCATGTCTGTCTGTGTGCTGCATTCTTCCTGAAATGCTGATAATGGACTAAGACCTCTGAAACTGTGAGCAAGCTTCAATTAATGGTTTACTTTGTAAGAGTTGCTGTAGTCATGGAGTCTCTTTGGAGCAATACAACACTGACTAAATCAGCCATTTTATTTATTATTGGTCTATCTATCTATCTATCTATCTATCTATCTATCTATCTATCTATCTGCTTTTTAGATTCTGAAGCTTTGTTAATAGAATCATAAGCATTTTTAAGAACTATATCTTCTGACCTTGCCAACATGCCTCCTTCCCTTTTCCCTGATATCCCTCGTCCTAAATGTTAGTTCAGCATTTTCACTGTTTCCTTTTAACATCCTTGTGTTTTTATTTAGAAAGGAGTTGATTCTCTATTTACTAGAACAAACTCTGTCCTTGAATTGGATTGGCTCACTGAGACACATGAGACATTTTACTACAGTTTTACGATTGACCCATCTGTTTCTTATTCCTAATTTTTTTAAATATATTTTTTCTTCCTTTGGATTAATTAAAACTTTCCTGATAGTTCATTTGTCTTAAGGAATTTTATTATTCATATCTTATTAACAATATTAATTTCTGGGTATGATAAGCAATATCCACATGATGATTTAAAATATCATTTAAGAGGTTCTTTTCACATTTGAAACAAAGCTTGTAAGAAACAAATTGAGTAACTATTCTATAAGCCTAAGTAAAATAGTCTTTCTATAATTTAATTGAACATTTTTATAGTCAAAGATCATACATTGCTATTTGATAAATAAAACTGATATTTAGAATCTGATATCAAAACAGACTAGATTCTCAGCTGTACACTTTAAGAATTTCATACATTGTTGGTTGTGGTGTCACATATCATTAATCCCAGCACTCAAACGCAGAGGCATATGGGTCTTTGACTTTGGAGTCAGCCTGATTTTATAGAACAAGTTCCAGACAGCCAGGGCTACAGAGAAACCCTGTCTCAAAAAACTACACTAGACAGTGTAATATACTGTAGGTGACATTAAAGAAGCTGTTGGAAGATAAATCTAAATTTAGTGGCTTAAGACTGGAGGGTTTGAGTTACACTTCTGATTGAGCATTACCAAACTTACAAAGCCTTTGATTAAGTTTTTAAAAAAAAATTTATAAAAGCAAAAAGGAAAAGGGGGCATGGGATAGGGGTTTTCTAGGGAGGGGAAATGGGGAAAGGGGATGGCATATGAAATGTAAATAAAATACCCCCCCCCCCCCCCCCAAAAAGACTGGAGGGTTATCCGGTCATTCATTAGCCATTGATATTTGCTTATTAAAATCTTATTAAATTAAGATATTTTACTTTATGAGATTCTTGTAAGGAATGAGTTATACCATAATAAGAATATATGTATATATACACACACATATGTATACATGTATATATATATGTATATATATATGTATATATATACTGTATAATACCATAAATTTATGATAGTAATTGAAGTTTAAATTATGATCCATTTTTTATATTGTTCTAACTAGTGGATCACACATTCACTTAATACTAAGCAAACATCATGTTCACAAGTATACACAGGATAGCTATTCAGGCTTATCTGGGGCAGGAAGGCAGAGAAATATAAAAATTTCAATATTCAGTTATGGAAGTGTTACTGTTTGGAAGGTTCCAGTGTTTACTGGAAATTAGAGTCATAGGTACTACACGTCCAAGATTTACAAGTACCAAACAAAAGAAAAATTACCCCAATTATGGTGGTGTTGGACATCTAAAAACTCATATCCATTATATTAATAAAATTGAGATGTGCTATAAACCAACTTCCAGTGCTCCTTCTTCATTATCCATCCAGTATTAGTAGTGACAAATCTTCTGGATAAACTGTCTGTTGCTCTCTGTGTTTGACTATGGGTAATGACATATATTGAAGATGTATCAAGTCCATTGCAGAGTACACAGCCCTGCAAACTAAAGTCTGAATGGTGTATCAGCAGTCATTCCAAGAGCCACAGCTCTCCCTTTGATCCAGGATCTGACTAAGTCACAGTAAAAACATCTTTGCCCCAGCAGAGCACTGAGCTTGCTTGTGACTACCCAGTTCTTCCAAGAATCCTGCTTCTGTTAGCAAGTGTTTCTTGGATACTTAACAATCTGGCTGTCACACGATCACAGAAGCATGGTAAGGAAGCATGAATGTTGTCTTCTATTATGAACCAAAATGACTCCTGCATGAGGACATAAAAAGTTGGACTTACTTTTGTGACTGTTTTCTCAGACAAAACAAACATGGCTGATGTTGCTACCATGCTCCATGAGAAGAGAAGTCAACTGGATTGAAGTTTCCTGTTTTATTTTACCAATATAGAAGTCCAAATCTTAATTTCATTTTTTTTCTGTGTGGTGAAGCTCTTTTGGCAATCACAGTGGCCTTTCCTTCCTCCCAACTTCATAATTTATCTGTCGACAACTATTTCTGATCATCACTGGGTGTTGGACATTGCTATTGATACTTGATTATCAACTTTTTCCTCTGTCCTTCTCTATCCAGCTAAAGTTTTCCACTTACACACACTTGATTTTAAACCACATGAAAGCTTTCAAAAACAAAACAAACAAAATGTATTTTAAAAGCTAACTTCTAAACATCCAATTTCATTGCGGCATCCAGGTATATAAACATACAAAAAAAATTTGTCTATCTCAATCAAAATTGTTTAAATTGTTTACACCGGAAGTACTACAGAAGCGAAATAGCTCCTTCTATCAATAATAATAATTTCTGCATATTAGTCCAGACTAAGACAATTTACACAGGATCACCAGGGGTTCTTCCTCATACTGAATTCTACTGTGGCTTCTCAGAAGAATAGTAGGTGTAGATTAGTTAGGCTCTGGTGCTGCCTTTTACTCTAATAAGGTTATGAGTACAGAGGCCCATGGGAAATTGTATTTTCAGATGTATTTACAGATGTCTGTGAAAGACAACCTTTTTGTCAACTCTGTAACCTCAGTAGTACTTCTTGGTACAGAGCCTTGGTACAAGTAGGTACTTGGCTAATGCAAAAAAGAAAAAGCAAAACAAACAAACAAGCAACCGCCCCCCTCCGCCAAAACCTGCTCAGCCATTCTGAGGCACTTGGTGCTGGTACCTTAGAATATTTAGCTTCTCCCTAGTTTCTTCTTTTCTGTCATTGTACTTTCTCAGTCTTCCTCATTTTCTTGTTCTTTCAGATTTTAACTGAATCTATACCAAAGCAACAACCATAGTCTCTCACTTCATTTTGGTGACACATTCAGATTTTTAGCTGCCTTTTTCTTTCTATGGATGTGTCTAAAATCCACACTATCTACTTTGGCCTACATTTCAGACCCCTGTCTGGAAGGGAAGTAAATTTTATTGCTTTGTTGATATCTTGAATTTAAATGTCTCAAATAGAGTTCAATACTCCTTCAGACCTGCCTTTCCCTGTGTCCACCAGCATATGCAATTATCTCATAAACATCTGTCAGTCTGTCTTCAATATTTTTATGCCCCTCAAGCCACACAGTCTTCAGGTTGCACTGTGTTGAGGCAATTATGATTTTAGAAATAAATATCCTGCTCAAAGCTTGGTCTGTCTGTCTTTCTTTCTTTCTTTCTTTCTTTCTTTCTTTCTTTCTTTCTTCCTTTCTTCCTTCCTTCCTTTCTTTCTTCCTTTCTTCCTTCCTTTCTTTCTCTCTTTCTTCCTTCCTTCCTTCCTTCTCTCCCTCCCTCCTTCCTTCCTTCCTTCCTTCCCTCCCTCCTTCCTTCATTCCTTCCTTCCTTCCATCCTCTCTTTCTTTCTTTCTTTCTTTCTTTCTTTCTTTCCTTCTCTCTCTTTCTTTCTTTCTCTTTTCCTTCCTTCCCTCCCTCCCTCCTTCCTTCCTTCATTCCTTCCTTCCATCCTCTTTCTCTCTCTTTCTTTCTTTCTTTCTTTCTTTTCTTCTCTCTCTTTCTTTCTTTCTCTTTTCCGTCCTTCCTTTCTTCCTTTCTTTTCTTCCTCCCTCTTTCTTTCTTTCTTTCTTTCTTTCTTTCTTTCTTTCTTTTTTCCTTTCTTTCTTTTGTTCTTTCCTTTTTTCTTTCTTTCATCCTCCTCCTTCTCCTCCTCCTTCTTCTCTGTCTTTTGTTCATTCTAATACCAGTGGCCTGGTGTCCTCTTTTCAAATAACACTAAAACAGTTTTCAAGTACCACTTTGAGATGAGCAGGTCCCCACTCATTCCTGTTGTCACAATTCAGCCTTCCTCCCTGCCTCAGTTTCCAGAAAGGATTTGATCTGAGAGAAAATGACCCATGGTTCCAAACTTACACTGATCAAGAAGCTCCTGCTTTCCATCTTTCACTAATAGACTTAGTGACCCAGTGATTTTCCTTGTATGCAGCTCTGCTAATGAACTGTTTACTTTAACAAGTCTCTGCTCTCCAAGAATTCAACCATGCTATCACTAAAGGCTTGGCTGATAACCAGCACTTAACTTGATGAAGCTATGGGCTTTCAGTGTATCTTTTATACCACTATCTGGAGTGCTAAATAGCTGGCTCAGTCCCCGATTCCTTCTTTTAAATCTCTAAACATCACCTTCTGTGAGACTGTCCACCCAACTGAGGACATAGAGGACTTTGACCTCAGTGCACTGTGCAGTCAACAGGTAACATCCCTGAAAACACAGTAAGATCTACTTTTGTTCAAATAAATGTAATTATGATGAGAAATTACACATACTAACAAAATAATAGTTCTACTCAAATTACTTTTCCTTGGTGTGGAAGGCAATTGATTCTCTCTAGTTTTGACTATGAGGTGTTCAAACCCACAGGGAAAAAAAAATAAAAGCTTTCCAAATTAATCACTTGTTTCTCACCTGGCAGCCTATAATTAATCCCATTAATTTTTGTTTATCACACTTATTTAATTAATCAGTTGTTTGTGCTTTTGTGAGACTATGCATAAAACCTTAAAGGTAAAGGATTATTTTTCATTTCTGGTGCATGCTCTTGACTTGATCCTCCAGTATATGACTGGGTCTTAAATTAAAAAAAAAAAAAAGATTTTTTTCATCAAACGTAATGAACATGTATCACACATCAAATACTTCTAGAATCAAACAGATAATTAAGTGGCACAAAGTTGTAGCTTAATGTGCATACTTCATCTGACATAACAGGTGCATAGAAAATGCATTTTTAAACATTAAACATGACATGTCTGGTAAAACGCTGTGGTGAATCCTTTTGCAATGGAAAAGCCAACATCATGCTTTAATTTTAATGTCTCTTTGGAAAAGTCTAGGAGTTCATGCTGTTTGAATTCTTCTTCCTTATCTTACCCCAGAGACCATAAATTAAAGAGATGACTTATCTTTGATATTTTGGTACAGGTTTCCAGATGCCAAATGTGGAAGTCCTGTTACATTAATGCCTCTCAGGAGTAAGGAGGCGAAATATTCATCGAGAAATCTATATACTTCCTGTATTTTTTTCCTAAGCCAATAGAAGTACTCATGGCAAATCTTTTAAAAATGACAGTTCTAAGTCAAGGGGCAGACCTTAGAATTGCAACCCTTGCTGCCAACTAGCAATTCTCTCATGCACATAAATTTCTTCTTAAAGATTATCAACATATCTATAAGAAAAGCAATTGAAAGACTAAAGTACTTCCAACTTCCCACAAAGTGCTCGTAGCGGGCCTCCCCCTTTCCAAAGCAATACGCTCGCTACTGGGCACTGCTCAGCATTAAGTAAGATGAACTCATGACCGGAAGATTTGCTGTGCAATGCACTACTAACCCAATAATAACATGTAATAACCGGCTAACCTAGAATCACAACACTGGGTGAAAACTTTCACAAAAGGCAGATACTGGGACCTAGACAATACATACATACATACATACATACATACATACATACATACATACATACATACGAATTACAAAGACTTAAAGCACTGTTTGCCAGATAGTGAAATGTAATAACAGGCTGTTCTGCTCTTGATTCACCTGCAGCAGTGGAATTTAGGCAAGAATGATTTTGATTCCAGCATATTTGGAAACATATAAGGAGACACTGGTTGGTACAACACAAAGGAACTACTGCTGGCTTATGATGGCTAGAAGACTAGGGATGCCAGTAGGCATCCCATAATACCCCAGAGAACCTTTGTAATAAAGAACTGTATTGCACAAGACATCAATAGTAACCAAGTAGAGACAACTTTCTCTAGCGCAAACCCTACAGGCAGTTGACTGGTAGAGTCCGCCAGCAGTCTGAATTATTCTTCACTGCCTGCAATGTTCACCTCCCCCCACCCCACGCGGCTCATATGCTTGGCATTCTGCTTTTCTACACTGAAGCTATTCTTCACGCACACAGTGACAGAAAACACATACAAGGGATCACTTCTGACTTTGATTGACTATCAGTAGAATGCATAGTTTGGGGACTTAGTTCACCCAACTACGTGTGTGTGAGTGTGTGTGTGTGTGTGTGTGTGTGTGTGTGTGTGTGTGTGTGTGTTTGCATTGTTATTGTTGTTGCTATTGCTGCTGCTACTGCTACTGTTTTTTCTTCTTAATGGTTTCTTATTCTTCTGGCTGGTTTCCAAGTGAATCTTTCCTGCTAAAATGGAATTGTCGATCTCTATCTCTACCTTAGAAGCTTCTGTGTGGCACAAGTTTTACTGGAGAATATTTATCTAACAATTTTAAAAATCATTAAATAGTCTGAGAACCTGCTGGACACATGACACTGTAGATATGATCTGTGTATATGCCTATGAATAGACAGGGATTAGGAGAAAGATTTAAAAAAACAAAAACAAAAACAGTAAGGATGGGAAAGAAAGTTAATTTCATCAAGTATTTCCAAAGACTTACTTCCTCCTCTGAAGAACTAATCATTTGATAGGTAATTACTGAACATCTGTTATGTATTATATCATGCATTAGGACAAGCGTTTGGAAATAAAACAGTATACAAGCCTTATCTGGATGTTTCCTTATGGTGTTCATCTTACAGTGAGGAGAAGCAGGCAGGAAAATCTCTATCACCACAAAGTATGATAAATGCTTGGAAAAACTGCACTGGACACCTTCAGATACAACAGTAGTTTAGTCCCGAGTAGGATATGATCTGCTTAGAGGAGATTACCAGCAAATGCAGAGGGTGAGAACCAACTCCCAAACACACGCAACCATTTAGACAAAACGTCCTCAGTGTTAATGTACATCTGCTTCACTTGGGAGCTTGTTAAAATTTGACTAATTGATCTTGGGTGAAGCATGAGATTTGGCACTTCTCAAAACTCCCCTGTGCTGTGAATAGCATCGTCCCGACCACCACTCTTGGAACAGTGAGTTTTCAAGATAGCTCATCAGCTGCCTGTGACATTGTCCTGTCTCCCTAAATCCTGTCTCTCGTGCGTTCTCATTTTCAATGCCTGTCTTTTCGGGGATAGATAAATGCATAGACACACATCGACACGGATGTCGCATGCACACAGAGACATAAAAACACATATAAACAGATATACCAGCATGCATAAAGGGATGAGCATGCATAGATTTTTGTGTACGGTATGTAACCTGCGTTATGTCTATACGAGGCATTTTCAAGTTTTGACTGTATTATATTGTTCGTGATTTGAGTTACTTTTTAAGTACTGAATCAGAAAATAAGGCTGATCATTTCCTATTGATAAAGTATTAATGTTTCTAAAATAAATATGGCAAACTTTATCAGTTCATTTCTTGATACTCAGGGAAATAAAACTCTGGCAGTGATTCTTTGTCTTCTAACGGAGAAGCTGAATTTGAGTCCCTAAACCTCAGAACAGGTAGTTCGTATCCCTCCCACCCGAGACCACAGAAATTCATTATCTTTTGAGCATTTTCATTTCCAGATTCATAATGCTCACCCGTCCAGATGCAGTGAGTCATGAAGAAGGGTGAATCAATGCTGGCTAAAGGCTAAGCAAGGTGCAGAAGGAAGGTTTTTCCATGAAGGAAATGTAACAAATAGAGAAAAAAATAGCACATTGTATCAAGAATTGTCCTTGACTGTTTTGGCATAACTCAGAGGGAAATTCAAAAGAGACTTGACTGCAATGGAATGATTTGGAAGAGATCCAGAAAAGAGAACCACCTGGTTCCTTGTTGAATTCTGCCCAACCTCAGCCTCCAAGGTCCCGAACAGCTTAAAAGGATAGAAAGATCGAGACCAAAAACAGACACGTGCTTTATCTATGATTAAAAACCCATAGAAATCTGTTTTTCACAGCAAGGTGGGGATTCTTTGCCCAGACACTGCCCCAGAATTGTCCTGTTCAAGCCACATTTGGCTTCTTTCTCCTTCTTGAACACATTAAATTTATTCTCACTTCACCTTGTTCTTACCATCTCCACTGCCTGTTAACCTACATATTCAAATGTCAACTTTGACACTGTCTCCTTAAATAAACTGCTTAAATAAATCCAACATGTGTGACTCATCCAAGCCTTTGGTATTAGTCTTGAAGCATAACTGAATTATGTTTTCTTCTTAGCATTTATAACTAACCCCAAGCTTAATTTTTAATTGTTTATTTTCTATCCCCCCAGTAGATACTGAATTCCATAAGTGTAAGATGAAATCTCTCTTATTATTGCATTTTCTAACAAAGTACAGTGGTTGGCATGTGAGAGACATCTAATAACTATTACATGAAATAATAAAAAATGATCTTTCTTTCTCTGTACATATCAATCTCTGCATCTGTCAGTGGGACTGTGTTTATACATTTAACATGGAGCCCTGAATTCTTGGCACAAAAGTGTCTTTCAAAAGTATGAGTTAACTGGAAGGAAGCATGGATAAGAATTGCACTGAAAGGCTGTAACCACTTGTGGCTATGATAGATAATTTGTTGCAAGCCCTTGGTTGTTTTCATTCCTTGGACCATGAGTTGCTTTCTCTGTGCTATATGTCATAGTAGCACTCAATCCTCTTCAGATCCAAATGCTCTCTTTATGCAGATGGGACCCAGACTCTTACTGTGAGGGTTGGTTCCTCTGGTGTCCAGAACTATCACCAACAGCTTCTTCTCTACTCAGACTTCTAAAGGGTCCTCAAGTCAGGGGTGGGGGGAAGCTTGGTGCAGAACACCTCTTCCCCGCAAACATTGCGCTCTTATGACAGCAAGCACAAACTGCACAACATACATTGGCCATTGAAGAAGAAGCAGAGGAGGCTCAGACTTCATATGGTAAAGATACACAAGGGGAGAAAGAGACGTAGGGATCTTTCTAGTCAGCCCAGGCTTCCCCACTCCTCTTTTGGAGTTAATTTTATGAGATGCTGAGGTTTTGTTTTGCTTTTTAATTTCATGTCTCCCACCATCTTTTTCTTTATTTGCCCTACTGTTGCAAGCAGCATAGAGTTTGGGGCAGCGTTTGATGTCTGTAGCAACAGAGAAGATCTGACTGGCTAGCCAAAGAGAAAATGATCTGGAGAAAGGAGAGGAGAAGGTTGGCTAAAGATAAATTTATGTTACTAAAGTCACCTGTTCTGAAATGAAACAAGACAAAGTTCTTTTTTTTCCCACATAAGATGAAAACAAACCTGGAAACAAATAAGCAGTCTGGTTATTAAATTCTTAGATTTGAGAGCCAGAAGGCTTCTGAAGTCCAACTATTTATTTTTGTCTTGTGTGTCCAGCACTACTTATTTTTTCTTTTATGGATAATGAAAACCTAAAATAACACACATTACCCTTAATCACATTTGTGCTACAGAAAAAAAAATAAGTCTCCTTGAAATATGAGCCTTTAATTCCATCATGCTCACAAAACACCACTTCTTGCCAACAGCTGGGGTGTTTTTCTTATCAAAGGCATGTTTGGGTTTGGGAGTTTTTCCTTTGTTTCCCTTACTGTCTCACATTCTCTTCTCTTGTCCTTAGTATTTGAGAGGGAGCTGTGTAGAGAACAGCATGCCTCTCTTGCTTTCTAGCCCTGCAGCAGGAAGGGGATAGCTGCACACATCACACTGCTCTCTAAATACCAGAACATGGATACCACAGCTGGATCTATCACAAGCTCAACCCACAGAGCATTGCCAAGATGCTAAAGAATCCTTTGTCCCATCTCATATGGCATGGGGTCATTCCCACAATACTCATTCTCAAACATATGTTATAAATCATTGGGTAGTTACTGCACTGGGACTAATCATGTACAGTATTAAACATGTCATATTACATTCTGTCGGATGTAAACAGACAGAAACATATCAAATATAATACATTTTGGCTTCAATGTTTTCTCATAGTGTTGCATTGTCTTCAAACAATCTAAATGATTGCATTTTATAACACACACTGATAAATACTTAAACCCCTTATTAGACTGCATTTCTGAATTTCCTTTCCTATACATTATATTGAAATGAATCCCTTTCTGTTTTTCAGTCAAGTCTCAGGAATTCCATGATCTTATTTGTTATCAGGTAAGAAACTCTTCTTTTCTGCTGTATTACTCCTTGATTCCCTGTAGAGTTATGAGCCTACCTTAGGTAAAAGACACTTAGAGATTTTTGAATTGGAAAATGACAGTGACCATAAGCTTCTGTGGCATTTGCTCTGAAGAATGTCCTTTCTACATCGTCCACGTACCTTCTTTTCAGTGGACTCTCCCCTAAAACAGAGGCATTTCTTGCTTCAGCCTCATATTAATATTAAAAGATTTATTTATCTTTATTATTGATCCTTAGCCACTGTGTCTAGTCACTCAAGGACATATCTCAGAGTTCCCCAGTGCCAAAGTGATTAATACTGTCTGTACCTGCTAACGGACTTTTGAGAGCTCTGATAGACACACATGCATCTCATCAGATACTCCTCCTAGGGAAGCATTTTTCTTTCTTTCAACATTCATTCATTCATTCATTCATTCATTCATTTTTGTGTTCATGTGGAGTCAAAGGACAATTTGCTAGAGTCCATTTTCTTCATGTCCTACGTGGGTTCTGGGGCTTAAATTCAGATGGCTTGGCAGCAGGCACCTTTATGCACTGAGCCATCTCTCTGGTGTGCCCACTCCTGTCTCACTCTTCCCCTTCCTTTTTCTGGTAGGAGACAATCACTACAGTTGTCTGTTATTCATTTCTAACAGTCAATGTCTTGGAGCTGTTGGAGGCTTAAGCTAACTGGATCAGGTTCTTGCTCCAAATTTTCCCCATTTCCATAATTAATCCAGGCAATGATCATCATGATTACATTTGAAGAGGCTTTCAAACTCCCAGTGTAAATCTCAATTCCCAATGTGCTGAAGAGTATTGAATATTTGTAGTTTTCAATCCGAAAAGTCATGTTTATGTTTCTCAAAGCTCTTGCTTCAAGGTAAACGCGTGAAAACACTTTAAAGTGTTTATTTTAAAAGTACACAGCTGGACTACTCAAAAAAAAAAATAAAGAAAAGTCTCCTGTTTGACTTGGTGAAACCAAATCCAGAATTTACTGTTCTTGAAGCTGAATGTCCAGAGGACACGCATTGATTTAAGAACAATGGGTTATGTGTTTTTATAGGCACAGAGGAGCAAGGCCTTGGAGGCGGTACTGCATTCACATGGAGTCAGGACCCTCTGAGGTGCAGACAATAGCCTCACACTTCATTACAGCTCATTGACAGTGCGGTTTGTCCATTGCAGAGGGAGCTTTAAAAGCTGTTTGTCTATTTTGGTCCTGGCTTTGCATTCACATGAGCCGGGAAGAGAGAGAGAGAGAAAAAGTAAATTCTCTGACTCAGGAAGGATGTGATGTGGTATAAATTTGCATTGCCCTTGGTGTAGTTTATTTCTTAATCAGAAAAGGTCTTCTGGAAATAAATTACTCATGGACTCAGCACATGTCTGCAATCAGTGATGGAACTAAATGAAGAGTTTGTCCTGGTCTCAAAATTTCTTAACTCAACAATCACTTTAAATCCAAACAGAATCCCTCTACCACTGCCCAAAAAATATACCTAATGAATTAAGCTTGACTGAATGAAAACTTCTAAAGAAGAATAAAAGTTTGGGCTTCTACCATTGAGTCATAGCCCCGTGAGGGTGGATGTCAGACCACCTTCTACACGCAGAATTGGAATCAGATCCAAAAGCTGTACTCAGTAGCAGATGGAGTCCGCTGCCATCCCCAGGGCCAAGTGAGTAAAATGTTCCAAACACCCAGACCCACTCTGCATCCTCTTGCTAAACAGTGACACACTCAGCATATGGCATGCTGGACAGTGTGAAGTGTAGGACCATAGCCAAGGACAGATTTGGTCTGGTTTAAAAGAAAAGAGCTAGTTTTAAAATTTTGAGAGGTAGCTCTGTGAAGCATCTTTCCATGGGAAGTGATACAGCAGGTTGAAAGAGCCACAGAGCCCTGGCTACCTTTTCCCAGTGAATAAGATACCTGGTCTGGTCAGGTGTGCAATGAAGCTCCAAAATGCAGAGATTGACCACAATACTTCCTGAGCTTGTGATAACTCCCTAAGTTTCCACTGCCATGACTCCCAAGGTGTACAGAGTGAGGAGTTTACCTATTCTGGGGATGAAAAATCTCATCTAACAGGAGAAGTGATACAAAATAATCGAGCATGAACAAAGATACTTTACAGGACCAGTCTTAGACAACAAGAACAATGGCAGGAAAGCTCCACCATAATCTATTGAATCTTCTTTTTCTCCTGAAATCTGTGCCTGATTCTATTGTAATTATTCTTCTTTTGATGCACATATCTCATTGGCTTCTGCTATACTTGTAGACAGAAGCCTGGCATAATCACCACCAGAGAGGCTCCATCTAGCAACCAATGTAAATAGACACAGAGACCCATGGCCAAACATTAGGCAAAACTCAGTGAACCCTGTGGAAGAAGGGGGAGAAAGGATGATAGGAGCCTGGAGGGTCAAAGACCCCCACAGAAACAACAAACTTGGCCTTGTAGGGGCTCACTGAGACTGAACTGACAACCAGAAAGCCTGCATGAATCTAACATTGGCCTTCTGCATGTATGTTAGAGTTGTGTAGCTCGGTGTTTTTGTGAGACTCCTAATGAAGATAGTGGGGCTGTTCCTAACATGTTTGCCTGCTTTGGGGACCCTTGTCATCCTACTGAGTTGTCTTGTCCAGCCTTAATCTGAGAGAAAGAGCCTAGACATTTTGCAATTTCATATGCCGCATTTGCCTTTCTCTGAAGTGAATCAGAAGAAAGGAATGCAGGGAAAGAGGAGTTGGGGAGTAGAAAGGAGGAAGGGAAAACTTGTCAGGATATAATACATAAGAGATTAAATTAATTAAAAACTGTATAGCTTCTGTATGTGACACTACTGTTTTATCCATTCTGGACTGAAAGTTCTAGGAGGGAATAGTCATGTTTGCCAGGATCACGATTCTTCTGGATTTCACTGTTGAAGTTTGCATCACAAAGATTCTTCTCTCTAGTTTGAAAACCTCTGACTTCAAAGGAATCCCTGCACAGTTTCTGAATCAGCTTTCTATTTTTTTACCTCAGGAACTTGAAGCTGGATACAGATGACAATATCTGGCTTATATTAAGAGAGAGCAATGGGGTTCTTTTGATCTATTTGTTCAGACTATGAAAAAGAATTCCCTAGACTTCTGGTCCACTCAGCCTACCATGAATCAGTGACTGAAGAATTATTAGTGGTCTAAGAAATGATGGGAGAATTTCCAAAGAAAGAAAATAAACTTCTGGAATAGAATATCTTCGTATTGAGTGCTCTTTGATTAGCAGATAATTGTTGTAAATAAGTCTGTCAACCGTTTCCCTGACAATCAGGGGAGTATTGCTGTCACAAAACTGAAGGTCTGTGGTGCACAGATCTATGAAGATGGGACTTTCCCAAGGAAACTGAGATAAAAGATGCATCAATGACTTTTCTATTGCTCTGATGAATGCATGACCAAATCGTTTTATAGAAGAAAGCTGATTTGGGCTGACAGATCCAGATGGTTATATTCATGATGGCAGAGCAGAGGCACAAAAGCTAGAGCCAAGCCCAAAATTTACATCTTAAACCACAAGCAATAAGAAGAGAGAGTGAATTGGAAATACTACCAGTCTTTAAACTCTCAAAGTCTGTACGCAGTGATAGGCTCTTCCAAGAAGGCCACACCTCCCAAGCTTTTCAAACAGTACTACCAACTGGGGACTAAGTATTCAAACGTTGAGCTTAAAGGAGACATTCTTAGGCAAACCATCACATGTGAATAAGGCAAGCATCAATAATGCCAAAGAAGATTGTCTTAGTGTTGTACATGTTTAGGACTGGCTTAATATATTAGGCAGGATTTCTTGGAGTTAGACATAAAGAAAAGGATCATTGCAAATTATTTTACTCACGACCCACAGAATAGAATAATCTATGTATTTGTTCTGAGAATTCACACGGCATATTAAAGCAGTTGAAATCAAAAATAACCCCACAAAATATAACTTTATTAGTAGAGAGAAAATTGTTCAAGGTGATGAATATTTATTCCTTTCAAATCACACTATGAAAATTAGCAGTGTCATGTTCTAGAACTCAATACAAGCTACATAGCATATGATCCTAGGGTATCTTAATTTTATTTGATATTTGAAAGAAGGAAGTCGTTGTATTTAATTTAAAATTCTTTTATATGCAAGCACAGTTTCATTAAGAAAAATAGGACAAATTTTGCTTTTTATTTTGTTTGTAATATAAAACATAAAATTTCAGAGATATTTCTCTCCTTGACAAAATACTATAGATATCAGACAGATCCACTGGGCTCTGATCTTCATATATAACCAGCAAACTTACTTGGGTTGAGAAATCTAAGAAACTATGAATAAATGAGCCTTACATTGTAGCAGGAAGAAAATCAGTAGAATAAACCTGTAAAGTCTTTTAAAAACTTAGAAATCAGACACAAAGAAACCAAATAGAAACATGTATGAATCACATTAATTGGAGGGGGCAGACATTACTCAATATTGAATGAGTTTCCAGCAGCATAATTGGTACTGAGCTAAATATAAAGCTGAATAGCCTCGGATCTCACTGCAAGTTCTCTGATTATTAGTTCAACTAGATTAACTGTTGCCAAAGTAAAAGTGATACCTGGCTTCTGATTTATCTTTTCATATTGCCACTCTGAATTCCACACTCCATCCTGGCTCATAACTGAGTCTGCTCACGAGTTGTTCTAATTGTCTACTGTCCTACAGGGACATTGTTAATCATGTTTTGGAAGCATACAACCCATTGCACATGATTCACAAACATATTGTGGCCAATTATACACAAAGGGTGGCATTGTCACCAAAGTCACTTTGTACATAGTGACAAGTGGGAGGCCAAAGAGAGATCATGGCTATAAGACAAGCCAATAAAGAGTTAGCGATAAAGAGTTACAGCTATCGATCAGTGGTTTATCAATTACCTCTTCTCCAATCTTGATGAAATTTGGAATGTTTTGTAGAGTCAGTAGGTAGAAGTAACCATTTTGAAGAAAAAAATCTTTCAAATGATAGGGTTTCCTGAGATGAAATAGAATAATGTAGCTCTCAAGTGCCCCCACGCTTTCCAGTTCTATCAAATGTCTCATACCCACAAATATCCTAACTCATATAAAGATCCACTTGCTAATAAAAAGGATCCTAAACATTCTATACAATAGGACAAGCTATAGTGAACACACCTTTGATCCCAGTACTCAGGAGTCAGAGGCATGTGTGTCTCTTGCAGTTCTAGGTCAACCTGACCTACAAATACAAAATTAGCAAATTTCAGGTCAACTAGGTCTACACACTGAGCCCTTACCTCAAAAGAAAATACTATCCAGTGAATTGTGGTTTAAGATAATAAGTACTTGAAACAGTTGAATCACAAACTGAGTAGATGATTTGAGGGGTTCCACCAAACAGTTTTTTCTTTCCAGTGAAACAGTATATCAATCCATGCTCTCAGGCAAAATCTCTCAGAGGTCAGAAGAGTTGGGGATTTGGGAAAACAGAGGATAGAAAATTATATCCATGATCAGTATAGATTTGTTTGTAAAGTTTTAAATTTAATTTATTTCTTTGTGCGTGTGTGTGTGTGTGCGTGCGCGCACACGCAGATGCCTGTACATGTGCTTACCTGTGCTTGCACACTTAAAAGCCAGAGTTATCTTCCCCGTATGCTGTCCACCTTACGTTCTGAGACAGTTACTCACTACACCTAAAGCTCACCCTTTTACCATTTCAGAGAGATTACATAGCAAAAATCCTATTATGTGCCTGTGCACTCCCCTGCCAACCAGCCACACAGTGCTGAAGTTGCAACTATGTGCTGCCACATCCGGCTTCAACATAGATACTAGAGAACCAAAATTGGGTCTTCATGCTTGGACAGCAAACATGTTACCCACTGGTCTTTCATCTTCCTGGCTCCATCGTGAAATAATGCTTTAAGAAATACTAAGACTGTCAGATACAGCAATGAAAATTCTCTTGTTTCCTAGAATAGTATGATCCTAGGCATGAAACATGGAAAGCCTACTCAGTAGGCTGAGAAGAGAATCAGATGAGGCATTACATGAAAGTTACATAGCACAGTGCTTAAAAGAGTCACTTAGCCATTATAAAATCCTGCTATGATCTAGATGACAATTCAAATGATCCCTCAGTGAAAATCCAGTGTTCCTCACCCCTCTGAAGCAGCCACCATCAGATGCCACATGAAACAAGATTATAACAATCACCTTTTCCTTCAGGAAGGTTTAGAGTAAAAAGGCGATCCCCTTCCTGGCTGCAGTAAGTACACAGGCTGTACTGTCTACGCCAGACTTCCTCTGGCATGTCCTGATGAGCAATCCAACCCTTCTGCTTCCCTGCCACAGGCTACACCTCAAGTTCTTAGAAGAAATTGCCATTTGGACAGCATATTAATAACAGAAAATAATCAGAGAAATGGGACCCAAAAACAAAATGACAAGGTTTCTGCATTGCTAGTCTTTCTCCAGTCCTTGTCTCCTTCCAATTGTTTCTACACTGTCTTTACAAATATGTCTTTCAGGAGTCCATTTATGCAGCCAGATATGGCCAGAACATTCCACTGTATGGAGCTAAAGGCAACAGAATCCTACAGTTCATGACGCCAACAAATTGAGAATCTTCTCCACTGTGATCTCGCTGTTCTTTTTCCATCAAATCTAGCCTACAAGTAGACCTTTGGTACGTGTCTGCTCTCTCACTGGGAACAGAACACACGGCCAGCAACGGTGTCTGATCTCCGAATTTCTATGATTTTCTTTCTGGTCACACATAAATGAAAAAAATATGGTTAATGAGAGGTTTCCAGATGCTAAGCAGAATGTGTCAAACTCCCTCTTAGAATGTTATTTGTTTATTCATTTTATGCAATTTATTTTTCAGTTCCATCTTGCTCAACTCTTAATTGCTTTTTTACAAAATTGTGTTCTAGACCATATTTGACTAGAAAGTAAGGAGTTTGAGGATATGTAGGGCCCATGAGTTACATTTCTTACAATAGTCTGAATAGTCGGTCTATAGAATACTATAGTATGTAGTAGGCGCTTAAAAACTCTAGTTGGTAAGTAACAGATGAGTAGAAAGTTTAAGTATATTCACAAGCTACTTCCAGCTGATTACAAATAAAATATTCAAGCTCAAATCAGGCGGCAAGATCCCATGCCTATAATACTGATTAATAAAACAATTTCGATATATCAGCATAATGTTCCTTACCGTGTTTACTATCATTTCCCATATTGATTACAAAGTGATAAATAATCTAGATTCTCTCAGATACTGGCATTTTCCTAATGCATCGAAGAGTGCTATTTCAGTCTTGATTTTAGTGTTGTTTCTGTACGTGTTCGGGGATACTTGCATATTGTATGTTTTGATCTATTAGACCAGCAGAAAAATGTGCATTGTTGTTCAACTGCATTTAGTATCTCTGTTCGAAGTAAACACAATCAACCGTTTCCTCCTCCCCATCCATTCATGCTGATCCCACTTCCTCCCTTTTCTCAGTCCTGGAAACGGCTCTGAAGTAAGGCATCTTCACGAGGAACACGGTAGTGGATAAAGAGGGTAGACTGGGCAGTGGCAGGCTCTAGTTGCATCCTCTAATTTCACTGTTCCACACTCATGGGTAGGATGCATTCCTTTTTTTTTTTTCTTTCCTTTTTTGTTAAAATCTCCTTGGTTCATACTGGAATTTCATTCTTCCATAGGATATATGATGGAACACATTTTTCAGATTTACTGATAGACTTATTGAGGTTTTGCTTGAAATTTTATTAATTGATGTAATAATTTGGGAAACATTAGGTATTGACTCTTCTGATTGCTGATGCCTGGCTTCTCTGTATTTATTCAGCCCTTCTTTAATGCCTATCTGTAAATGTTGTATTCTTATATTTGCATTCAAAATACTCAGATATTTTCTAGCTTTGCTTGCTATGAAAAAGTGGCAGTTTTATTTCTTCCTCTCCAGCACACATTCTCTTTTATTCTTACTATGCTATGTGGCCCTGTAAAAACTGCTGACAACAGAGTCTTTGTCTTACTTTTAAGCTTAGAAAGCCTTTTTGATTGCTAAATGCAACACAAGAATTAGTCATGCCATACATATATATGTCTTACCTGATCAAGAAATCTACCTGATTTTTCTAGTTTGCGAAAAATGTTGATTTTCTTTAGGTAAAAATGAGTTGAATCTTATTAGTTGCCTTTCTGTGTTTGGAAGGTGATCAAAGTCATCTCTTAAACACACACACACACACACACACACACACACACACACACACATGCACACACGCACACACACACGCACACACACACGTACACACACACACACATGCACACGCACACACACACACACATGCACACACACACACACACACACACACACACACACACACACACACACCCCTTTGGCCTATCTTTACTGCTAGTTTGCTTAATTGTATTTTAATTATGTTCTCATTGCAGCAGGTTCAGATTTGTTCTTCCTGTCTATGTCTTTCATTTTCCTAAATTCCGTTCTGTCTCACGGCATTCTCTGTCTTTTATTTCTTAACTACAGTGCTTTATCTCCTTCTTCTGATTTACAAGTCACACTTTTTGTTTCTATTTAGTCTTTGTCAATCAAGATTTAGCATGCTTAATTTTAAAGAATCCCATTGATATTCTCGTTCTTCCCTTGAAGAACATAACATTAGAAAACTGACTGCTGAAACTGAGGAGTTGGCTCAACGGGCAGGAGGCCTTGCTGTGACAGTAATAGGATCTCAGCTCAGGTCTCCAGGATGCAGGCAGAGCTACAAGTGCAGTGCTGGAGAGAAGGGGTTGTGGCATATGAGAGAGGTTTCTGCTGGCTTATTCAGGGGCACACTGGCCAGTCAGCGAAGCCAGTATAACAAGCATGCATGCCTTACACAAGAGAAGGACCAGTAGAAAAGACATGTTTCCTTCCTCTAGGTTCTGCATACAGGCTTGGCATGCATACACTCATAACGCACACACACACACACACACACACACACACACACACACAATGTCGTCTTCTACCTTGTAAGGTACTCTTCTCTAGAATTTCAGTCCCATTCCTTCTTTTTAAAATATTTCTCCTCCGAAATCATTGTCACTACTATTGTTTGCAATTCATGTTCATTTAGATGTATATGTATGCTCATTACTTTCTTTGCTTACCACTTTTTGTTGTCTAAATATGTCTTGCTTTTTGCTCACTAAACAATAATTCAGTTGTGTAACAAACTTTAGGATGACTGTTTTTAGTATCCATATTTTAAAGATGCATTTCCTTCTTGTCATTAGTGACTATAAAATCTGATAATATTATTCTTTTTAAAACATCAGCTTTTCCTTTCTGTTGTTATTAAGACCTTTGCCTTTGCTCCCTAATTACTTTTTAATATATTTCCATGTAGATACCTTTTTCTATTTCCTTCTTGGGACTCATAAGAGCACTTCAAAATAAGGACCTACCTTAATACAAATCCATAGAATATCAGTAGTGATTTCTTTGTTTATCATTTATTTTCTATCTTGTCTAATTTTTTTCTGAAACTTTCACTGGCTTTAATTTGGGTTTTCTTAATCTAGTCCGTGCTGCTTGGTCTTTTTGTCCTATAGCAATCCCTTTCTTTTTGTATTACAAGCTGGTTAATGTTCCCGTTTCTTTTTTTCTAGTTCATAACATTTCATCAGCTGCTTCTAACCTGCTATTTGCCCACTCACTGGATTTTCAGTTCAGTGACGACTCCTCTATGCATGGAAGCTTCTGTATATTTTTCATATCGTCCTTGCCCTTCTGCTCCTTTGCTCTTTCCTTCAGCGTCTAAACTCTATTTTCACTGAGTAATTCTATGTTTGTGTGAAATTCTCTTTCAGGTGATTTGTCTTCTAACTCAAATTTTATGAAAGATTGCCCTGTAGTCAGATGTGTATCTGCTGTCTCATAAATGTAAGAGGTGATGCCTAGGTGAGTTTCAGGGCTTTGTATTAGGGAGTCATTTTGAGTAAGCATTCTTCTTCCTAAGGACACTTTGATTTCCTTTCCGAAGGTAGGGTTGCACGATATCCTCAAACAGATGGGAACTTCTTTATTCACCCACCCATCCCAATAGCATCATACATAGTGAAAAAAATGTTTTTGCTAATCTTTCAGCATAGGGTTGAAGTACCCTTAGCAAGCACAAACTCTGACAACATTGCAAGCACATGAGAAACATTTAAAAAGAATTCATTAAAATGCAGAATATAGGACTGAAGATGGAACTCAGTTGTATAGTGCCCATTTTACTTATGCAAGACACTGAATTCAACCCTCAGCATCATCAAAACAAATACATATAAGTATCTTTCTTCTTCCCCCTAGCCACATGGTGAATATTGCTTTCTTTGTGTTATGGTACTGGCCATTTAACAGTGGGTTAGGGATCTAATGCCACATTTCTACCTTCTGTGGTACCTCTTTCAATCATTGATTGAAATCAATCTACTATCAATATATTAAAACCTTAAGCTTCATCTTTCTCCCTATACTTGTTTCACAAAATATCCACGCTTACACTGAGTCCTCTTGAGGCTTTTAGACCTCGTTCTGCCCCACAACAAAAGAATTCCTGTATCTTTATCCATAGAACTATTGGATATTGATAAATTCTGGGAAAGGGAGAATCTACCTTTAACACATGTGGCAACTGATGAGCCTATCAAACTATGACAGGAAGAGTCAAATCCATGGGCACACAAATATCCTTGGTTAATCTCAGTTGATTATTGAAAGGAATAAAGAAAAGAACAATAAGGAACATGGAAGAGAGGTTTATGAGGAAGCAGAGAGGCGACAGTGGAAAGTATGTATTGTGTACGCATGTGAAATTGTCTAAAAATAAATTTAATTAAAAATAAATAAAAAAAACCTATAGCAGTCAGAGGAGCCCTTTGTCCCATGACAAGTAAAGCTCCTGGAAGTCAAATGAAGCTGAAAACTAGGAGGAGAAAAATTGCATTGCTCCTGAAGAGGGAAATAATTAATTTAGCATTTGAAATAATTTACTTAGAAAGTACATGAAGGGAGAAGTGAGTGGAAAGGAGGAGAGAAACTGAAACATGGGGAAGGAAGTATGGGGAGGAAAAGGAAAGGGGAAAAGAAGGAACTAATGAAATTCTGTCACATTACCTTTGCAACGTGCCTGGCCTGAGGGAATTGGAAAGTTCTGTTAAACTTGATATATAGAAAATGACTTAAGGAATCCCCCTGTGACTTTGTATCTTACAGGGCTTAGATTCCCATATTATAGAATTTGGGCTCCCAATCAACTGGACTTCAAATAATAACTAAAGGCACAGATCAGTTTGGGAATGGATGTTATAAATATGTGGGTGCTTTGGAAAATATATGTTCTTTTAACAAAAACAAACCAACAAACAAGAAAATGTCATAAGGCAGAAGGTTAAAAAAATGGATAGAATTTATATTTGAAACTATAATAGAAACGCTGTTCAGACCCAAAGAGCTGAAAACCTATGAAATTATGTGAAGATTTCTGATCAGTTATATTTCCAAATTATGTTTCATATTCTCAATTATTTCAGTGAGAGAGCACTTTCCAGGCATATGCAAAGTTCTGCGTTCAACTCCATAAGAACCCAGGAAGATATTATTATTCAGAAAGAACTAATAATATATATAATAGCAAATATTAAAATGTATTTAGCTTCCCACCATTCTTTATGATATTGATAACATTCATACCTGTATATGAAAGGAACGTGAAATAAATATTACAGATGTGCTTAGTGTTAGCTAGATAATACGTCTTGCCTTGATCTGAAACACAGGCAGACCATAGCATCACCCCAACTAGATTTGAATCTGTTTTCCTACTTGCTAGATGAGCAAGCTTGAGCAAGTTGCTCATTGTCTCTGTGCTCTACTTCCCTCACACGGTAAAAATAAAACAATTTACCTCCCACAATTCTTAGTATATAAAAGAGTTGCAATTTAAGCCATATATAAATGCCATTTAAATGTAAGGACATATATAAAGCTTCTTAATCTGCTCTCATGGGAGAATAAAAAAAAAAAAACTCACAAAATATGGACAACATAAGATTATAAAACTAAAGATGTAGGACCAGAAATCGTTGCCAGGTAAAATATATTAAAATAACTTCATCTATTAAAAATTGCTGCAGTTAAAACATCAAAAATAAATGAACAAATAAATACATACATGCACATCTTCCACTTATTCTGGCTTATAGCAGGGAAGATTCAGGACAAACACACAAGGCCTCTGCTGTGTAGTTGAGTTTTGGTTTGTTATTGTTATTGTTGGTTTTGATGTTGTTGATGTTGGTGGTGGGATTTGTTTATTTTATGTGTGTGAGTTTTTGTGTGCATGTGTGTCTGTATACCACGTATGCACCTAGTGTCTTCTAAAGCCTCGGCATTGGCTCCCCTGAAACTGGAGGCACAGACAATTGAGGATTGCCATGTGGGTACTGGGAGCTACCAGATCCTCAGGAAGAACAGCCAGAGCTCTTAACTGCTAAGATGTATCTCCAGCACAGAGTTAAGATGTCGTTTGCATCTTTGCATGGCTCTTTTCTGGTGCAGATTTAACGTGATAGGTGAAGAGAGAATTCCTTGGCATGATGTGTACTGACTGAAGAAGGAAGTCACTGAATTGTTCCAGTCTTCATTTCTTCCGGACACCTTCAAGAGAAACAGTAGGACTCTCCAAATTGCAAACATAAATTATTGAAAGAATATTTAAGAAATGAAATCTTTAACATAAAATCATATTTAAAGACATTGTCAGGACTGGAGAATTGGTTCAGCAATTCAGAGGGTTTGTTCCACATTCAGAAGGATTGTTGTTCAGCCCCAATGCCTGCTATTTAGCCATGTGGCAAGCATACACCTGTAGCTCTAACTCTGAAGAATACAATACTCTTTTCTCACATTCACACACAATAATACATGCAACACACACAGGCACACACACAAACACAGGCACGCACATAAGCACAAAACAGATACACATTAGCACACAGTAAATATAACAAATATTTTAAAAATTATTGCCATAAATATTTAAAATAGCTAAGTAACGCTAATAGTTGAAATATGTATACTTCAAGAGATTTGTTCTCCCAACCCACTTTCATCTCCTACTTATCAAACTGACTCTAGGATGTTGATCCTAGAGTGAAAAAATGGGTGAAAAACAGTGATATTTATGTGCCCTTCTCTATGTGTGTGCAACATGTATGTTACAGAGTGTACTGGGAGTTTGTGTAGGTAAAAGGCACACTTCGTACAAAAATTTCTCGATTCAAGACTTTAAAATTCATATACTGTACTTGGTTTTGACTTTGGCATTAACTTACAAGTTTATTCAAACTACACAGTTACTATCATGATGAAATTTATCTTAAATTTCATGGCACAGTAGACTACTTTATAGAATTCTAGAAATTATACAAACATGCATTGTAAGAAAAATATTCCCTAGATGTTACAGTAAATGGCTTCCTATCTGTCTATATATTATACCTCTTTGTTCTTCATTCAAACAGAAAAATAAAAGAACAAAATTATTTTCTTTCTCTGATTTTCCCAGAACATATGTGGACTATTTTACATTAAATTCCACAGAGGGAAGTGCCATTGGGAAAGCTGTCTTGCTGTAAATCTCTAATGGGCACAAGACAATTGAGTGTAAAAAGCAGTTAATTTTAGAATTCAGATGACACCTTTTAGACATGTAGGAAGGCAGTAGCATTGTAATGACATCTTATTCTCTTACAACTGGTCAATGAGGGACAACAGAAGCCAGCTTATGGGAAAGAGTACAGGTAGGGAGAGAAGATAAGTGAGCATTTTATTGTCTTGTAGATACACTATCATTTCCAAGTATCACGTCCCCAGATCAGGAGCCAGGCTTTTCATGTTTCTCTGCCTCTAGTTATTGCAAAATATTTAGCCTTATAGCACAAAGCAAATTAAGGATTTCAGAAGTCCTCCAGGCTATTTTAGACTTCCGCTTCCTACTGTGTAATCCAACATACGTAATCATACATAAATCATCATTCTTAAACTTATGCCAAAAGTAGAGAAACTATTTTCTAAATGAGCCAATTATGAAATTCTAGTACGTGTTTCAGAGCTGGGAAACTCTGACTTCTTTAGATGATGCTATGTTCCAATGTCCAGCATGGATTTGGTCTACAAATTAACAAAACAAGAAGGGAATAGAATAAGAAGAGGGCAAGAAAGAGAAAAGATGCATCGAGTAAAGGTTGGTTGTTCTTTATTATTTGATAGAGTTCTAAAATTGTATTACAGACTGAGCCTTAAGAAATAGCATTGAAATTTCTCCTTTACAGAGTCTAATCTTCCAAAGGAAAATGAGTAAGATAACCACATCCCAAAAGAAAAGGAGACACATCCCAAGAGAGAAAATGCCATGTTTCAAAGGGGAAAGAATCATGCATGTTCCCAAAAGAAAGGAACCATGTCCCAAAAAGGGAAGGAGCCATGTCTTAAGATTAAAGGAGTCATGTCTCAAAAGGGAAGGCTTCAAGTCTGCAATGCTTCAGCACCCAGTCAGGTCCCTTGTAGTGGGATAGATATTTGCCAAGTAAATGAAAAAAGAGCAGGTAAAAAAAATCTATATGTTTTTCATATAATGCAACCAACAGATGGAGAAAAACAAACATAGTGAATGAATAGTTTTGCTTCAACAAATACCCAAGCTTTACTGCTTTTAATAATTCACCAGGCTGACCTGTTTGCAGTTTGATTTGGCACTGCATTGTTTCTCTTCCTGTGAAGACACAAGAGTGTCTTCTTCGCAGGCTCAGTCACTCTGACTCACCTTGCTTTTCAGCCCTGATCATTCATGGACAACACAGAGAGCTTGACCTTAATTTCAAGGACTTGGCCAGTGAGTTAGTGCTGAAGGGGACATCAGTGTGGCAGCCAGCAGCTCTTTGCAGCTGACCTTCATAGAGTCCCATTTTTTGCACTATATGGTGGCATGTGTGGTATGGATTCTCTGCCTCTGTGGCTGTTTCTCTACTGTAATTAGACCAGGTTACCTACAAGACTCTGCTATTTATCACTCAGATAATCTCAAACAAATCTTAATTTCTAATACCCTCAGAGTGTCTATCTCAAGGGAGAATAATTACATGGACTTCACATCTTATATGATGATTATTTGACTGTAAGTCCATAATGATCATCCCTGGGATATGTTAAGTGTACATTTAATGATCTCCATTCTTGTAACCATTTGGCATCCAAATACTGCTGAAGGAAAAGCTAGAAAACATTGACAGTGGCTTCTCTAAAGTCCCGAGTGTCCCAGTCAGCTACTGCTAAAATATCTTTAGTCCAGTCTCCCGTAAGAGCATCTTAATTAATTGTTCAGTAACCACTGGAAGTTTTTCATGTTTGTACTGGCACAAGAGAATAAAGACCAGAGCTCTCTTGGTAGTAAAGTATTTCTTCTGTTACTGACTCACAAAGATGACATTAGAAATAGGGACATAAAGTGTGAATCCCAAGAACAAATGAAGGAGCTTGATTACAACCTCACCCATCTCAGCTGAATCTAATCAGCACTGGCAGTCAGGAGAAGAGATTGTTGCATTGCCTATCCATTTATACATTAAGACTTCATGAATCAGTTCTTTAAATGGGCAGAAACAAAATCATAAAGTGACTGCTCTCCCTTGAGCTAATACAATTTTCCCTCATCCTCTAATCTCTGTCTCTAAAATGTTTCAGGAAGAAAAGGCAAAAAAAAAGAGTGGGTTAGCCATGTAATTGTGGCACGGGGCTAATGAGAGCCAATGCACTGGAGGATGTCAACAGGGCTGGGTAAGCATCAAAAACTTGTTCACAAAAGCCACATCCATTGTCTCCAGTAGGGATGCACAGGAGAACTGGGAAATGTGCAGGTAGGAGGTGATGAAGACCCAGGATGTTTTATGCCCCAAGCAGCAAGGAGTTATGGTTCTTGACTTTTCTTTGCTCATTTCCATTGCCCGTGTTGGCTTTTACGCATGCAGATGTATTTCAAGTCTAGGCTTGAATTCTGCCAAAGATCTGAGCAATTCCCATTACAGCTCACTCATTTATTACTTTACTCCTCAAACATTGACTGAAATCATCTATGTATGACATTGTACTTGGTACTGGTGGTAAGATGGCTATCAGAGGAAGACTTGCTCTTTTTTGGTGGAATATAAGATGAACCTTGATTATAGATAACTGATCATAGCAGAAGGATCTAAATCAGACTTGGGGAAGGGGGCAGAGATCTAGGCTGGAACAGACAACTCTACTCTCCATTTTCTTCTCTCAGTTGCATGTTTTTGCTCAGAGCACTGTAAACATGGAGGTCATACAACCAATGCTGCCTTATGAAATTTTTAGACTAGGGACATGACTGGTGTGGTGACTTATAGGCTATCAAGAATATGAGGTTGTAGGGGAAAACTTTGCTCTGGACTCAAGGATGTTGATAGCTGGTTATAGCATGCTGGAAAGTAGGGGGCAGGCATTGCGCTAAAAAGCAGGAGGTAGGTTAGTAAGCACTTGGGTAAAATTAAACCTTGTCCAACTACAGTATGTAAGGAATGGCTCCAGGGGGCTATTGCCTGGAGCTGCTGTTAGCATGAAAGGGGAGGACAAGGTAGGAAGTTACAGGCCAAAAAAGGATCTAATATTTTGGGATATGAGGTAAATGGTATCAAATTACTTTCTCCCCCTTGATGCTACACATGAGCACATACATTTTACAGTCAGGCAAAAAGGAAAAACAAAAGGGGGGTGAAAATTACATGTGTTGACCCCTTTCAGGGAACTTGTCTGCTTGCACCACGTGAAGACAAAATGTGCAAATGAATTTTAAACAGTGTCATGTCGAGAGAGTGTGGTTCACGTTTATAATTTACATTCATCAATTTTTATATGCCATTGGGATTTCTCCAGTTCAGTGTACAGTGCTTCAGTCAGTCTATGGGCGTGATGGCTGAGCATGTGTAGTTGTTCTTCACATTGTTTAGGGGTAAATAGTATTTCTCAGGTTTGGGCCGTTACATGAAAGCTTACACTAAACATTCTCAATGGATTCTGAATGTGAAAAAAAAAAACAAAAAAACAGTTAACAGTCCTTTGAAACCTAAGATGAGTTCCTAGTTTTGCCAGCTGACAGCTGTTAAACATTACATGATGCTCTCATGGCCACCAGTTGGGGGAGGGGTGTACATATGCAGGTATGTTGGGATGTCACTGGTTCTGAGGATAAAAATTTAGGTTTACGTCTCTGTTCTTGACTTGAATAATCTTTAAAAGTCTAACCCAATCTCTTTAACTTTATTCTGTGGAGACAAGAGGGAAAGACATTTTAGATTAGGAAGAACTTCTAAAAGTGCTAGTTCTCAGGAAGTAGGAAATAATAGTTGACAAAAATGAGTGATATTGTGAAAATGTTCAGAATGCTGGATGCAGTTATAGAATTAAGATTCATGAAGACTGAAGATGCTGGGTTTCTGAAGAGAAATAGGAGAAGAAGGAAATTCCCCATGAAGAGGCAGGATCTAATACTCAGCATCATATTAAGCATGGTACTTCCTTATCTTTAAAGTTGTTATGTGCCCGCTCCTGGATGGTGGCTCTGCACCTGACAGGCAGTCCTGCCTGTGGATACCTCCTTTGGTGAGAAGTACATATCATGTCTGTTCTGCATGGGTAGCATCTATTCTGATTAGATGACTTACACATGTTTTGAATTCTACATTTGTTTAGATTCATAACTGTCAACTCTGAAAGATACCTTGGTAATTAACATAGAAATTTTTATGATATGTGTCAGTGGATGGCATCCACGTAAATACTTGCTAATGCCAGGCAATGTAGTAGTGTTTAAAGCAGTGGAGTCCTTTATGAAATCCAGTAAAATCTGGAACCTGTCTGTGCTTCTTACTATGTGATCTTTTATGAGGTACTTAGTGTCTGAGCCTGGATTGTCTCGTCTCTAAGCAGAAACTGCTGAGATAAAGTACACCCACAAGGTTAGTTCAGAGTTTACTACTTATAGTGCTCCACAAATGCTAGCTACTGCTGTTCTTAAAGCATTTGAAAAGTTCTCAGCATTCTGTATAATGGCATCAGGAAATATTTCACTAAAACAAACCCCACAGTTATACCCTTCAAATATAACCCATCATGTTACAAGAGCCCAATCCTGCACAATCACTACTCACTTAAGCACTTAACACTGTGCAAAACAGATGAGCAGAGGACACCAGATCCAAAACTTGGAAAAATAATTAAACTATGTAAAACTGTTCTTTAGATCCATGAACTGCTGTGCAAAAGATAGAAGCCTCTGTCAGCACTGGTATTTCAAAAATAAACTTCAACTATTGAAAATGGTAAGAATCCGGCAGAGAGGTAGCTCAGCAAGCCAGAACACCTGAGTTCAACCAGCAGAACTCAAGTGGAAAGACTAGGTTGCACATTTGCAATTCTAGAACTCTAACAGCAATATGGGAGGTGGGCAAGGTCAGCTAGCCTGGCAGATGTAGTGCGGCACAAACAACAAAGTCCAGACTTACCAAGGTAGGGACCAAGAAGAACCCCCTGAACGTTGTCCCTTGATCTTAATTTTTAAAAGAAAATGTAATTGTTTAATTCCACTAAAGATCTTTATTTATTTATTTAAAAAATCATGTCTTTTATTGACAGAAGCCATCTAGGAAAGACTACGGCAGGCGAGTTTCCTGGAGATGGCTCACAGTCTTGCATGACTCTGATGGGTGCACTCTGGAGAGGCACAGCCCCAGAGATTTAATCAGGATTGCTTCTCACTGCTGATATGCCTTTTAAAATCATTATTACATACACTAATGATTCCTGGGCATCAGCCCACGCCATTGAGCAAAATTCCTGCGGATCAACATGGAGATAAACTTTCATAAATTAATACTATTTAGATGAATTAATGACTTTACAGCATTCCTGATGATCCAAATAATTTTTAAGAAGTTTAAGGAGGTGGTTTTAGATGTTTTGCCAGAAAGATATAATAAAATTATAATCAAGAATAGGATGTCCCCCCTCTTCATAAAGTAGTAAGTAAAGGCTGCATAATAAGGAATGCAATGAGCTTTCATAAATTCCACTAAGAAGAAAAATAGGCTTGGGACAGATTTGTGATCAAGGAAAAACATTCACTCTAAGTTAGGTCCAAGGATGAGGCCACAGGTGTGCACTATGATAAAGCAAGGTCTTGTGAAATTGTTGCTTTGGACTTATAATGAGCTTACAGAATGAAGCACTGCTTTGAACTTACCATTGACATCCTTCTATAACTCCCCTTCTGTTTAGCATTTTATCTTTGAGGTAATTTTTTTATATCTATAATTAGCCCTAATAGTGCTAGAGCTGGGCAGATATTAACCCTCTCTGTTATCTGCTCCCTAAAGAACTTTTGTCTACGAAGGTATAAAAAGGCTGAGAGAAGAAAAAGAGTGTGACTACTGGGGCTCTGCTCCATCCACCAAATGTGTATATGTAAATATGTCTCTCTGTCTATAAGTATGTACGTACATAAGTATGTAGGTATATGTGTATGTATATAAGCATGCATGTGCAGTTATGAAATTGATGAAACAGGTGGTCAGACCCAACCATTATGGTGCCCCAAAAAGTAAGAGTTAAATGCCAGAAGCCACCAGCTTCTGGCTCCTAGAACAGTAAGAGAGTTACAAGGTTATCCGCCTTTGCTCTCATCCAATACTATTCCCACACCAACACTTGACAATACAGGGCTTACCCCCGGCATTCTATATTTTTAATTACTCAGTATAATCTAGAAGAAGTATCAATTTAACAGAATAGATCTCCTTGATTATCTATCTATGTATCTCATTTATTTATGCATAACATGGACTAACCTATTTACAGGATCCTGGGGAATAATGAAAATAACTTAATTCTTTTCTTAAATATTAGCTCTCTCCCCTTCAAGTTTTCAAAATTCTGTTTCTACCCTTTCACTTCGCATACTTATACTAGTTGAAAACATAAAAGACAAATAAAATGGGATGCATAACCCTTTGGGGAGGGATCTTACAATATGAGCACCATGAGACAGAGCTATACATAAAAGTAATAGAGTGTGGGACACTTAGACATCATGCATGCTCAAATGGCTGTGGATTTACATAAACCAATGGACATGCCAAAGAGAGGCTATGGTTACAATAATTTCCCAGGTAAGTGGTGATCGGGATGTAGCAATTAAATACTGTAAATAAATAAATCCACTATAAATATAATTTCAGAAATATTAAGTATTTGAAAATACTGATGTGACAGAGTCTCACTGGTAATGTGAGACAGTTTGGAGAATATCTGGATGTAAAGGTGACATGTTAGCAACAACTGGACATCTAAAAAGCAACGGCCAGTGTGATTGTCTTGGGGCTCCATTCTTGGCCCACACATAGCAAAATCATGGGCCTCTGAATTAAAAAAAAAAAAAAGATTGGCAAGTTAAAGAAATAAAAGCACGCCATTGTGACCAAATCCATGTAGTAACAGATTTGTCATTGGCCAGTTAGATGTCCTCTCTCATTTTTAAAACAAGAGAATTTTATTTAAGAGTTAAGGTACAAAAAAATTGCGAGTTTATTCAAGAATCAGGGACTTTTATCAGAGATCTTAGATCAAGAGACTGACATAATCTAATCTGTCTTTTCAAAAATTCTTTGACAGCAGGTATGTTATGGGATATACAGAATGGATGAAGAGACCAACTTACATTTGTGCTAAATATAGATTTGGAAAAAATCCAATTTTGTCATCTCCCTGGACACAGGTTGTCCAGCCTGCTTTTCAGCCTCACTCGTAGCCATAACATAGCGTTTGTCATTGGAACATCAGGAAAGTAAGGGATGCGATTTCTTCTACATATTTTTGGAAATAACTCACCTCACTGAGATAGTTGATTATTAATTTTTCCTTTTTTTCTGAGGTTGGCTAGAAAGATGGTCACTACAGAAATTGTTACTAAAACACTGAGTGTGTAACACAGCTGCTACTAGTTTACAATATTCACATCATACTTTTATGTCAAAGGGAAATTACTCACTTTCAAGAATGATTGGCTTTCTCTACTTCAGCAGTGTGATCAGTTTATCTTAATTATGAACATGCAGTGAAAGGAACATATCAACATATAATACATAAGAATACAGTCTCTCTACTAGACAAGCTCAAAGTTGGTAACTTAGGCAATGTCTTATTCACTGTTGTATTGTTGTGAAGAGACACCATGACCAGGCATCTCTTATGATAGAAAGCATTTAATTGTTCGGGGGTTGATTACAGTTTTAGGTTAGTCCATTATCATCGGGGCAGGATGCATGATAGCAGGAAGACACAGGGCTGAGAGCTTACAGCTTATATCCTGAACCTCAGCAAGCAGGCAAGCAGGCAGACAGAGGTGAGTGGTAAAGGACAGGGAAAGAGAGAGAGGATGGGGGAGGGAAAGTGAGAGAGGGAGAGAGAAACAGAAAGAGCAGAAGGAGGCAGGGAGGGAGAAAGACAGAGGCAGACACAGAGAGAGAGAGATAAAGACAGAGACAGAGAGAGACAGACTGGGCCTGGCAAGGACTTTTGAAACCTCAAAATGCACTCCCAGTAACACATCTCCTCCAACAAGGACACATCAAAATCCTTCTCATACAGATTTACTCACTGATGAGTAAATGTGTACATATGTGAGGCTATGGGAGCCATTCTCATTGAAACCAGCACAGGTAGGTATTAGTACTAAGTCTATGAAAAAGACAGGGTCTTTACAAGCCATCTATACCATCTGAAATAGAACACAATGACAGCTAAATGTTTCCCTTTCAAAACAAAGTTTGACATCAGTCTCTATGCTTATCAAAATATGTTTGTCAAGGTAAATTTTGAGGTTGTTAATTTTCATGTTTTACTACAGGGGAGAGCCTGTTTTTAGCCCTCAGCAGACAAAAACAGAGCTATTGGTGCTCTGAGGCAATTATTAAGAATGTTACTGACTTTCTAGTTTTGTACAAAGGAGACTGGTGTTCTATACTTTCCACGAGCTGTTTAAAGCACCCGTCCATTCCTTATATGAATCAAGAGTGAAAATTTGCCCATAAGTAATCAAACATCTATAAAGAACAGCTGATCAATATGTTGTTCCTACTTTTCCTCTCTGGCAAAGACTACTAATTTCCTAGCTAAAGTTATTTTTTTTCCTTTCAAGATTAATACAGGAACACCAATTTTAAGATGGAATATGCTAAAAACAAAGTAACACTTAAAGATAGGCACTGCTGTGTGAAAAGTTCCACTCAATGAGATATGTTATCTATTGCCTGAATATTTTAGGAGATGTCATTATAAATCCTTCAGGAAGTTATCTGTTGGAAGAATACCTTTCCTTATCGTTTGGAATGAAACCATAGCATCTGGTGGAGTGGTCTTGATGTGGAAACCATGGGCAAAGAATGCCAGAATATCAAGAAGGAATCTGAGGACCTGAAATTATGACTCTTAACATCAGAGGATCAGGTTTTCTTTTCTGAACTCCTGTGCACCCTCATTCTCTCTCTCTCTCTCTCTCTCTCTCTCTCTCTCTCTCTCTCTCTCTCTCTTTCTCTCTCTCACACACACACACACACACATACACACACACTACCACCACTACCAACAACACACATGCATGTGCATAAATAAAATAATACTTTTAAAAAACAACCTTAAAAGTGTTCAAGGATATCCATATCAAATCCTTACAGGAAGTGGTAGTATGTAAGGAAAATGGAGATTTCTCTGTTTTGGGCACTTTTGTAAAAAAAAAAAATGTATGACCAGAGGCATGTGTATTTATATCTGTGCCCTGAATTCTATTCCATGGTCAATGAATACCCTTGAGTAACTATATGGGCATCCACAACTGGTCTCGGTGAGTTATTTTTTGAATGAAGTTGTGAGCAGGGTGAGATATGGGAAATGGATTTGAAAAAAGTTAGGAGGAGTGAATGCTACCAAAATATAATGTATGAAATATGAGGATTAGTTAAAATATTATATTAAAAACCACATAACTATGCCCATCTACTTTTTTACAAAGATGGTGAGAATACAATTTGGAGGGAAAAAACCCACTCTCTTTAATAAACAGTGATGGAAAATTTGGATACCTACGTATAGAATAGTGAAACTAAATCTTTATCTCTCACCCTGCACAAGTTAACCTCAAATGTATCAAAGGCTTTAACATAAACCTTAAAACTCTGAAACCATTACAGGAAAAGTAAGGGAACACTTCAAAATATAGTATAGAAAAGGACTTTCTGAAGAGAACCCAGTCACTCAGTAGACAAATATAATAGATATATCAGACTTCATGAAAGAAAAAAGAAAAAAGTTGAGTGAAGATGGCCTATAGAATGGGAGAAATCTTTTGCTAGTTCTACATCTATCAGAGAACTGATATCAAGAATACATAAAGAACTGAAATCCTAAACCACAGGGAAATAAACAAGCCAATTAATAAATGATCCAATGAATGGAACAGGCAGTTTTCAAAAAAGGAACTACAGATGGGCAGGAAGCACAGGATGAAGTGTTGAACTTCGCAAGCTATCGGAGAAATCCAAATGAAAACGAAATTGCATGTTTACCTTGATGCCACTCAAGATGTCATGAATCAAACAACTGAAGGTAAAAAAGGTAAACAGAGGTAAGAAATGCTGGTGAAAATGAAGAGAAAAGAAAATCCTTAACACTCCTGGTTGTGGTGTAAACTAGTTCAACCTCTAAGGAAACCTTGTGGTATGTAAAGACTAAACGCGCGCGCGCGTGTGTGTGTGTGTGTGTGTGTGTGTGTGTGTGTGTGTGTGTGTGAAACAACAAAGAAATAGAGGCCATGAATATGGGAGAGTGTCATGGGATGCATGGAAAGGCTTGGATGGGAAAATGGAATAAAGAATTACTTTCAATGTAATTATATTTTAATTTCAAAAACATACTTTAAAAAAAGAAAGGATAAAACTCAAAATAGGACTATCTTACACAGTTTTACCACTCCTGGATATTTACTGCAAACATTCTGATTTAAAAGACCACAGATACTTGCAATCCATTGCAACACGTGTTTATTGTTCACAATAGCTAAGATACAGAACCAAGCTAGGTGCCCAACAACAGAAAAATGGTCAAGAAAAGTTGGTGTGGATTGATTTTTCAGTCATAAAGATGAATAAAATCATTTCATCTAGGTGGAAATGGATGCAAGTGGAGACAAGTGTGTTAAAGAAATTAAGCCTGTCTCAGGAAGAAAAACAGTGTGGCTTCTTTAATTTGTGACTCCTAGATTTTAAATAGTCACATGGAATCCTCTGTGCATGTAGGAATGTCAGGAGACTTGAAGATGTCTAGGAGAACAAAAGAGACCAAAAAGAGGTGAGAGAACATGAAAAGGTAGTGTGGGGGGGGGGTCTGAGAAGATATTCTTAGTGCCTAGTGTGTATCTACAAGAGAAATTTAAAATATCAATAAAATTCCTTTTATTATAGTACTAAAGAGAGGTTGAAAACTATATCAAAACTCGTTTCAACATAGAAATGTTCAAATATGAGTATATTAATCCTGATAATGAGTTAGACAAAATCCATGTCAAATTACAATGAAGAATTTGAACTCAAGTAAATGAAGACGACCCAAACCCATCCTATGTAAGAACTTCTAAAGAAGGATAGGGATTCAAGAAGAATGTGATTTTTCAAAGAGCACAGCATCACAGCTGTTCCTTGTACACTGAGTAGTTCATTGAAGACTGAATAACAGCAGCAAAATCACACAAACATGTGCTTACTTATGTCTTTATGATATGAAGAGAATGTATTTAGCCCCAATAATATAATAATTATAAATAATAATTTTGGAAACTGTAGCAAGGACATACCTTACTTCTGTTAAAGTTATATCATGCACATTTTATACATATATATATAATATTTTATAGTTTATATTTATAGTTTATATTTTGATACAAATAATATATAATATGTTAATGTGCATAATATAATTTCAGTAACTTTCTGAAATTCTTTGGGCCAAAAGTATTTCCAACTTAACATTTTTCAAATTGGTGCTGTGCAACATTTATGTCAACAATAGAGTCAAAACACAGTGTGTGACCCTATTAGAGTACAATGAAGCTGGAAACCTCCTTTTATGTAGTGATAACACTTGTGATGTGTTATCTTTTCATCCCATTAGTTGGAGCACTCCTGAAATGTCAAAAATCAAAGATGTGTAAAACAATCTTTGGATCTACTTTCTCCTTGAGTTATTTTACCTGTATCTAGGTAAAAAGGATACATTAGTATCAAAAATAGAAACACTGGTATCAGCCAGTGTTTCCCCTTAAGTTTTATCCAATAATTTTAATTAGAGGTGAACAATCATGGAAATTATTATATAATATTTATACACAGTACTCAGTAGGTTACTTGTCTGTTATTTTAAATGTGCCTCCTAGCTGAGCATTGGGTTCTCCCTTAGATTAGAGTTTATTTTTACATATATCCCAAATGTCTGAAATGTCTTTCTTTCAATTTTAATACTTTTATTTATTTATTTATTCATTCATTCATTCATTCATTAATTCATTCATTCACTTGTGTAGGGTGCATTCAGAGGCACTCATACAGGCCACACCAGCTATCCATATCAAGGTCAGAGGAGAGTTTGCAGGAGTCGGTTCTCTCCTTCTATTTTACAAGTCCTATGGACTGATCCCAGGACTTGGTTGTAAGTAGTACCTTTACCTATTATGTTATATTGAGAGCTCCTCAATCTTTCTTAGGAATTATGATACTATAACAAATTACGTCTCAACGGGGAAGAGTAGGGTCAAAGAAAGAATTTCTAATTTTACCTTAATGTGGAATATCAGGAAAAATGGAGTCAAATATTTGTTTTAGTTTGGAAAGATTTATTTAGTGCATCTCAGGTGGTATCAGCCAATATTTTACACCTGGTAGTAAAATCAACTTTGCCTACTAAGAATGACATATGTATTGGTAATTGAACTAAATTCCTCTTGATGCCTATGGTAGTTTGTATGACAATGTCCCTCAAGTATTTAAGCGCTCGGTCCCCAATTGGTCCCACTGTTTGAGGAGATGATGTGACCTTGCTGGAGGAAGCTGGTAACTGGAGGCTTTGGAAGTTTCTAGCCTTAACCCATTACATTTCACTCGATTTCTCAAATGAACCATTATTAATTCTCAATATCTATAGAATTAGGTAGATATCCTTAATAATTAGACATTATCTTAGGAACAATTTTAGGATTATCTTAGATATCTTAGAATCCTTAATGATTAATCTAATCCGTAATTCTAATTCTTCTTATTATTAATTCTAACCCTTTATTACTGAAGTCCAGCCACATGCCGCACACTAGTAAGACATGGGCTAATGCAGGAAAACCCATCTCAAGCAGCACCTCTGTAGCTGCAGATGATAATACAAACCAGCAAATGGCTCCACTTAAACTCCACAGACTGAAGTCCATTAACTGTGTATAAAAGCAAATTACTCTTCAAAAAGTTATGCCGAGGTTATTTATGAGCTTTTAGATTACGGTGGCATAGACTAAGCTCCTTAGAAGGATTCGCTCTTAGTATGAATTTTATTTTGGCAAAAATTAGAGTGCTTTAGGGTATTGTTCTGATTTAAAGAATTAAAACTCAGGAAGAATAATTGGCTTATGCTCTTGATGTGAAAGGGAGAGCTTATTTGATGAACTTTTGACAAAACAGCTGGAAACAAATGTGTGAATATGTAAATATGCTCCCTGGAAGTATCTCCAGAAAAATTCATCACGAATGTGACGTTAAATCCCTGGCCCTGAGCAGAAATATGTTTTTTATATAAAAGTGCTGAGCAGAGTCAACACAGAGGAAGGTTGATTTTGATTTGTGGCTTTGAAGATCCTGCCGACTGAATTTATAACAAGGCCTGTTTATTGCATTGCAGGGAATAATTCCTGGTGACAAACTATTTTCAAGGACCAATTTATTATATCCAGTGTTGAGGCTCTCTCACATAAGTCAGACCATCCTGGCTCTCACAACCTGAATTATGCTGATGGGGATGTGTGTATGCCACTGCCACACATGGAGAGACAAAGCAAAACTAAGCCAATGCCTTAAAGGTGGGACAGCACGTAGAAAATTCAGAGGTAAAGAAACATGCATGCCTTCCAGACTTCTGTGGGAACATCACAGTCTGCTATCCAGGCTCCTCATTTGGAAACAGATTCTAAAAATAACTGAAATGGGTCATCATAGTCTCTGAGGGAGAGATCAAGGAAGTAAGATTACCAAAAAAGCGAAATGCAGCACCAGCTGTAGTGGGTAGGAGGATAAGAAGGAGACATTACAACCCAGAAAGATCTCAGAATGAATGTCTCCATGAGCGAAGAGGGAGTGGCAATGTCGGGTTCCTTGCTGTCAGTGAATGGTCACGTAGAGGCCATTGCAAGGGCTCTTTGGCTTTGGAGGACAAATTGACTGTCAATCATATTCAGACCAAAGTATTTAGCAGGTAATGAAAGGTATGTTCACTTAAAAATTGATTGGATGGTTATGTGACTCAACTACTCACCTCCAAAAAATACCTTCACAAGGATGTTTCCCACTGAAAAAAAAATGGAGCCTGTGTAAAAATCCCCATGGAAAGAATATGTGCTAGATTTAACTGATAAGCTTTTCCATTTGGAAGTCAATCTTCTGTATAAATGTTAAATTAACTATGTAATTTCTTTAGCGTAGATGTTGTTGGGGCTGCATCGTAGGGGTGTTGTAAAAACTGTTCAATACTTGAAACAGCTATTAATGTTCAGAAATAACTTCTCCCTACCTACCACCCATGCCCAAAGCTCTTATGCAATGGTTGCATGTCTGGAGGTGGAGTTCAGGGGACTTCATGCAGATTGGCTTGGAAATTAGGCTGGAGAATGGATCTATTAACCTTTAGTGCTTGTAAAGCTCTCACCTACTTCCTGGTTCATGTCTGATTATGAATCAATTTGGTTGTGTTAATAGAGCTGTTGCCCTTTTCTTCTCATTGCTAGACATTAACAAGTTACCAGAAAAGCAGGCTATGAAAGAGATGGTCATTAGCTAGTGTTAAAAAAATCAATAGTAATTGAAGTGAATGAAGAAAAATAATTTGGGCAAAAAAAAAAAAAAAAAAAGACAAGGGCAAAATATCTTTAAAAGCAAAGGGCAAATATACAGGTACTGTTTTCTTTGGGAGGTACCAGCTACCTGTGTTATATCATTTTCAGGGTCCTAAATAACTGGCTGGGTTCTGGGAGGTGATGGAAGGAAGGAAAGACATAGTACAGGGTATTGATAAATGGGACCAATGTTCTTAGAGACCTTGTTTAACGGCAGCACATTGGAATTAAAAGCCAGGTCCATGGAATAGCCTCTTATTCTAAACCATGTGGGTGGTCCTGGTTGGGGAGATTTTGCATGGAATCACCACCATTAAAGGGCAAAGGGGCATTGAAATGAACCAAAGACAAGAGCAGAAGGAAGCCAAAACATTTCTCTCTGCAAACAGACTTGAAAATATGTCAGCACAAAGTTATAATTTCTTCTTGTATCTGCTTAGTTTCAGCTGACAAATAAAGCTAGCATAAACCTCCAAACCTGAGAGGAGAACAGTTACCTCATTAAGGCAAAGCCCATTAACTTGCCATCATCATGTGGGTGCATGCTGTGCTATGAATACATTAAGGGTAGATTCAGAAGCGGTTTTTTCCTGTTCATGGTTGATGTGCTCTCAACCTATGCAAATGTCACCAATCATTCATATACCAAAACAAAGAAGGACAAAGAAGGACAAAGAGGGATATTTGTCCTCAGGTCCAGTGTAGCTCTAACCAAGGCCATTAGGATGGAACATGACGTTCATGGATCACATTTTTTCAACAGCTTCTGGCCCATAACCGACACCAAAGAATGTGTGGGCTCAGTGCATAGTCAAGTGCTCTTCACTAGCATGTGAAGACATTTTCCCAGACTGATTTAAGTTTTTAAAAAACCTGTTTTTTTTTTTTTTTAAATAAGGAGACTGACCATAAACAGGATGAGGTTACAGGCAAGGAACACATTGACTTTATAGAGCCTTCAAACTCCCCTCATCTCAAACAGGTCACTTAAAAAAAAAGAAAAGAAAAAGCTATTCTTCTTTAATAATTCCTTGGGAATTGATGATCAAAGAATAAAAGAGAAACTGGATAGGGCTTGAGAGTCAGACAAAACCATAGCACTTCTCTCACTGTAAACTATACAGAACTGGTGTGAGGGCTCAGGTAGCCTGCACCAAGCCTCTAGGGTTGGGGAGGGTGGGAACAAACCACAAGTAACACCTCTCCAAATTTAAGTTCCATCTTTATTTGCTTAACTCCTCAATCATCTGAGTCACACTTTGATCCTTTTTCTTTGCCTACCAAGAAACAAACAAAGCACATGACTTTTAAAAGATCAAGCAATTAATGGATGGGTGAATGAGAAAATGAATGAGAAAATGTTACTACCTTCCTTTAAATGAGAATAAAGAGAAAAAGAAATAAAACACACCTTTCAAACATTTTAGTTTGAAAGTCTTCAAAACCTAGGAGTGTGTACCTAAAGCTATAGCACTTGCCCAGAATGTTCAAGGTCCTGGATTTGTTCCCTGTTGCTGTAAAAATAAATAAGTAGATAGATGTTGAAATCGCATATTGTTTTACTTTTAATTGCTTCCTCAAGACCATGAACAAAAGCAACATGAAGACGAATGTGTTATTTGGTTGATATGTGTTAGTATTCTGTCTAAACTCCACCTCCACAGTTACCTGGCAACTGCCAGGGAGGCCTGGCCCACTATAAAAGGGGCTGCTTGCCCCCTCCTCTCTCTCTTACCCTTACTCTCTTAATCTCTTACCCTCTCTCTCTTACTCTTACCCCCTAACCTCTTGCCTCTCTGTCCCCTCCCCATCTTCCTCTCTCGCCACGTGGTCATGGCCGGCCTCTACTTCTCTTCTCTCTTACCCTTCTACCTTCTTCTCCCTACCTTTGCCCTATCTCCTGAATAAACCTCCTCCCTCTTGGAACCACGTGGTCTGGAGTGGTCTGTTTGCTGCCGTCGGACTTCTAACAACTAACAATATGTCCTTGTAACTGTCCCTCATTGGGGGAACCCAAAACAAGAACTAATTCAGAAACTTGGAGGAAGGAACTGAAGCAGGGGCCATGAAGTAGCTCTGCTTACTAACTTGCTATCCATGGCTTGCTCAACTTACTTTCTTATACAGCCCAGAACTACTTGCCAAGGATGGATTGACAGTCATGGGTCTAGGGCCTTCCATAGCAATCATTAAATAAGAAAATGCCCCACAGACTTGCCTCCAGGCCAATGTGATGGAGGTATTTTCTAAACTGAAGTTATCAATACTTTGATGACCCTATCTTTGTCAAGTTGACAAGGGACTAACAAGCACAGATAGATAGAAGGTTGGCAGGTAGTAAGTCAATAGCTGAAGCCAAGGAGACTGTGTATATATGACTATTGATTTGGTGGTCCCCTAAAAGTTAAACCTAGATTCACACCTGCTTCTGTACCTACAAAGTTTTCTTTTCACTAAAACTATGTTAGCTCCTTCCCCAGGGCATTGTTTTTCATATATGTATCTTCCCCTTTGACCTCCTGCAGTGTGTATTACCTCTGTTTTCATGCTGTATTTTGTCATTTATTCCTCATCAGTCTTACGCATTTCATTGCTTATTACCATTTAACGCTATGAATTCGCTCACTCCTATCAATAATGCAAATTAGTTCTGGTAAATATAAAACAATTACATTTATGGATATCTCCATAGCAATCTTTACCAGTGATTTCTTAAAATATTATATATCTGAAATGTCAGTGTTGAAGAGGCTGTGTAATCCCAAGAAAGGGTGCTCGGACGGACAGAATCCTTCATTTCAATTCTAAAGAAGCAGTTCATGATTTTACTGAGAGAAGGACAAAAGAGAGTAAGATTATTGCAGATACTTCCACATACGGAGATGTTAAAGGGAAAGAATGTATGTCTTACAACTATGAAACAGCACGTCCATTCTTTCTTCAAGCCTGACCTTGCTTTTAGCTTGAATTTTCCAGAACCGAGATCTTGAGAAGTTTGGTGAAAGTAAGGACGGTGGTCAGGCCTAGGATAAAGCTGTTTTAAAAGACTGGTGTAAGAGCAGAGAACCCGCTGGGTTTCTGACAAGGTAGAATTGGCAGAAAATTAACATTTATAGCATCCTTGACACAAGAGCTTCCAGCTGGGCAGCCACTATATCAGTTCTAAACAAGCATCTAAGCTCTGTTTTTCAAAGGTCTCTGAGAGAAAGAATGTGAAGTGTTAATTAGCAAGTTTCAATTAGCTGAGATTGAAAATGTAACCTCATATCCATCAATAGTTTCAACGTGAAGTTCCTTGGGTAGAAGCTGAAGAAAATGTCTATCAGGAGAGCACCTTAAAGTTCACATCTTCTTGCAAACCCGACATAAAAAAAAAAAAAAGCAGGCCAGAGGTTTCTCCTAAAGGCATGTCCAACTTCAGCTCCCCAGTGTAAAAGAAAAATAATTTTCTGGGTTTTTGTTGTTGTTGTTGTTGATTTTTATTTGTTTGTTAGTTTGGTTTTTTTTCTTTGTTTTTGTTTTCTTTTCCCCCATTTTCTTTCTGTTAGTGTTTTGTCTAGGCTTCACTCCACAGTTATCTGGCAACAGCCAGATGTGACTGGCTCACTATAGAAGGGGATGCTTGGCCCCTCCTCTCTCTCTTACCTTCTTGCGCTCCCTCTGTCCTCTAGTACCTTTCCTCTCTCTCTCTCCCCATTCTCCTCCCCCTCTCTCTTCATGTACTCATGGCCAGCCTCTACTTCTCTACTCTCTGTCTCTCTCTCTTTCTCTGTCTCCACTATCCTCTCAACTCCCCTCCTCATGCCCTGAATAAACTCTATTCTATACTATACCATCCTGTGGCTGGTCCCTCAGGGGGAAGGAATGCCTCAGCCTGGGATCACCGAGGCACTCTCTCACCTGACTACACATCCACCATATAATCTCTCCTTATTTTTTTTAAAGAAAACACAACACTTCCACTTTCTCAGAGCATGCCACGTATAAGAAGTTTTGACACATTTAGATATAGGCATCCTACATTCTCGGGTGGCTTCTGGTGACTGTATAAAGATCCTCCTGTATAAGGTTCAGGGTGAGGGGTTGAAGATATCCATTCATTATCCTCTCTAGACAAGGATTCCACAGAGAGAGAAGAACAAAGAGAGACATGAGAAGAGCAGAGAAGAGCTGGCTTGTGGCATAGACCCTGAGAAGTGTAGAAGCAGTAAAGAGAGGCATGAGGAACAACAGGCAATCTAACAAAGGAAGGTATGACAGCTCTTCTTTCTACTACAAATTAATAGCACAAGAATATGAGTCTGTATCTTCATCTCTATTCTGGAGGTGATCTCATAGTGCTTATGTCAAATAAAGTTTAGAAACAAAGCGTTGTATGTATGTTTGTTTGTTTGTATACATGGTAAATGTATGATTTTTATTTTTTTATTTATTTTTTATTTTTTTTGTTTTTGTTTTTTTTGTTTGTATGATTTTTATCTTAGAGTTCATTCATCATGAGGTTCCGAAGGCCAAGGCTTTAACAGACTACTATGTACCCAGTGACATCTCAATTAAAAGTAGAAATAAATAATAAATATGTTAATTAATTACTATATTTTATTGTAATTGTTTTTAGCTCCAGAGATGCATATGGAGAAAGAGGTGACCTTTTTCCCATAATACATAGAATAAGGGCTATAGAGATGCCTCAGACATTAAGAGCATGTACTGATCTTCTGGAGGACCCAAGTTACATTCCGAGAACACCAGCAACTTCTCCTCCAAAAGATCCACAGTCTCTTTTGGCCTCATGGCTCCTGCATCCGTACCCAGACATACATTCATACCATAATGAAAATAAAATAAGTTAAAAAAAAGAAATGTGTAGAATAAAGATAAACATTGGCCAATGTTATAAAAAAAAAAAAAAAAAAACCAAGGTAACTATTTGAGGAGAGAGCTGGTAATTCAAGATAACAGGTAGTTAAGTGTTTATTATTGCAAAATCAATTCAGAGTTGTCCTTCATATCCACAAAGTCACTCAAAACAGAAAGGATGAATACAATTAGCTGTGACAACAAAGTTAAACTGTTCAAAGGCTTATGCAGAAGGGGGAAAAAAGCCCTTTGACAAACATTTCTAAAGATAAGCAAAATGTTTTTTTCATCAAGAAGAAATGAGACATTTTTATTTTATCTTGAGTCCAATTTTAGAATCTGCAGATGACCTGATAACTCACCTAATTGGGCGTGCCAGAGGAAAATTCACCTAAAGAACTAGCTTTCTTGTGTGGTTTTTTTTTTTTTTTTTTTGTCTTTTTACTTTTGGTGTTTTATTCTAGAGCTTCCACACAGCACTTTTCCTTAAACAATATAAACCACTGATTCAGTGAACATGACAATAAAATATTGGTTTTTTTGTTGGTACTTATATACCTCAAAAACTTGCTGACCTTTCGAATGATCTTTACCCAACGCTCAGTTTCATGACTGTGTTGAAAAGCACTGAGCTTGTGACTGTCATGCTGTTAGCCAAGTCTTGCTTCCCAAGGGAAGCTTCCCTAATTGAAATAAAACCAAGAACCATATCTTAATTTGTTTTCCCGTTGCTATAAAATATCCCAACACAATGACTTAAAAGGGAAAGTATCTAATCTTGCTTGTACTTCACTCTGCAGTCCAATATGGCGAGGAAGTCTAGGCAACAAGAGCTTGAAGCACTTGGTTACACTGCATCCACAAGGGATGCCTGCCAGGGCTCAGATATTTTCATTCATTCTGCACAGCCCAGAAGGCCCTACTTAAGTAATAGTATCACAAAAAAATAATAATAATATAGGTAGTCCCAGGTCAGTTAATCAACACAATCCCATATAGGCATGGCTGAATTTTCTAGATGATTGTAGATCCTGTCACACTAAACAAACCTTAAGATGGAGGAAGGAATGTTCAAGGAGGGGAAGACTGAGCTCTGACTTTGTCTCCCAAGTTTAGCCTTCCCTTGCTGATACAACTTCTAAATTTTGATAAACTTGATTTGTGCTATGTTGCTTGTACAAATTTGGACTGCTTCCCCTTCATTCTCCTTAGCTCAATAGTGTTAGGATTCAAGACCATCAAACCTTACTAAATACTACAGAAGGTCAAAGAAGTGATTTGAGAACAGTCTACATAAAATACACACAATGCAGAGCTGGTTAGCTTTCAGCCAAATTCAGAAGATACACTGAAATAATCTAGACTTTACAGATATAATTACTGCTACCACTTAGGCAAAAGAAAACAAGTGGGTAATGATGCCAGCCCGTGTCACACACAGGCATGTGAGAGAAATCATATAAGAGGCCTGTGAATCTGCTGTTGAAGTTATATGCCATAACCTCTAGAAAAAATGATGCAATGAAAATTCTAACTCTAAATCTAAGATAAAAACCATACAGGCATACACAAAGGCAATGTTGCACACCCAAGCTTCCCCAACACTGGCTCCAAAGAGCATTTCTGTGTACTCTGCTTCAAGGTCAATGTGGGTAGAGACATATTTATTCGAACAATGGTGACTGATTTTCTTGAAAATTGCTAGCAGGCTCAGCTATTACCAGGAATTTAAAAGCATTTATAATTAAAGGAACCAAATTCTGGGCTGGAGAGATGGTTCAGCAGGTAAAATTGCATGTGAAGCCCAAAGATCCTTGTCTATCCTCTTGTGACCTCAATTTGATCACCAGACCCATAGTGAAAGCACAAGACCAACTCCTAAAAGTTATCCTGTGACATCCACACATATGCTATAGCATGTCTGTGCACATATTCACATACACAAATCACACACACACACACATACACACACACACACACACACAGAGAGAGAGAGAGAGAGAGAGAGAGAGAGAGCGCAACATCACGAACATCACCACCACAACCACCACCATCACCGCTAACAACTACAACAAAAAATAAACTAATAAAACAAGAACACAGTCATAAAGCACCCATGGTACCCATAGCTACCTCCAGACTGAAAAAACTCTAGACCATTCCATCTTATTTGTGCTGAGAACAACTAAAATCTATTATCTAAGCATTTTTCTGCATGGTATGCCCTCTCTTTACAACGCAATTATGTATTGCTAAATCAATCATAAGTTTAAAATATTATAAATTGAAAACACATTTATTATTTTGTTGTATTTTTTTAAAATTGATTAAAGTATAACTAACATAATTCAGTGCATATACTTGGAAAGGTACAGAATTCACTTATATTTTGATCGTTATATACATGGGCACGGATGTACTTATGAACCCATTGTGATATTCAGGAAAATGAACATATTTATCATCTTTAAAGGTTTCCTACATTCTCCTCTGACAGCACTGATGATGATGAGTGAGCATAGACTAGAGTAAACGCCTCCTTCCACTTATGTCTTCATATGACGGAAAGAAACATATCTCTCTAGTTACCCTTCCATAGAGTACAATTACCATTTACATGGGCTAAGTTCTGGTGACCCAATTATCTCCCAATGTTTTACCTTTTAATGTGATCATTTGGGTGATTATCATTCCACATATCAACTGATCAGGAGGAGTCACAAACACCCAGACTGTAGCATATCCCTTTTTTAACATTTATTTATATATTTGAAAAGAACCATGCACGTACTATGGCACATGCATTGTGGTCAGAGAACAACTTGTTGCTATATAAAGTGGGGTAATGTGCTTAGAAATGCTGAGAGAGTGGTTTTACATCGAATAGTCAAGGTAAGCATTGTTATTAAAATGACATTCAGCAAATATCTGAAGAAACAGAAGATGTGTCTGTGCAAATAGTTATTGCATATTGCACTCAAGAACCATAGAATTCTGACATCTTACATACTTTCTGCTTCTGTGGAAGCTATTGGGATCTTGTTTAAAGTATTTGTACAACCATTAGCAAATGAAAACGTAACTACCAACTATATTTCATTAAATCCTGTCGCTCCAAATATCCCATGCTTTGAAATATGTGTGTGAAATGGCTAACATTTTTCTAAAAGAGATAAGAAAAGGATGGAAAATTATTTATAAGGATGAATAAAGAATAAAATAACCACACACAACCACACACATTGCTAACACACACACACATATACATACACTACATACACACACACACACACACACACACACACACACAGAGAGAGAGAGAGAGAGAGAGAGAGAGAGAGAGAGAGAGAGAGAGAGAGAGAGAGAGATTGTTCTAACTTTGGAATTACCTTCTTTTTTAATCCTATAGACTGAATGTTTGTGTGTCCACAAAAAATATGCAGAAGCTCAACCCCTACAGCAAGAATATTAGAAGAAAAGCCGTGGGACTAGGTAATTAGTGTCTGAGATAAGAACTTTTTGAGCATGATTTGTATCCTTGGAAAAGATGTGCTTGTTTTTGTTTTGGGTTTTGGTTTTTGGTTTTGGTTTTTTTTTTGTTTGTTTGTTTTGTTTTGTTTTGTTTTGTTTTGTTTTGTTTTGTTTTTGAAGGACACAGCAAAAACATAGAAAGCAATGTCTACAAGCTAGGAAGCAGACCCTCACCAAATACCAAATCTACCAGTGCCTTGGATTTCAGAGCCTCCAGAACTGTAGGAAACTAAAATCTATTGTTTATAAGTTATCCTGTTTATGGTATTTTGTTATACCAAAATAAATATAGGTAGTTAAGGAAGGTTACTTTCCTACTGTCTTCTTTCTTAGAGAAATGTTACACGACACCACATTAACTCTGGTGGGAAAACACAATTATTTAACTCAGATCAACCCACGAGACACAAGTGCTTTCCATAAAAAATGTATTTGGGGATTATGTTAAAACATTTTTTAAAACTATAAAATACTTCAGGTCAATGTGAACACTATTTAAACTTCAACTTTATTAGGTAATCAAGCTAAGAAAGTGTTGACATCTGTATGGCCTCGTATCCATTCCCATCCCAAAACTCAACATTTTCTTTTGGAAATAATAACTTCTAAGCATGAGAATGACCTAATAACATTAGAGGTAACCATGATTTCTCTGACTGCAACGGGAATAGAATGCATTGTGATGCTCCTGAACTTGGCATATGGCAGGTCACTCGAAAAAGAAAGTCTTCATTGTCTGATTAGAATTCTATAATGTGTCTTTCCAGGAATGGCCAACCTGTGGAAGAATGCATTCCTGGGCACCCACGCCTCACTGTGATTTCTGGAAGGCCATTCTTTGCAAGGCGGCTTATATTTAGTAGAACTCCACTCTCACAAAAGTAGGACAATTTCCAAATTGTGCACTTTACCAGATTTTTACATGAACTCTTTTCTACCTGTTTTTGATTTGAAAACTTCCTATAAGATCTAGGCCTTTTAAGACTGGAATATGCATGTAAGTTTCCGACATAGCCTATCACCCACTAGAACAGGGTGCTGGAGGAAGGATGATGATGTTACACAGGAAGTCTTCTGCATTTTATACACCACGATGTTCCAACTTGTCTTCCCCACTTACACACACACACACACACACACACACACACACTAATTCATAGTTGTAAGAAGATAGTTACAGATTACTGAAACACGATGCTGCTGTTGATGCAAAGGAGGGGGACTGTGTAGATATATGGAGAAAGAAACAAAAACAGATGCACACGTTCAATTTCAGGAAAATCAACATCATTGTAAAAAATGTGTTTCAAGACATAGCAGCAATTTTAAAAAACTAAATGGGAGTTGTCGCTGGTATAATATTTACCTGCCATGCATGGATGCATGCATGGATGGTCCTTCCCTCTTGACAATGTCAATAATGATGAGTTTAGTAATAATAAAGATTAGTTAGGTCAGAGAGAGTTAGGAGGTGACCAATATAATGCTTAATAAAATGGATCCAGGTGACTCAAATACCTGAAGCTTTAGCAATTCAAAAATTCAAAACTAAATACAGAAGGAATAAAAGGTCCAAGGAACAGCTTAAGGAGTACACAAGCAGATAGAAACAGAAGAAGTTTAAATAAAGTCAGAATTCATAAAGATACAACCGTATGTTTAATGGCAAGAAGAAGCAAACCAGAATGAATAGAAGATGTGACATATCATTTGCAACAATGACATGACATTTGTCAGTAACAAGAAAAAGAGAATTAAATAAAGGAAGCTTAATGTTTTTCATTCCATAAATGTTAACTGAATGCCAATCCTAAATACCGGGTATTCTATCATGTGCTGAGATCAAGGGCTGGTTGAAACAGTGGTTTACAGTGGGTGCCAGGGAAAGGGCTGTATCATTTCATGCTAACAGTCAACTCTCTTGGAAATAATTGTCAGTGCTATGAGGTAACACCAAAGCAGAAGGGATAGAATGATTTGGTTTCTTTTTTTAAGTGAGAAAGAGGATTTCAGAAAGAAAGCCTAATGGCATCTGTTTGAAATGAATTGCCTTTATTTTTAGGAGCTACAAACATATTTAATAAAAAACTGTTCCTATCAGACAAATGTAAACACGGTTAGCTACAGGCATGTAATGTATTACTATCTAGCAGTGTATTTCTAAATTAATAGACATATTTAGAGTATGTAGTCATATAATTTATTTCCTTAAGACAAAAGCAACTATGATGCCAACTATGCTTTCAAATGGCTAAATATAATAATAATTAATATTATTATATATACTTTTGAGGAGGGAAAGGGCTTGTCACTCAGGTCCAAGGCTGCCTGCAGTATCAGCAGAAAAATATGACAACAAATGAATTTCCAGACACTGTAGTGTTTGAACAGGTTAGTAAGATTCGTGTTCTGATTCTTCACAATGTAAAGGGCAGCAGAAGAGACAAAAGTAAAAACAAACCCATCTCTAGAATTTCAGAAATGCTACCAAAATGTCATTCACACAGAAGTGGCAGAGAAGCCTGTGTACATATTCCACCTTTAGCTCTAGATTCCATTGCTGTAAACACAGGGCAGATTAATGGCAAATTTCACAACAAATAACACCACAACAAATAAAGACCACATTACAAGTCCCATCCGATCCTGCTGACTGTGTCATAATGCTACATTCATACGTAGAGAATGTATGGGTCATGTCACATGACTCAAGTGTCACATGGCTCAAGTGTCACATGGCTCAAGTCTTGTCTGCAAATGTTTCTAAAATACCATGTTTGTAATATTGAAAATAAAATTTTATAGTCCTGGCTTCAAGACTGCTGACTAGTTGTATCTCTAACTGCTTCATAGAAGATTCTACTCTATTCCATCAGAGAAACTTCCATACAAAAAAAATTTATATATCTTCAGATTCTCTAGACATTGTCAATCAACCCTGTTGAAGTACCTGTGAAAATCACACCTTTTTTCATCAGCTTTCTTTGTTCCCAACTGTGATGCATTGAACATAGGCTCATAGGGAGTCACACTTGACCTTTTGGAGTAGATGTGACCTTGCTTGAGGAAATGTGTCAGTGGGTGTGGGCTTTGCAGTTTCAGAAACTCCACCAGGCTTAGTGACTTATTGTCTCTTCTGGCTGCTTCCCGATCCAGATGTAGAACTCCTAGCTGCCTCTCCAGCATCATCTCTGCCTGCAAGCCACCATGCTTCCCACTATGATGTTAATGAGCTAAACCTCTGAACTGTGAGCCAATCCCATTTAAATGCTTTTCTTTATAAATGTCACAATGATCACAGTGTTTCTTCACAGCAATAGAAACCCTTACTGACACACCAACTTAATGCTCACTTTCATTAAATGTGTAATCAAGCAAACAATATGTATTCACTGAACTTGTAATCTGTGCTTGTCGTTGGGCTCTCATTATGGGTGAGAAGAGAAAGAGAAATTCTACATCACAAATAGAAACTTAGCAAGGGACAAACTGAAGAGTTCAACATATTGCACAAGAGAAAGCCTCAGACCAAGGTCACAAGCAACAAAACACCTGTGCATTACAAAGTGAAAATGAACTCATATCTTTGGTTGCGAGCCCTGCCTTTAATGGCTGAGCCATCTCTCCATTTCTACGAGCATAAAATATTGGTCCCCAGTTTCCACTAACATGCTCTTCTGTGAAAGCTTTGTTTCTGTTCTGCATTGCAAACATTTAATAGACCAAGAACTTTGAATGTTTATCACACTGGACTGCATAATTCATATTTTCAACAACATTAGCTGAGTTTTGATGTGTCCAGCCTTTTTATTTAACTATATTTCCATCATTCAAAGCACACACAAGCTTAGATGTTCAGCTGATTTTGATGAGGAACACTGCAAATGTGCTCCTAACTTGATAGCATGCATGCATCATTAGAGCTACTGCTTTGAAAGCTGGAGAAACTGTAGTGTCAGAAAGGTAAATGCTAGCATGGAAATCTTATGTTTTATTGTCATCACTCGTGCCTAGAGCAGACTCCTGACACTGAAAGAAACCAAGAAGTCTATGTATCACTTTTGCATTAGTGCCTTTGTGACTTTGGTGAATAGAAACTAGTGTCTTTTCATAAAAATAATTATATCCAGTAAGCCCCAATACTCTGCAATAATGGAGAAACTCACTGCCATATTGTGACAGAATTGTTATACATTTATAAAATGGAGTTTTATTTTAAAATAGTTAATGTATTCATGTATTGTCATCAAGTGGGTTGCAGTTTGCTTCTCATTAAATGTTTTATTTTCACTTCTATTTAGTGTGCAGAGCTTTGATTATTTGTGGGTCATCCTTTTCTTCTTGTTGCTGTTATTGGTAAATATTTCATGTCTCAGTTCAAAGAGTTTATAGCAAATTCTATCTTCCAAAGCAGTATAAGGTAAAAAAATTTTAAAATGTATTTCATCAGCAAATGCTGATATTGTCAGTAGGGTTGAATCTCTGACCTACAAAATAGGTTGTTGGGTCTAGAGAGATGAATCAGAGGTTAATAGCACTGACTTCTCTTCCAAAAGAGCTTATTTCAATACCCAGCACCCACAATGTAGCTCATAGTTATCTGTAACTCCAGTCTCAGAGGACCTGACACTCTCCTCTGACTTCCCTGGGCACTATACACACATATGGCCCAAAGACATGCATGCAGGCAAAACACTTACACATGAAGGTTGTTTTCCAAAAGGACCAAACTTATCTGCCCTAACTCCTAAGGATGAAATAAGCAATAAAATTATATAATACCTTCTGGTGTTATGTTAGTTTCCAATATTTTCTTATTATTGAAACAGACTCCACATACTGACTTAGCAGACAAAACTTAAAGTGAACATTAGTATGGTATCAATGTAGATGAAGGAAAAAGAGTCTTGAACTACATATTGCATTGAGTGTATATTAAAAATGTCATAACAAAACTAATATTTGTACAATTACTACAAGCTAATGAACAAGTCCCCAAGAAGAGTGTAATATATAATTAAAATAATTATTCTCTCTCTCTCTCTCTCTCTCTCTCTCTCTCTTTCTCTCTCTCTCTCTTCCTCTGCACCCTCAACTCTCTGGCAACCTATTAAAAGTCAGGAAATTATCCCTCTTACTTAAAATAACCTGTAGAGTGTAATTCCCACTGAGTCTCTGTGCTCTTTCATGAACATTTAGAGCTTTCTGTTTTCTCCTCCATTAACTGGGTTACAAAGCCACAGAATTTTCTCTTCCTAAGAGTATTTGTTGTTGCGTCTTCACTTGTTAGCCTACACTGGTATTTCTATGTTTCCCTTATTTCACAACATTTCAGCAGTATCCGATAATCTTTCAAACGATTAAATGTCAAGACAATCACAAGCGACAACAAGAATGACTGGAATTTTGTTAGGAGTAGCAGCTTATTCCATTCTCCAAAGGATCAGTGGATCAGGTCAGCACTGAGGCAGAAGTCAATCATATTCTACAGTCATTTTAAATTGTCTTGTAGGAAGACTCATTAGAAATCGAGCTGTAGTAATTCAGACCTAAACATCTATGCTTTCTAGTGACAAAGTTAATTTTAATATAGGTACTAAATCTACATAAGAAATAAATCTACATAAGAAATAAATCTACATAAGAATTTACATAATCAATTCCATCTAAAGATAGATTTGACATTTCCTCTCTATCCAGTTACCAGGAGAACAAAAATAGTGTATGACTCAAAGGTCAGATCATAAGGTGGTAGGGAAACAGGTAATGGTCAGAGGAACAGTTTAAATGTACTTGTAACACCTGTGAGACAACACAATAGAGGCAGTTACATGAGCAGCTAGAAAGCTCAGTGACTGCTGGTTTGGCCAAGCTGGTAATGACTTTGAAAGAATATTTTTAATAGAAAGAGAAGGTACTAACAACATGCATTTCTGTGAAAAGAAAAAAAAAAAGCTAATGGAAACTAAATTAAAAACAAACAATGCAAAACACTCTGAAAAACATTTATATGAAATGTAGAGGAATTTTAATCCAGCAACATGGCCATTCTGGCAAGAAATTAAATTCAAAGACTTTCTAGGTCTATGTGATCTGGCTGGAATACAGACACACCCTTCCCTACACAGCTTTAATCCCAAATGTAAGTTTAGTATGCAGAAGGAAGCAGCCATGTTTGAAAATGAGAGCCAGATAAAGCAGTGATTCAGAGAAAGATCTGACAGAATGAATCAGAGATAGGATATGCCCAACTCACAAGGACAGGACACAGAGGCTACTAAGAGAGCATTACAAAGAAAGAGGTCAGTTCAGTTTGGTGCAATTCAGTGGAGTTAAGTCGAGAGGCAGTTTTACTGGGACAGTTTACAGAGACAAGATGCAGAGAGAAGAAGCTAGGCACAGGTGAAGACAGAACGACCCAAAGAATAAGAAGTCAGAAGATTAGAACATATTGACAAAGTTAGTAAAAGGCCAAACAGAGCAATTTGGTAAGGAATCAAGAGAAGCCAATTTGAATCAGTCAGCTTGGAGAAGAGTTTGGGACAGAACAGTGGAGTTGAACTAGTTAATGAAAGTTTGGAAAGAACTAGAAAGGATAAACTTACTCAGCAGTAAGCCTCCGAGATAACAATTACATCTGATGAATAAAAGTTACATTTAAAATAAAATGCTTTCCAATATCTTTTATAACCAGTTGTAGAGGACTATTCATCCACCCAACCACTCATCTCACCTATCTTAGTCAGTAACGGCTGCTATAAGCCAGTGTCACACAGTAACAAAAAAGAACATAAACATTATTTCTGTTAGTCTAGAGACTGAAAAGTGTGAGATTTAAGGGTCAGGGTCCTGTACAATCCTTTTGTTTGTAGACTGCCAACTCTTCGTTGTTCCTGTGGCCTAAAGAAGGCAAGAGAGTGTTGGGATGCTTTTTAAAAGTACTCAAATTTCACTGTCTGTCAGGATTTCACTATCATGACCTGAGATCTCTTAACTGCCATTACATCAAGAGTTAATATTTCAACATATGAATTCAGAGCTACATAAATATGCTATCCACAATATCATCTCAAAAGAATATGTTGTATCCTATTGTGTTTATTGGAAGTAGTTTGCGTTTCTGGTGTTTCTCTGCTTTCCGTCTCTAATCTACTCTGTGTCTTCTTAAACATCTGCTCATACATTCCTAAGTGGGTGATTGCTAAGATTGTATATTTCCCTTGATGCAAAACTGCTATAACACATAAAGCTTGCATACCTAACTGGCAAGTGTCTGATTCTCCCGTTTACATCTTCTCTATGCTTTTGTGTGCTGTGCACTGGCATTAACCACTACTCACTTAGTATTTACATTATATTTTTTAGTATATACATTATAATGTTCACAGTATATAAGACAGTAGTGCCTGCAATTTGTTTTTTCTACTGAACGTAGCATATAGCTTTTAAAACGTTTGGCGTTCACTGAATTAATTTAATACAGTTATTATCATTAATTAAAAAAAAAAAGAAATAGTGTTTCCTGAACAAAACAGGTCAGGTGCACATATGAACTCCCAGTAGTTGTGACAGCATGAAGATTTGTGCGAGATTTAGTCTGACAAAATCTAAGCCTGGGTGAAAAAGGGGAGCCTGAATTCTACCCCTCAGCTGAGGAGCTATTGGTAAGTGATAACTGCCAGGAGAAGGAGAGTTATTTTTATTTAATGTTGCTCCTGGTAGGTGGACCATGCTCCCATGGTTGGTCATATGTATACAAACAGCATAAATTAGACTCAAATGGATTTAAATAATGAGGACACAAAGTTGGGTGGCTATACCCTGAGAGAGTTACTCAAAACAACTCATAAAAGTATTGAAAAATTTTAAAACTGTATTTATTTCTAGTCTTGACTTTGACAAGCTTCAACTTCTACTTGTCATTTTATTTCTTACTCAGTGTTCTGGATACATTCCAAACCTAAGACTTCCCTCTTATTCTCTGGGAGCTTCTCTAACATTAGCTCTTTAAATGGTTCTCTACGTTTCTCTTTGCATTCTCCTTTGTTAGTCAGTAACATAGGAATGGTGGGCTTTCAAGATCTATATTTTTCATGTCTCCCAACCCTTCCTTCATTGTTTCAATGTTCACATCTTTATACCACGTTGTTCTGATTTCTCATTTGCTCCTTAGATGTTTTCTTTCTTTCTATTCAATGTAATTCTTTTTTTCTTTTTTACTACTACAACTGTATAGCAAAAATCTCTTAAGTTGTAATGGCATTTCTCAAAATTTCTTCTCGATTTGCTCTTATTATATTATCCCCTGGACTTTTTCTTTTAGTGTTCATATATTCCATTCTTTAGTTCTTAAGAATTTTTAAAAGTATTTACTTGAAAATGTTTCTGATTGTTCAATTATTCTTATTTGTGGGACGTGGGGAGCACAGCTTGATAAATCTATAGCATGTTTTTCACCATTTTGATTTTTCCTAATTGTAGTCATCTCCTGTGCCATCCACCGAGGCTCAACACCAGCTGTGCAGCACTCAGCTGTGAAGGAAACTCAGTTTCAGAAGACAGTTCAGTTCCCACTTCCCAGATTTCCCTCTCATTTTTTTTAGCATCTCTGCTGGCAATCATTTTCCGATTCTATTTAAATAATTACATGGGGTCCTCATGATTTTGGAACAGAGGGAAGGAGGCTCAACATGTTAAATTTCCAAGCCATTCTCTTGAATCAAAAGCAGTTCATTGGCTTTTCTTTTAGCTTTGTTTTTAATCCAGGTATAAACCAGAAGAATTGGTTTTTAATATGGTTGAGTAAGGAAGTGACAGAGACAGCCTGTCACTGCATATTCTGAGATGGTGCTCTAGGAAGGCATGGGGACAGGGAGCATGTGCCTGTGGGAAGAGCGCTGCACTGACCATTGCCAACATCTATTTTTAGCTCTGCTCTGACTTTTGAAATTGCCTGAGGGAAAAGCTGCCATCTCCACTCCCTTATTGATGCTCCTCACTAATCTTTCCTTTCAAATCAATTTATCAACTTCTGTTATGAAATTGGTCAGGAGACTGTAAGCCCTAAGTATTATGAACCTATAAACTAGGCTCTTAAATAAAGGAATAGGCCAATTAGACCTTTCTTTTTCATTTCCTCTCCTTATCCTTGTGCAAACACAAGAGAAAATCCATTCCTTTTATCTCTGTGCCTAGAGCTCATTCACCACACTAAAGTATTTCTGTCTTTTATAAACCCCTTTTCAACTTCCTGAAGTGATATCATCTGCAAATAGCATAAAATCTTACAAAAATTTGACCTTACCGTTCTATGTAAATGTCTAATAAAGCATGAGAAAAGTAAAAACATTATTTCTGGAAGATTTCATAAAATATGCTCAAATGTATGAAAAGTGAGAGTAAAAATACTTAAAATGTGTGGAAAATCAACAAATGACTCTATCTGTAATGGAAGGGAAAACCCACATATTCCATAAAAATGTATCATAATTATAATTTTGTAAAGCAGTGGTTTTAAAATTCCATCAATGAAATAATTGGTGAGAAAAAATATTAGCGTAGGCTTCATCCATACACTCATTAATGCTGATGACATTCTCATCATTGGTTTCCTTAGTAATGTGAGCCACAGCTTGCCTACTGTATTCCTTCACCGCAGTGAGGTGTCTTAGGCTCTCCAGAGCTTATTCACAGTCTCATCCTTCCTAAATGCCTTATTTTTTGGAGGGAGGTGGGGACTGAGAAGAGCAAAACAAAAGGTGAGAATGAACCAATTGAAAACTTCTTTAAAAGGTACCAAGGAGACTCTTTCCTTCTAAAATACCCAATTAAAGCAAACAGGTCGGAAAACAAAACCAATAGTCTGGGAACAAGAGCAAGAATCTGTGGAAGGAGCCTGTAGCAATGGAACTGGGATTGACCCAGGTGGGAGATATAGGAACCCAGGCAGAGAAAGTGATCAGAGTTCCAGAACGTATGCCACATGCACATGTGTGAAATTGCCAAAAAAAAATTTTAATTAACAAGCAAAAAAAAAAATGTCAAGATGACGGTGGAGTCCTGCTTACTAATTTTCCATGTGACGGGACCAACAGCTTTGTCCAGACACGTTTGACAGCTCAGTTATCATGTAACAACACAAGCTAAATTTAAGTTTAAGAAATATGACACACTAAATATGCATGTTTTTCCAAGGACAAAGATAGAGAGGTATAGAAAATCATATATATATCAAGAAGCTTAACTACCTGGAAAATAGGAAGTGAAAACATGAGAGAGATAATAACTGAAAGCAAAACCCTGAAGTCTAATACATAGGTGGGAGGAAAGACAGGCAATCCAAGAATCCTGGAAAAGCCTTCAATTTGACCCTGTCACAAAGATCAGCTTTAGAAGTATTATGAAGATGTAATGATGGGATCACAAAGGCTAGAGCTATGATCTAGAACAGGGAGCTTGAGCCTGTCAGGAAAGAACAGACCCACATCCTACACAGTGCCCGTCCCACACAACAGAAATAAAGAACCAAGGTTTGCTCTGGAAACTTGTTCCGTGGGGAATACATATAACCTGGAAATAGAAAGTGTCTAACATCATTAAATAGTTAAGAATGGCTGTATTTTTTTTCCTTGCCATGTTCTAAAGCTTGAAAAATCAAAACACTAGAGTATTCCTTTCCTTACCTGGAGAAGTGTGTGCATCTCACCATAAACAGGCAAACTTGCCATCTAACTGACGAGTTATTGAGCTACATCCTCAAGGACTCCTTACTTGGGTAAACCAGAGATGGACAATAGTTAAAACGGTAAAAACAGATTTTAATAAGTAACCACTTCACTCAGGTGCAGAGACCTTGCTACAGAGCTGAACTCAATCCCAAATGCGACATGGGCAATTGAGAACTAAGAGACCAAGAAGAAGACATCAGTATGTGAGACAGCAGAAAAAAGAGGACTTGATTAGACATCAAAGGCAAGCATCTTTCCTAAACTGATCTAAGAGCATCCTTGTGAAAGTCGGGCTGTGTAGGCTTGTCAAGGATGAACACTGAAGGTCAACGCTCTGAAGGATACAGCTACCTGACCAGTTGAGATGGAGAATTTTTGTCGTTCCCTGCAAGTGGGTACATCATTACAATCTAGCTGCTGATAAATATGAGTGCTCACAAGGTACATAAATGAAGCTTCTAACATGAAATAGAGGGGCCATAGAACACGAGAATGAGAGCCTCTAAGAACACAGATGAATAAAATGTTTATAAAGACACAAAAAAGCAGAGGAAATTAACAAGTAAGCAATATAAAATAATCTGAGTGTCAAAAATGTAAGTTTATAGATTAAAAAAACCACCAATTACACACCAAAGTGAGTAAATGAAATGCCTGTCAGAGATCAAAACATTCACGGTAAACAGGAGATCTGGAGACTTCACAGAAGCCATTCACACATAAGCCAGATGCTGGAGCAAAGGGAAAATGTCATTTTATTTCTTAAAAGGAAATTCTGGTGGTAGAACGCAATGTCTCAAGGCCTCCAAACTTTGAGAGTCATGTCACTTGCAACTTAGAATTTTTTTCCTAGATAATAAGCATGAAATAATATTTTCCGGTATGAATAGCTTTAAATTTCATACCCCAAATGCATTTTCTTCTCTACTAAAGACACATCTTGAGGATACGTAGTATATTAAAAAAGACAACACAGGTGTTAGCATAGGAATCCTGGGTTTGGATCCATATTCCTTATCTATCTAGCTGCATGCTGCAGCAATTGCTTTACCCTATGTGTCTTGATTTCCTCATTTGCTTGGTGGAATTCTAGTAGTACTCATCCCAACATATGGTTCATTGAATGCGTGCATATGAATTAATGCCTGACAAAATATGTCTACTGGGATCATCGGGTTTTTCGCTACGTCACAAAAGCTACAGACTTATTACCCGATGTAGAGGCAATTCTATACATCATCTGATAAAGTAGCCTAGATAAACCCATCATGCCTAGAGAACATTCTGTACCTGAACATGGTATTAGGGGGCTAGTAACCAGAAGAAATGAGCTTGCTATACCATTCAAAGGCATAGACATGTGGATAAGTTATCATGGGTGAATAGCAAATCTGTGAACATTTACAACATCATAGCCATATGCATCAAGAAAATGTAGTAGTTTAGAGTCAACTCTTAAGATTTAAAACTATAGAAACAACTGCATAATCATAGAGTGTTAGTCAGTGCAATTGTGGAAAACAATGGCCTCACCACAGAAATGCAAACAGTGGCTAATTTAACTTAGGTGTTAATATAGGTATAATTAGAGAATGATGGAGGGAGAGGGGAATAAGATGACAGGAATCAACATGAGAGATGAAACTTCAAGTTGGATGCCAAAAAGTCAGTAGACACATCCTGAAGCCAACAAGCCAGGGACTATCGACATGAGTTTATTACGTAGAGATATGGAAAGGTGTATCACAGAAAGCTGCTAACAGGAAGATCAAAAGAGTTTCCTTACCTTGAAGGAATGGAAACATGGACATCTGTTTTCCACAGCTGGCCTTTGGACAATAAAATTTGAGCTCTGACTTATTAACAAATTAATTATAATAAATAAAGTAAAAACAGAACAATCCCATTATTAAAGGGAGCAGTGGTACATAAACATGCACTCACCACTGAACCGTTGTCATATGCCAATGACATTAGATCCTAAGTGTGTTAGAATGCAAAATTTGTCCTAAGTTCAGCACATTTGTAAAACAGAGAGATAAGTTAGTGGAAAGCTCCTAACCATATACAGTTTGATAACTGTGGCTGTATACGTATAAGCAACGTGCACAAATGTGAAGAGTGGACAAATCTGTTTGCTCTTCCTAGGCAAGTGCATAGATAATATAAATATATATTATAAAACGACATAAGGAGGCCCATTAATAATAAATGACCCATGAACTGGTAAACAGTTATAGTCTTCATTCTGTAATGAATTATATTGCTTGGTTTTTTTCATGATTTTGAATTTCATGATAATAAAATTCAGCACAGAATTTAAGATGATAGTGAGTCATATACATTAAATTGTGTGCCGTGGACTTGGAAATGGTCGTGTTATTTCAAGAAACATTCTTTGAAGGCCTTAGACAAGTAAAACAGGCGCTTCCAAAGTAAACTATTTTAGTATAATTTATATATAAGAAAGAGCTGAAATCTCACTTGAATCTAGCCACATTCTATTTCAGGGGAGACACTGAGTAGTTTATGGATGTTTTTTGGAAGAGACAATGGGAGATTCAGAGGTTAGAGTGTTTGCCTGGGAAAGTTGATAGTGCTCAAGTTGCTCTCAATGCCTCAGTATTCAGGGGATTCATTAGCTGATGAGCAAAGAAAAGCCACCATGGTAGAAGCTACTATTAGTCTTATTTATGTGCCCATTACAAAAAGATGATTTTTTTCCCTCCATCAACAGAACAAAGATACTTTTAAAAATCATTTTTAAAAGAAAACTACCTTCAGGATTTACTCACATATTCACACCAAGTCAGTAAATATTATGAAGTGAGATGATGAACTCCTAGTTACCTTCTTAACATTTTGTACGACATTTTGTGCAGCTGCTTTCAGATACTTTAATCTCTAAAGCATTTATATTGCCTAGAGAAATCTACACATGACACCAAAATATTCCGAATTGCTAGGGAGATCCTGTCTGGCATTAAAAATTAGCATGGAAATTAGCCACCAAGTGGAAAATCCGTTGACAGATAATAGAGGATTAGCAGTGTCTCAGGGAGAATAAAGGGGGACTCTGGCTTCTCAGGCTTTAATGAATCAATTATAACTGCAGAGATTTTTAAAGTACAACATAAAGTATCAACTAGCTCCCTCATGCAAATTGATGGCGCGTTTGCCATCCTTTCTTGGTGACAAACGAGATAATTTGATGCCTCAACTGATAGAGCCATTCCACTTTTAAATTTTCTTGATGGAGAGTAAAGTATGTAGCAGATACTACAGACTAATCCATAGAAATAACCTTGTCTTGTTAGTTACTATACAGTTCTCCTGTATTTAGGAGGAATCTTGTAAAAATTATCTCCCTCTTGTTAATTTTAAACAAATATATGCAGCTTTAGGAGAAGAAATATTCCTCACTTTTATGGGACCTGTGAATCCCAGGATGACATTGTCACTTGGCCCTGAAATTCTCTGTGTGGCCGGTAAGACATAGTATTCAACAGATAACCAGGTAAGCCATTTTTTAAATAAAGATCTAGCTTGACAAGTAAAATGAATGGTAATTTTTATGTAATGTCATGTGTTGATTAATGATTCATAACATACAAGTCATCCACAAAGGAATATGCCATATTTAAGATGCTGTGGGATATTTATTTATGTCCATCTTGCTTCCTGGTTTATTTACTGAGATTGAAGTACGCAGGATTTCTTTCTTTCTTTTTTTTTTTCCTGAAATGTGGGGGTTGTTATTCTTTGGTAAGCATTACTGAAATAAATACATTATCATATTTACTTCTTACCATTTCAGGAAAATGTGCAGAAAGAAGTTAGCATAGAGTCCTTGAACACTATCCTGAGAAAGATCTGCTCACAAAACATCATCCCCAAGGCTAGTCTTTAAGAACTTGGACTCCAGAATGGTTCCCTTCATTTCAGATTGATTGTTTCTTCACTCAAATTACTGGTATAAATGGTATGGCTTACAGTAAATGTCTACTTACCTTCTAGATGTCTGGAATTTTATATATGCTAAGTTCAACTACACACATCCAAATAAAAATCTCTCAGTGCTGAGAGTCTAAGGGGATTTCCAACAGTGGAACATCTTATTTGTGTTGTCATGCCTTGTTGCTGAGAGAATTAAACACATCCTGTGTGAGTCCACTGGGAACAGCCCATTGAAAGTTTGTATCTGGTTCCCCAGACTTTTTCCTGTACCGATTTGTTCAGTATCCCTCGCTGTAGGAAACCATACATGTGTGACCGAACTTTGAGGCCTCTGATCCCTGTTAGAATATCAATAATGTGGTTCTTGAAGTTCACATGATCTTATTATTCACATTTTACACAGGAGGAAACGGAAGTACAGAAAGGTTAAGGGCATAGCAGCATTCTCATTAGGTTTTCAGCAAGAATCGAAAATTATTCTTAGTATTACCAATTACCATTCTTGTTTACTGTGCTTGAGATGACAAGATATCAAAATATACCTTCCATGGATTTCTTGATGTTTACATTTTTCACTTTTCCCTTTCCTTCCATATATATGACAAAATACACATATATTTTATACACACACACACACACACACACACACACACACACACAGCACAGCATTGTTAATTATTAGGCCAGGAATCAATGAACTTTAGATTGAAGGCCTACTTTCTGCTTTGGTACAGCCTACATGTTATAAATGCCTTTATACTTTGGATGACCAAAGTTGAGTGGTACATTTTATGTCACATTGTAATACCAACAGATCAAAATTTAGTACTCATACAAAATAGTTTTACTTGTTTGCTTTGCTGAGATAAGGCCTTACTATACAGCTCTGGCTAGCGTGGAACTATGTAGCTGGTTCAGACTGTTTGAGAACTAGCAATCCTCTTGCTTCTGCCTCCTGAGTGCTAGGATTGCAAGCTTATCCAACATGCTCCACTAAAGCTATAGGTATTTATTTATTCTTCCTCTGTAGTGCTAATATGGTATAGAGTTTACTATAGATAATAAGTAAAAAAAAATATTAAAAGCACAAAAAAATCAGTTTTTTATTCACTACTCAAAATATGTAAGAAAACAATTTGAAGAAAAAAAAGAGGTTGATTCTGGCTCACAGCTTCAAATAATTTTGTCTCTGGTTGGCTGACTCTATTGACTGAGCCTGAGGCAAGTGGGAAATCTGTGATGGTGGCCCAGGATTGCTAAACTAAGGGTGACAAGAAGGTATTGAAAACAAAGCACCTGAGTACAAGATGTTCCCTTTGAGCCCTGACAAGAGGGATCCCTCAGGATTCTCCCTATCCCGGTTACTATCTCTTCCTACTTGGCTCCACATTTTGGTTTCTGCAGCTTCCCAATAATGTCATCAGATTACTGTTCCATTGGTGGACTAAACTGTTAGTTCATTGGTGGACTAAACTGTTGATGGAGTCAGAGCATTCACGATTCAGTCAATTCCAACAAAGTGGACCAGGTGAGCACCAGTGCATATTTTTTCTGGACAAAAGAAAGCTTAATTAATTACTGATTCATTCAGCAATGGATCCATTGGATGAAAAGGGCATGGGCAACTCAAAGGATATGATTATGAACAAAGAATATTTCCATGCCCACGAGCTCATGTTTCATTATGCAAAACACCAACCATAGAAACCAAACACTTTTTAACACATGAGCTGCTAGGGCATATATCAAACTCGTCAGCCTGGTTTAACAGTCAGTAAGCAGGATTCTGGATGCATAACTTAGAACTAATTCCTGTATCTGTTAAGAGAATTTGGTGCCATATGTAACCCCGGTTTTTTTTTTTAGGTGAGAATTATCATAGCTAATAGGCCAATATTTTTCTGGCTTCACTTTGCACGGTGGGGCAAAGATTTAGGAAGATGCTTTCTCCGTCTTCATCCATAAGGGAACAGATCAAGATGTTTCCCAAGATTCAGCTTTCCTATATCTCCTGTATTCTGGAGGTTTTAGCCATTGTAGTTGCTTTAAAGCAACACTCATCTAGGCATTAGCAGTGATTTTGATGGAGCTCTCCTATCTCCCCTTAATTTCTTACTTATCCACTTTAGATTATCTCTTGCTTTTATCAAATTGCAACTGACCTAATTTATAAAGACTCCAGTGAAAGGAACACTCATTAAAAACCTTTATCTTTTAGAAGCCGGGCTTTCTTCCCCCAAATGACCTAGGTCAATAGGATCCAAGACAAATGGTGAGGAAGATGACAGGGTCACTCATGAACCTTCTGAAGAAAGCTTGCAAAGAGTAGAAGCTCTTAGGGTGAGAAGCAATGGAACAGATAAGTGCTGTCTAAGGGTGGAGCTGGTGGCACTTGCAAAGATAAAGGGGCCTAAGAACAAAAGTATAAGACAAAGTAGAAGAATGACGACTACTCCAGCCTCCCACATGAACAGTTCAGGAGCCTCCTGTCACCAGTCTTCCAATGGAAAATAAATGAAAACAGGAAATATTTTCTGTGACTGCTGAACTTCATTAAAAAAAGATACAACCAAAGTAATTCTCATTAAAATACTCATTTAATCAGAATTTATAAAGTTGGCTGTATATAGGGACTGTATCAGTTACATAATCCCACCAAAAGTGCTTCATACCAACTTGAAAACCTAAGTTCACTTCTTGATCTTGTTTTAATTATTATTATTATTGTGAGTGGAAATGCATATCCATGCTCTCACATGTGCACACAAAGGTCTGTGTTGATGGGAGAGGATAAATTTTAGGGGCTTGGCACTTTTCCTTCCACTGCTGGTTGTGGAAAATGAACTCAGATCACAAGACTTTTTGTTCAAGCCCTTTTGCCCATTGCCATCTCTCCAGCTGTTTGTTCACAGTTTTGACATGGTGGGGACTGGGAGGACCCAGCTTCAGGCAATAATAATGTTCTAGGTGGCTTGTGTTGTTCATATCTTCTCCTCCCCTAGCGACAGGCAGACTGTGCAAGCAAACAAAACTATAATAATGACAAAAGACATCTTTAATGCTCAGGCTCAGAATTGCCCAATGGATGAACCGATGTCAAGTGAGGAGGTGTAGATGTGGATAATTTAGGTCAATATTTCAATCAGCATAGTCATGAGACAAGGTAGCCACTCGGAGTCCTTTTTATATTTCAGAGAATATTAAAGTTATAAAAGAAAGAAATTGTATACCAGAAGAGTTAATAAATAATATATGACATGTACCATGACCTATCTTCCATGGGATTAGGATGCTAGGAAGATTGACTGACAAGATCCATCATAACCAAGGCTTGAGTGCTTGGCTTAATTCACAAATCAAATAATGAAGGTGATTTGCATATGTTATGGCTAAAATCTAATATTTAATAATTACAGAAAACTGAATATCAAAGTCTTTACCTGTACAACTTTACTGCTACCTTTCCTTTGAACTTTCTTTTAGTACAGTTTTTGGTGATGACTACAGACAGTTGTACCTCCAGCAAGTTCTGTGTTGTTTTGTTTCTCAACAGGTGCACAGAGGCTTCTGTGTGAATTCAATAGCCTATATTTAGACCTACTTGGTATTGCCATGAACCATTCAAACATTCACTTAGGGCCTAACACAGACACACAATAAGTGTCCATAACAAATAATTTAGGAGTCTTCAAAGAAAAAGGTACTGCTGTGGATATCACTTAACGTTAGATCTATCATTAAAACAGATAGTCACACAGCCAATGTCTAGATTATAGATTCTTAATACGAATACCTACAATATCTTCCCTTTCTGTAAGTCACCACTCCTTACAGTATTTGTTGTTTGAAATGCAATTTAAAAGTTTAAAGCATATAAATTAGAAAGAACTTCACTAACTGAAATAGATGGCATAACGTATATTTATGGAGCTGGCTCTCTTTCATGTAGACATCCCTCTAAGTGAAATTGGCATTCCTTAGGGCCAATTTTCCTCCATATCACCAGCAATGTGTAAGAAGGGATGACTAGATAAGAAAATATTGCTAATGTTAAACCTGTTAAGGATAAAGAAAAATGACAAGAAAAGGAATATCAAAATTATAACTATCAGATGGCTTTAAAATTATAAAGAATTATCCCATGACCCAGTAATTTTGCTTTTAGGAATATATCCAAAGTGAAATCAAAGATTTAACCCATATATTCTTATACCACGACCATGGCAGCTTTATTCAAAAGAGCCAAAAATAGACACAATTGAAGTGTATATTGGCAGATAGATGAGTAAACAAAGTGTGACATTGACACATAACTCAGTGCTAGTCATGTTGACAGAAACCGGGATACAGGCAACTGTTTGGATAAAACTGGCAGACATTTTGTTGCAAGAAACAAGCCAATCACAAGACAGCAAGAACAATATGATCTCAATAATTTGAGGTTTCTAAATTAGTCTTATTCATATCAAAAGAAAAATACTGGGTGACATATAGAGGACGATGAGCAGTTAATGACTAATGGTTTCCAAATCACAGTTGCAAAGATGAAAAGATACTGGGGATGAATGATAGTTATGCCACAATATGACAAATAGCATTACACTTTAAGTGCATTAGAATAATAAAAGTTATGCCCTGCATATTTACCACAGTAAAAATCTATTATGCTTAAACGATGCTGTTGTGTGGAGTAGTGAGTACATGTGTAAACTCCTATGCACTTACCAATTGCTTGTTTAATAACTGATGATATATGGAATGATATTCTAATAAGAGTCCTACACACACAAACACACACACACACACACACACACCATTCAATTGTGAAATTGTGATAGATCTAGGAGACAGGAAGGGGGGAGAGAAATAGGAGAGGGAGAACCAGAGTCAAGGAGAAATTTTATAAAATGTGTGAACCAGTTGTAATCAATAATGGTGTCATACCAAGGAGGCAAATTCTGTAATCTAGAAAAAGATCCCATAGGATTCTTGCATATCAGTGCCAGCCACCATTTGCCAAAAGACCTAGCTAGCACACTGCCCAGAATCAGAAAATAAAACTTCAATGCCCGTTTTCTTTGCTACATTTTATTGAGAAAAAACAATTTACTCCCAAGATAGAACATGTGTTCCTTATGATTATTCTTAAGTGTTATTGCTAAAGCAAAAGAGTTTAGAGAGATATGACTTGAAGGTTTGTCAAATTCTGTTCTCAGTCTGGTGAAAAAAATACTTCTTTCAGTGCGGGGGGGGGGGGGGGCAGGGAACAATTAATTTTGCTTAAACATTAGCCAAGAAAACTTATCTAAAAACAGCATTTTGGAGAAGGTTCTAAGTTCTACATAAAGAAAACAATCAAAATCAAAATGCTATTTCAGAGTCAGAAACCAAAATGTCTCCCACTGAAAGATTCTCCAAGATTTACTTCACCATCCCACAGAGTCCCTTTGGTCACAGCATGGGATTCAGTGTTCTACTGAGGTACCTGTGATGCCAAAGCTGCTGCACACGTTCTTAACATTTGCTTTTTCTTTTTTTTCCATCTAACAGCACATGGTACAATGACATTTTGCAGCCTGTGGTAGGACACCAGAGAAAGCACAATTCCTGGTTTAAAATACGAAGCAAACTTTTAATCTCACTCTTGCAGAAATTCTGTAGTCATGTTTCATTTGCTCCTTGTAAAAAAGATTTATGAAAATGTCCGGGTCCATTTTAAAGGGTAAGCTAAAACATTAAAACACACTACTAGTGTTTCTAAAAGCATTTTTAACCACTTGAATGAGAACCGTGTAATTTATAATTGTCAATGGAAAGAATCCTGAAGGAAAAAAATACCCAAAGATTTAATTTTTTTAAAAAACTAACATTTCTGAAATTGGTTTAATGTGATTATATCCAGTTACATCCATTTTCCTGCAAGCAACATGACTTTGTTCTTTATGGCTGCAAAGAAGTTCATCGTGTATATTGCCTTCACTCTCCTCCCATTTCCTCTATTGTTAGACACCCAGTTTGGTCCCATAACTAAGCTGCTGTGCATAGAACAACAATGAACGCGGATATGCAAGTCAGACCTAACTTTTAAAATTGGAAACTTGAAAGGCCTCTATTTTCATAGCTGGCACTTCTGTGAAGCAAAGCACTTATGCTTTGATTTTACACCTGCAAAATAAAAATGATATGATATGATGATATGATGTGGTATGATATGATATCATAGGGTTATAATAGAGAAAATAAACACATCAATAAAGGTATTTTAATATACATATTTTCAAACATTCCCATATAGCACCTATCGCTCCCCTTGCTCTCTTTCAAATTCATGGCCTCTTGTTTTATTAATTGCTGTTATAAACACACACACACACACATATGTATATATACATATATATATATACATATATATATACACACAAATAACATTATACAGAATAAGCAAGTTGAATTTATGTGTAACATACATACATATGTTCAACTTGCTTATTCTGTATAAATTCATTTGTATGTGTATGTTTTCAGAGTTGACTATAGATCCCTGTTAAGTCCCCCCACCTCTCTATGATCACAATGCTTTAATACATTAGAAATATCTCTGGGAGACTTCTACCTATACAAGAGCTTTCAACTGATGAAGATATGTCAGACTGGAATCACCCACTGGAGCACAAACAAACATTGAGAGCCAGACCCACCCAAAGCTTTCTTGGAGGCCCTGCTGAAAAGACAAATGGAACTTAGTTCTGTGTCCTTTGCCAGGACCAGACTTGGTAAGATCCAGTCTTAGACTGAGACCAGAGCCTTGAAGGAGTTAAGGTTTTGGTTTCTGGAAACTTGATTTTTCTCTCATAAAGAGACTGGAGCTATAATCCCAAGGCTATTGTGTGCTCAATCTCTGACATTCTTGAGATATTCTGTATTCCTTTTGTACAACATCGCTTGATTAACTTTCTGTTGATGTTGTTCCATTTCTCCCATAAAAACTGTATGTAAGATGTCGTACTTCTTAATATGCTTGCTTGACATAGACATAGCTTGTATGAGACTTCTTGATTCCAAACTTTTTTATTTTGTTGTCATCTGGTCTCCTGGTCTCTCTGTCAACAACTTGCCACTGAGAAAAACTGGCTACATTCAGGACAACCTACCACTGTCTATGCACCAACACCATGAGGGAAGCCTCAGCTTCTACAGAGTGACTCTAAAGCATACTAAGTCTTACCACCTAAGCCAATAGTACAAAACAGAGACGCTTTCCTACAATCTTGCCCAATTGAAAATCTAAAATTGAACACACACACACACACACACACACACACACACACACACACACACACACGTAAGCAACTGTCATCAGGCCTGGAAGAAAACCATGGAAGAAATTGGACTCAGGTGTAAAACAGGTAAAAGTCAGGGAGGGGTCCGGTTAAATTACTCAGCCACAGGTTCCTTTCTTTCCTACCCTTCTGAGACAAAGAACAGAAAATGAGGCCACAAAACTATCTTGTCAAAGGTAAAATGCTCAAGCTTTACCTGTATATTTGGAGCTGTAAAAAATACTGAACTTCTCAAATATTTAGTTGGTTATCAGAGCCCACCTGACAGGGACAATAAATATTTGAAGGGGCAGAGGATCTGCAGGTAGTAGCTCCCAAACTATAACCATGTTCTATATTTCTATATAAGAATGAGAAGCAGATCTCTAAAACAGTACTTTTATTTACATAAATAATTCAGCTATTTCTATGGAAATGAACTTAAGGCCTCTTCCAGTATGGCTTTCCATAGATTTTTCTTTTCTTTTCTTGCTGTCTCGTTTTTTGTCAGTAGAAAAGAAATACCTAATCTATCTTCTTCACTTCCATTTTCAGCCTTTATCTCCAGCTGATATATATTATTAATGTATAAGTTATGTGTGAATGAATCCAGAATCCAAGTAATATTATGGTGTTATACCATCTCCATCCAAGAAGAGACATTACCCACAGAAGTCTACGCAGTGTGAGTCCTCAGAAGGTCTCAAAATCAGAAAGATGATTCAAGAAGTGTTTGAAACTTTTCCTTTAGATTTCCCCATAGCCTTTCCCAACAGAACCTTGATGGTGACAAAGACTATTAGCCTCTTACAACATTGAAGAAACTCGCCTGAGGAGGTAATGCGATTTGGCTGTATTAGTCAGTAAGACAATGAATGAACTAAGATGACAAAGTAAGGTTCTTATCCTTATAGCTGGAAGCAAAGTTAAAACCTTTCTTGTGCTAGACATCGAAAAAATTATGAATGCCAGAAAAAAATGAGACAAACAAAACCCTACAGGACAAAACTTTAAGTAGTTATACCAAAGATAACTTAATCTAAGCAGGCAAGGTCTGTCCTGTTTTTCTTTCCTTTTGTTTTTTCCCCTTTTTTCTTTTTTGTTTTCAAATATGTTTAAAAGCATGACATAAATCTATCTTGTTAACTATTTAAATGTGCAAATACTGAAAGTGTCAAACATACTCACATTATTACAAATGATATGCAAAACATAACCCATTAAACAACCCTCCATACCACCTACCTTCCAGCCCCTCACAAGCGTTTTTATGTTTCCACATACTGTTCCATGCATCTCATACACATGGACACATACGGAGTGCATACTCTCATGATCAGTGATGTCACTGAGCATAACATTCTCAGAGATCATTTACTGGATGAGTTCATCTTAAGGTCTGTTTCTAAGTATACCATATAAAGCATGAATGATCAAAATGAAAGTGACACTGACCGGACCTCAGAGAAAACTCCACAAATCTCAAATACTTAGGATTGGGAGACAATGCCTATGAAGCAAGTCCAAAGATTAAAATAGTTTACTATAGAGTTGAACACTCAGTTACTTAAACCATGTCAAAGGGACAATGGGTTAGTGCTGTATTATCCATGGGAAATAAGCGATAGAAATCACCACACAGGGCGCCAGCTGACCTGCATTCACGTTCTAGTTCTCTCACACAGCCAAAACATGGGCAACTTACAAGGCATTTCTGAGCTTTTAGCTTCTAAATTCCTTAAAAGATTGCTGGTTCATAAGTAAAACACCAGCTGCACCTTTAAGAACCATGTTGTTAAATTAGTTTTAAAGTAGATTTCAGTGAGTTGTTTAATATAGACAGAGCTTCAGTTTTGCAAGGTGGCAAACATTCTGTATATGAGTGTCACGATGCTTAGCAGTGTGAATGGATACAAGGTTATTGAACTACACATGGGGGTGAATTAAAATAGAGCATTGAGGTTACATGATCTATTACTTTACTTTACATGATCTTTACATTACTTTCCCCTAATTATTAAAATAAAGGACTGTATTTATACACAAACTTGTATGTAAGTCTTGAGAAATTATCGCTGATTTGGAGAATATATTTTAAATGTACAAAATCACATTATTTTTCTTTCATATTAATAGTACTATATTCACATTTATATTTGTGTGTATGTGTGAAATTATGTTTGTGTAGGTGTACGCACAGGTGTTTGTGCAGAGAGATGTCATAGATGAACATTGGATATCTTCCTCACACACTCTCTTTCTTATTTTCAAAGCAAACTCTCTCACTGAGCCTGGTGTTTATCATTTGCTTAGCCCGACTGGCCCATATGATATGAGTGTCTCTCCAACCCCTCAGATGGAGTTACAGATAAATACAACTGTATCCTACTTTTATATCAATGATGGAACCAAATGCAGGTATTCATGATTGCTCTGAGCACACTGCCAACTCAACTAACTCTCCAGCTCTCCCCCTTTAAAAAATTATTATATCGATTTTGAATAGACATTTACCACCCTGTGCAAATATATATTCTCCAAGTGCATTAGTGTATGATCTTTCTTTTGAAGAAAACAATTATTGCTATCAACATCTAACAGGAAGAAGACCAGAAGAAGCCTGTGAATGTTAAAAGACTGTTAGTCACGTCCTCTCCCAAAATAATGCTTCTTTTAATATATACATGAAGTGCATTAGAGCTGATATTATGTTTATAAATTTCATTACTTATTCTGATAGACTTTTAAATTCTTAATACTTCTAAGCTATTTAAAATAAGAGCCAATGCACACAAACACACGCATGCATACATAGAGACCAGTTTTCTGCAATGCATACATGCACATTTATTGGATAGTTAAGACAAAAATAAATGGGCCATGTTAAGTGACTGTGCGCATGAGTCACATGCATTTATTTTTGAACAATTCTTTGCAAAATGTTTGTTCTTATATTTCTAAGTGTCTTTTCCTTCACCTTTTATTTTACCAGCATATAATAAGCAAATGTTTTTGTCAAACATTATTTCCTATCACTCAATTATTTAAATATTTCTTCATCATTTTTATTGGCATAAAGTTTGTGATATGTAAGTTGACTTGGGGGAGAAATATTATTTGTGTAATTTCAACTTTTCCTTCAAGAAATTAGTTTTCTCCTCAAGATCATTGCTCAAGGTATGTGTTTTAAGAGTATTATCCAGCATGTTCAGTTCATAAATAGCCTGAGGGACCCTGTGAATGGGCAAGGGAATAATGCAGCCTCAAGGGTGTCTGTATACCTCTTATCATAGATCGACCTCAATGATTACACTGACAAATACAGAGAACAATATTCTACTAAGATGCTAAAATGTTTGTTCTTAATTGAATAGCTATGAAAACAACATTCAGGCCCTAGACTAACATTTGCTTCTGCTGTACTTAATTTTCAGTTCATCTCTGCCTGCTAAGAAATTGTTAAATGACTCTAGGTAGTGAAGTACTCGTGAGATCTCATAAGCACGTAAAGTACTTAAACATAGTATGACAGTGAGTAGGTTAGAAATAGTGAGTTCGATTTATCTCATTCGAGAATTTACTGGGTTGCTTTATATCACACATGACTCATTCACTGAGACCTTATTAGATGACAGGCACTATGCTAAATATGCCACACTGATTATTCCAAATGATTCACAGAATAATCTTATGAAAATTGCTTCTAATCTCGATTTTAATAAAGAAATTGATGTTCAAAGAGCTTAAGCAATGTGTTGTAAACTACAAAGTATGTGAGAGCCAAGGGAAAGCCTCGGAGGAACTCCCTCGGATCTTGTAGGAACTGAGTTGAAAGGTTGAGTATCCAGGTTTTCCATAGATGCATTTGCTACAGAGGACGCCTTTTCTAAGAACCACATTGATAAAGGTTTCTTTCTCAATTTTGATTCGTGGAAAAAAATCTTCATTTGTTTTAAGCTTTATCTTTTATATCCTTTAACTTAAAACTCTAAAAATCCAATGCTTTGCATTTCCGAAAAGAGATGGTCACATGTGTAGCTAATGTGGACTTAAAGCCTTAAGAGTTAGCCATCAGACATAAAACTCCATCACAGTCCCAAGACTCCACGCTGACCTTGTCTTTACAGAGCACAGTACATTTCCAGTGCCTTTGCAGAAAGAAAATATATCTAATGTTTTAATCTTTTGATTTTCCATCCAAAAAGCTAGTTTCTATTGATACCAATCTGGAGTGTATTTAGAAGCTACCAACCAAACATATTCTAAATGCCTAAGGTCCTCTGAGACTTAAGAAAGAATTTATAGATGGATAGATGATTGACTGATAGATAGATAGATAGATAGATAGATAGATAGATAGATAGAGCAAGCCAGCTTGCAAGAGTGTGGTCCTACTTCAGATTCTGTGGAATCAGAGAAAGCATAAAAGATTACAGCTTCTAGGTAAAGATTTCAGCTAGTGTTCTAGTTAGAAATCCACAAATAAATGCCCAGAGAAGATACAAATACATCAAGCTGAAGAGGTCTGGAATCCATAACTTGACCAGCAAACATTCTTCCTTATATGAAGCTGGTCTATAAAGATGAGAAACACTTTCAGAAGTAATGACATCAGCTTTAAGGCATAAAGAATGTGAGGAAACTAGAAGACAGTCACATCAGGAACTGAAAGAAACCTCTAGAACCCAGTTTTGAGAATATTACCTTACAAGACACTTCCTAAAAGGCACTCTTCAAAATCATGTAAAACCCACAGAGAAATATTAATTACGCAAGTATGTAGCTCAGAGGTAAATACAGAAAAACACAGATGATTATAATAATGGTATGTTAGTAATAATGAAAGTTACAAAGAAAAATATAAGAATTATAGCTATCAAATACATTGTAGATATAAAATATAAGATGTAATATGAAATCTCAAACTGTGTGGAGTGAAAAAATTAAAATATAGCTTTATATATGATTGAAACTAAGTTGCTATCATTCTAAGACTGAGTGCTAAACATATGAGATGCTTTATATAATCCTCATGCTATCAGCAAATAAAGTACCCAGAAAAGGTCCATATGAGGGGAAAAGGACAGGTCCAGTC
>JANHMN010000014.1:41794641-41838691 GCA_030674055.1 Rhabdomys pumilio | reverse complement strand
TCCATACAAGTAGAGTGCTTAAGAATTATTTCAGATTTTGTAGATTACTTGGTTCCTTTAACACTCACTCAGACTAACTGGTGAGAAAAATTCAGTTTGTACTATTATTTCTACCCCAGACCTACATGTAAGAAGGAACACATTGCACCATCCAGAAGTATCCCTATAGAAAAAAATTCAAATAGCTTTGGTAAAAACAAAGTAGTACACACACATACTGTATCCACACGCAATGTGCCTACATAATATGTGCACACCTTGAGAGACTGAGCTAACAAAAAAAAAAAAAAAAAAAAAAAAAAAAAAAAACCTAAAGAAGAGAAAATGGTTCTAACCTACATGTTCTCCTCTGCCATCCCTCTATACTGGAACCTGAGTCACAGGACCAAATGGTAATAACTACAGATGAAGGGATGTAAAGGCTTGGGCAGTGCTGGTTCATGTGGCATCAGCACTGATGCAGAGTCCATGCCAGCATCAGCAGCGTTCACAGTGAGGAAGTCAGCTCTCAGAAACTTTGATCCTTGTTAGATACTAACATTCTCAAATTTGGGCCTCTAAAGACACAACACAGTATATCAAAGCAGCAAAAATTTCCATTCCCTAAATACTCACTGAAACAGGAAAGTGGAAAAACCTAGACTGTACTGTGGCCAAACTTGTGATTCCTGTGGTTCATACATAGAATCAATCCCAGGATGTTTACAACTAATCAGAAATCCATTTAGGATGAATGGGGGTGGATTATCCAGTTTCTGATTTGGGTTCAGAGCTAGTAGTCCTTAGAGCATGTTCTCGTGTATCAGTATGTATCGATTTATTTGTATTTCCTTGAAAATATTTCTGGAAAATAAAGTTGTGAAATTGTGACTTTTTGAGAGTGCATGACCCTCAACATTTAAGTATCGTGGTATTGACTTTGGCATGTGAAGGGTGTGTGTGTGTGTGTGTGTGTGTGTGTGTGTTGTTTATGCATGATACCTAACTATTTTAGGACATTTTTTATTGTTCTAAACAAATGATATTCAAACAAGTGGATTATACATTCATTCATGTATGTTTGTATTTCATGAAAACTAGGCTTTTCATAGATAAGTAAAATATAAGCAAGACTGACTATTTTCTTTTTTATCATAGATCAATTTACTATTTACCTGTGATTATTTTTAGCATTTTCTGATGCTTACCATTAAATAAATTTTATGTTTGTAAATATAAAGTCACTTTCACTCCAGAGAAATGTTGAAAATCCTACATCATAGATAAAGTAAACAAACCTCCACCTTATAAATAGTACATATGTCCATGTTTCTGTGCACAATAAGGAATGAGAACAAACTGATGCAGAACCAATGTAGGGATGTTTCTTTCCTTAAGCTGGCACCAGTATCCACCCGCATCACCAGATGGACTGTTCTTAAGTGCTGTTGATAGCCAGTACCAGTGACCAGCAGGGCTTAAAGAGATGAAGGGAAAGGTTTTACATTTATCACGGTGACCTAATCTGAACACTTAAATAGCAATTAAGTATCATTTATTGCTCAAGGTTCATGATTGAACTATAATGTCAGTTATCAGAAATGTTCCCAGCCTGAGCAATTAGCTTTGAATCAAATATGGAGTTCTGGCTTTAAGCTTGATTGAAAACTTGAACCCTCATGGATAGTTGAGCAGAAAGCCTACTAGAGAGATGTATATTTAATTTGGCTCTGCCACTCACATAATAAAGCTCTCCTTTAGCAGGGTACTAAAGTGTTTCTTAAACTGTAAATGTGTGTTTGAATCAGCTGGATATCTGGTTAAATTGGAGAATATGATCAAATAAATTTAAAAAGTGGAATATAGATGCTATATTTCTACCATGAATCTACCTATGATGAAGCTGATGGTCTTGGCTGAACAACCTTGAAGAGCAGGGTCCTAGAAGACCATTGATAGGACACATTAAAATCACACATATATGTGTTGCGCTTTGATTGGTGGAATATTTACTTCATATGATCATTCTGACCAAACATACACATATTTTTAGAGATGTGTTCAAGTAGATTCTGCACCCGAACCCTATAGGTTGTTCCATTTCAATGAAAGAAGAAATAGAACATTCCATAAAGGAAAGATGGGGCTGGAGAGAGGGCTCTGAGGTTAAGTGTGTGTACTGCTCTTGCAGAAGTCCCAAGTTCAAGTTCAGTTTCCAGCAACTATGTCAAAAGACTCAAAACTGCCTGTAACTCCAGCTCTGGGGCAGTTCATCACTTCTGGTCTTCAAAGGCACCTGTAGTCACGTGCACACACCCACAGAAAAACACATGCACATGAGTAAAAATAAAATAGAAATCTAAAAAATTAAAGAGGATGAAGAGGTAAGTTAACTCTAAGAATGTTGGCAACATGAAGGGATTACCATGAGACAGAAAGTTAAAATTGAATACGAACCCGAAGAGGTGGGGCACTTGCTTTGGTATACAACATCTCTCTCTCTCTCTCTCTCTCTCTCTCTCTCTCTCTCTCTCTCTCTCTCTCTCTCTCTCTCACACACACACACACACACACACACACACACACACAATCGCGTGCACACAAAACCAACAAAGCAAGCAAGAACATAAATGCAAGTTAAAGCAGCCAGGAAATCAGAGTTGTGCAAGGGCTTAGTTTACACAAAACTGTTCTTTGGTGTTGCTATTGGCATTTTTCTAAAGGCAATAAAATTTACCCACACAATCACTGATTTGTAAAGCATTCTCTTTAAACATAGTCAACTGATCCCTGTTCCAGAACTCACACGTTCTTTCTGACACTCCAGTCCTACAACATTTTGATCAGTTCTTCATTATTGGTGGTCAGTTTGACTCTGGGTAAGTCATTTTTCATTGCGTATCAGACAGTGGACAGCAGATCCCTCCTATAAGCCAAGCCCTCAGTATGTTTGTACTTTGGACTCTGATCACCAGCACATTACACACTGCCTTGTTAAATCCCTTTTTAACGGCTCTAGAAATACTGTGAATTGTATTAAAACTCTGCATTAAAGATAACAAATATACATCAGATTCACCTTCACCTGAACTTTATACTTTGTTATTTTGCTTTCTTATTGTGTTTTATCCTCTCCGACCTGTTTGTGCCAAAAGCCAGCCTCATCCTTACTCCAAATGCCATGTGTTTGGCTTCATTGGAGAGAAAAGAAATTGACAAATAAGACTGAAACTTGAACAGTTGTGTGTTCAGTCAGCATTTTGCCATTGAACAATAACTTTTAAAAATTTACTAATACCAGCTACTAAGTTAATTGTTTAGCTCAGTCCATCCCAAATCATGAATCACTTAGATACAGAGCAGCTCTGAGACTCAGTTCTGAAAGCGTTCGAGACACAGACGTTTGAGAAACATTCAAGGACACCAGAACTGCACACATGATGGAGACTAGAGCGTGCGTGCGTGTGCGCACGCGCGCGCACACACACACACACACACACACACACACACACACACACACACACACAGGCTGCTCTTGGCTATAGGATAAGGAACTATGAGGCAGCTGCCCCAGGTAGGTGGCCTCACAATTAGTTGCCTCTCCACCCTCTATCTGCTTCACCTAAGAAAACCTGAAGCTTTAAGGATGGCTGAGCAGCAGTTCCCCTCCTCAGAAACACTTGCGTTGTGCAACAGACGTGGTTTTAAATGGTGGAGATAATTGCTTAATTCAAGCTAGAGCAACTGGCCAAGTAAACATGTAGCAGCCAGAAAGCTATTAGCATGATTTTAAGGCAATTATTCCATTAGTGTTTAATAGTCTCCAATTAGCCTGCTCTATCAAAATTTGAATGTCTTCTTTTTTCTTCCAAAAAATTTTGTGTTGAATAATGCAGAAAGGTAGCAGACTCATTTTAATCTTCGTTTTATAGATAAGAATTATGATAAACCTATTTTTGCAAAACCATATGGGTATTCAGGAATGTATACTTAGAGAGAGAGAGAGAGAGAGAGAGAGAGAGAGAGAGAGAGAGAGACTTTGTATCTGTGAGCTGTGTCTCTGCGTATGTATATATGTCTATCTTTGTGAGCTTGTGTGTATCTATGTGTGAATGTGTATGTGTCTGTGTCTGTGTGATTTTGATTTTGTGTGTGTGTATGTGTGTGTGCATCTTTGTGTACGTGAGCTGTGTCTGTGTGGATGTAGTATGTATATGTGTCTATCTTTGTGTGCTTGTGTGTGTGTGTGTGTGTGTCTGTCTGTCTGTCTGTCTGTGTGTATGTATGTATGTATGTATGTGTCTGTGTGTGTGACTTCGATTTGTGTGTGTGTGTGTCTGTGTGTATGTATATATGTATGTATGTATGTAGGTATGTGTGTGTATCTGTGTGTGTGACTTCGATTTGTGTGTGTGTGTGTATGTGTGTATGTATATATGTATGTATGTATGTAGGTATGTGTGTGTATCTGTGTGTGTGACTTCGATTTGTGTGTGTGTGTATGTATGTATGTGTGTGTATGTGTGTGTGTGTGACTTCAATTTCTCTCTCTCTGTGTGTGTGTGTGTGTGTGTGTGTGTGTGTGTGTGTGTTTCCCAAAAGTATTGGGGTTAAACTGCAAGGCTTTATAGACCATTTATTTTGAATCTTACAGTAAATGGATTTGAGAATACAAGGAATTCCGTATCATCCAAATCCATCATCTTTATGTCTCTACCAGAAGACCAACAGAAAATCGAAGCCTCTGACCTCAGAGTTCCACTTAGTCCCATGAAGGAGAAAGGAAAATTACCCTATTTCTACAGATATCTCACCCCTTACCTTGGTGAGAACCTGTTGCTTCTGAGTTATGCTCACATCAACCTCAAAGTCCTTACCTCTGCATCCCTAGGAAATATTCCATAAAAATCTCTTTTAAGGATCAGATCACTAGACTGATTTTAGGTCATTTGCTTGCACTGAGTTCCTGGGTCTTACTTTGTTTTGTTCTGAGGGGCATGTTGCTTGTTCTTAGTCTATGAGATGGAAATGGGAATTCTAGCACTGCCTGCTTTACAGAGTTTTGGAAAGGATGTGAGCTAGCAGACATAAGTTGGCTTTGAAAAAGTGAAGTGTTACAGACATTATAGTAAGCTTTAAAAGTGCCATCACTCGATCCCTCAGAGCTGGGATGCTACCTCAGGCATTTAACCCTTGAATCTCTAGAGATTGCCTTCACAGAGAGCTAGCACCCCAGTCCTTGCCCTTATTACCAACTCAGTTCAGGAAACTGAGTTGAAAATAACTGTCTAAGAAATCAAATAAAACGTAAAAGAGGATGAGGAGGCCTGTGGAAGGGAGAGTGGAGTTTCACTAGCAAGGTTGTGTGCTTTCTACTCCTTCAAAAGAGCAATCTCCAGACTCACAGGTATGGAATCCATGCAGAGGGGAAGCTGGGTTGTGCTTCACCAGACAGATATCTGGGTCCCAGAAAGTCATCTGCTGAGGAAGGGCAAAGGCAGAGACAACCGTTTTCTGAGGACAGAGCTCTCACCACCCTGTGCCTGCCCTTGCCACCAAACATCCACTGAAATTTAGTTGTTACTGGTTAGTTCCAACGCTTGTTGCTTAGACACTGGGTTTTTTGTTTTGTTTTTGTTTATTTCCAGAATCCAGTTTTATTTCTTCCTTGTCTTATTTCTTAGGTCTCACGTCCACTCTCTCCCTCCAAATTCCATCATGTTGTTCCCCCTGGGGTGGTGTGAGGGGCAGGAGGTAGGGGCAGCTGTAGATAGGGCAGATCAGAGGAAATAGACTAGAAGGTTGAACTTAAAAAAACTTATCTCTACTCTGGGCAGGGGCTTGATTATCCACGAGTAATTAATTTGCCCTCCAGCCTAGTTTTGTAAAAAAAAAAAAAACGGTTGTGCACACCTTCAGCCAAATTGCTAAAGAAATGTTAGCATTTCTTCAGCTGCCGCGTTCACAAACTGCCCAGAGACAATCTTTCCTCTTAGATACCTGAGTTAGAGACTATTGTGTGCTCCGACCCAGAAACCTGGCCAGTGCTCTGGTCCAAGCCACGCACACCATACTAAAACCTATTGATGCCACATATCTATACCCTGCTGTTCTAAGCTTGCTTTCCTCCAGATTACCTGCTAGGTCACCTTTTCGGAGGCCATCTGTTCATCATTCCCATCTCTAAGCTGCTGCTCACGCGAGGCTCACTGCCTGGCTTCTGTCTGGTGCTGCAAATGTAACAAGGGTTTGCTTTCCCGACCCAGGAGCACTACACCTGAAGCAGCTCTTTGACCAGACTCCCTCCCGGTGCAAGACAATTAGGAAAGGCTTGCTTTCAGCTTCTTGCCCCATTCAGCTCCTTGTCAAGGACAGTGATCCTGCTGCTGACATTGATCCCTGAACTTTCATCACTCTTCAGAAAGAGCTTTGTCTCTTTAAAGGAGACTGGGGATGAATATTAACGATTCCAGTAGATTCTAACAGTGAAGCTATCAAATTCTCCCAAGTCCATGCCAGGGATAGACTCAGTGATGTTCTGAAGCCGAACTCTTAAGAGAGCAAGCTTCCTCCCACAGCGCACCAAGGAGCCACAGACTAAGGAACCTGACCTGCCTACTCCCCAGCCCCCGCCAGAATTTTCAAGAAAAACCATAGCAAGGGGCTCAGGGCGCGATCCTGGAACCACCTTCTCCTCTGCCCAAGCCCTGTGGACACAGTCTGCTTCTGAAGCCCAGGGAAAGCAGTCACCTTGACTCCCCGGTGCCAGGGTCTTCCAAGATTTGGAAAACCCGAGGACCCACCCCCTGGACGAGCATCCTTCCCGCAGACACAGGGGGAAGTTAGCACTGGGTGTAAAATGAAGCAGGGCGGGGCAGGGGCAGTGGGCACCTACCTGGGATGGCTAAATTGGTGAGGGGGATGCTGTGGATGCTCTCAGGCAGAGTTGCCATCCAGTCGGCGAATTTCAGCTCGTTTTTCCCCTGAGACGAGGCCATGGTGCCGGTCTGCTTGCCGCCGCGCTAGTCCCCACACTCCTAGGCACAGGCTGGCAGCTGCTGCCGCTAAGCCAATGTTTGCTTCGGCCGGCTAGAGTTTACACTCCGCTCTGCGCCACACCCACAGGATGGCGCAGACACATGCTCATTTTAATAATTATTCAAAAACACCCCATGCTCCCTCCTTGCCTTGCCAGACTCCACTGCCGGGGCTTTTGTTCCTGACGTCCGTCTGTGCTCTGCTCTCTGCTCTTTCCCCTCCCTCCAGACTTCCTCCTCCCGTCTCACCCCTCCTAGGTGGCTCTGCCTTTCCTTGCTATTCTGCAGCTCCCCATCGCTTCTTCTTATTAGTCCTTTATCCTTTTAAAAACTTCATTTTCCGAGCTGCTTTGTCCCTAGTCTTTCTCTGTCCCTTGGTATGAGTTGCTGGTCCAGTTTTCATGAAAGGCAGTCTTGCGGTGGAATCTGAAAATCCTGGTAGACTTTGGGATGTTATTACCTCCTGATGAGCAGACTCATCTTTGGCTCTCAGGACTTTGCATTCTTCTCAAAGAGTGTTCCTTTCCCTAAGCCACACCAGAGTCTACCCTTTCTCAGCAGAGAGTCCTCGGACTTATTTGTACAAAATGGTGGTCTTTATTTATCACTTTGCCTAATTTTTAAGGAGCTGATACACGTGGTGAGTAGGAAGGTTCTTGATCCCTGGTCCCAGACATTTCACAAATCAAGAAGCATTGCTACAGGTTGTGATGACTCTCTGTTTCTGGGGGAGTGAGTGAAGCAATTCCTTTCTTGCTTTCATGACACTCAGGATAAGATGAAAGTCTGGGGCTGGAAGAAAATCACGTCTCATGCTGTAATTACTGCCAGTAGCATTTGGTGGAATGTATTTGGCACCATTTGAAGTGATCTATGGGATTGTTTGGATCTTCATTCCTTGGCAGACTAGAGAGATGTGTCTCTCCAGAGAGAAATCACTCAGTGTGGCTCCAGAGAACTGTCTGGGTGCACCTGCTCCCCAGTGAGAAAGAGAAAGGCTCAAGCCTTACAAATGTGACCGAGACCAGCATTGGCCTGAACAGGACTGAATGAGTCAGAGTGAGCATGTGCTGGTCCTTTGCCACTCAGAGACTAAAGATAGGCAAAAGGAGCTTGTTTTCCTGCGGAGGGGTGTGTAAATTCTTTTCCCAGAGGAAATACTATTAGGTTGAAGAAATTAGAATCAAGGTTGGAGAGCACCAAGAAACATGAGAATAATCATTTCAGCTCAGTAAACCGATTTAACATTTTAAAAGCCTGAGAGCCTTTTTATTTTGTACAAGGATGCTGTGACCAAAGAAAATTTCCCATCTACTCGAAATTACTTTGGGGAAGATAGAGGGAGGAGAGAGGATGTCTAATTTTTTTTGATCGAATTTTCTTATTCTCCCCATGGAAACAGTTCATAGTGTCTTGAAGACATAGTTGGTCTATCTTTAGAATGAGAATGAGATGTACCGAAACTTCTGCTCAAAGAACTCTTTACATTCTCGCTAGCATAACGGATCCTCACATGCTTTTAGCCAGAATGAGAATCATCTCTTGTTCAGCTTGTTGGCCAAGAGATCTATAAGAACTGCTTTTCTGACTAATGCTAGTGTTTTACAGGCAGCATTTTTGGATCAGCAGCTCAGAATCACATTGGAGAGTTAGCCACACCGTGTGTGAGGAAAGTCCTCCAGTGCCTGTCAGCCCTGTTTTGCCCATTGCACAGTCACGACAACTTACAGGAGTGAGTGTAGATGCTTGCTGAGATAGCAGGATCTACACACTCGCTTTTCTTTGTCTATTTTGAGGCTGTTCTAGACTTTGAAAGTATTCTTTCCAGGGTGGTCAATTAATTATGCAACCTGGGAAGTATTGTTCTGTGAGATGTACTTTAAACATATTCTTTATCCAATTGCATTGTGACGATGTGTCCTTAAAAGTTTAGGAAACGGTTTATAAAAGATGATTGTCCTAAAGTAGAGTTGCTTCTTCCTTGGGACACTTCAGTGTTTGCTCTTAAGGCCTTCAACTGATTGGATGAGGTCAACACATAGGATAGCAGGTAATCCGCTCCATTTAAAATGATTATAAATGCTACTTCCTCTATAAATATCTGCATGGCAGTGTCTACTGTAGCTAACAAATAGCTAACCATCATAACTCAGCCAAGTTGTGACAAAGAAATCAACACATTCACTGTAAAGCTGATGTCAATCAGTGTTTGAACAGCTAGTCATCACAACTCAGCCAATTTGTGGTGTATTAAAAAAATTCCATCCCAATCACTGGAAAACTAATACAGAGGTTGATACCAATTCCCAGATCTCTTTAGGACTCTATTATTCTGTAATTCTGTTGCCATTAAGAGTCTCACACACACAATGACTAGAAATAAAAAGAGAAAAAAGCAGAGGTATTTATCTTGCATTTTTAATCCATGCAAGCAAGTTAAGGCATTGGGTCTGAATTCTTATACCCACAACATGGGGAACGCTGTTGAAGTTTCATTGTGGGACACCATTTATTATTCCAGTTTCATTTAGTTGCTGTGATAAAACACTTTAACCAAATGCAATTTGAGGAGGCAAGAGTTTATTGCATCGTATCTTTCCATGTTATATTTTTCTTTGATGGAAGTCCAGGCAGAAACTCAAAGGCAGAAACCTGAAGGTCGCACTGCTTGCTGTTCTGTGCATTGTGACCTCAGAGCAGGGAACGCACAGTCAACAAACATGCAGAAGTATCCTTTTAGCTGGCTTGCTTCCTTGTAGACTCATGCTCAGGCAGCCTTCTTATACAGACAACTACCTGCCTATGGATGGTCCTGTCCACAGTGGGCTAGGCTCTCCTGTTTCAATGAATAATCAAGAAAGTGAATCATAGACATCCCTCCAGGCCTATGTGATCTAGCTGATTCCTCAATCGAGGTTTGTCTCTCAGATGAGTCTGGGCTATATGAAGCTGACAGTTTAAACTACCTAGAATACCTAACTTAAAAAAAAAAAATCGTAGTACGAGCACTACGGTAAACATCTCATGTTCATTCATTTAAAAAAATATTATAGTCTTTCAAGCATATGTGGAAAAAGTTAAGTGAGTTAAAGTAGGAAGACCCCTGAAACTTGCTGTCCATCAAATTCACCATGTGCAGAGTACCTAAAAATCGCTCTTCCTCTCAAACATCTCTTTACCTCCTCAGTTTTACCTATAAAGATGCAGTATCTGCTTGCCTTAGCTCTTCAGTCAGTTCATGGTCTCCCTTAATTGCTAAACTAAGTTTTATTTTTAAGCTAAATTGACTTTGGATTGAATTAGGAAAAATAAGAGTTATTACAGGTCAGGAAACACTACAATACATTTAGGTCAGATAATGTCTCAGAAGGGACCATCTGCTTCAAGGAATTCAATCAAACTGTTTTCTAAGGCAATGTTTGCAGATTCATTTTTTTCAGAGTCAGGCTTAATAAATACATACACAAAGGACAATAATCTTTGTAAGATTAACATAAAGAAACATGCATTTCTTATTCTCTACAACATCTACCTGAATATTCCATCCAAAGAAACTTACTGTATTTGAAGTCTGGATTTTAACCAAATATTTCAAGCCTCTCTTTGTTCCATTAGTTTAATACTAGAGAGTTCTCTGTCTTAACCTCTTTCTTTCTATAAAGTTCATAAGTTATCCAGAAAAAGCTACCTAAAGCTCACAGATATAATTTAGAGACTTGGAATGATAAGCCGTGAGATCCGGAGACCTAGATTCTTACTTAGGCTTTCACACTTGGTGCTGTGTGTTACTTTTTCCTTTTCTGATGCATAAAGAAAGACGATTTGTAGCTGGAGATGGGAAAATGGGAATCCTATGAAGTTGAAATTAAGAAAGAAAATTTAAAGTTTATGGAACAGAATGAGGTCTCAGAACACTGGAGTTAGTTCCCTGTTCTGCTTCTCACCCTCTGTTCTTCCTGCTCATGGTACACGTGCCCTTCAAGCTTTCATCTGTCAGGATTCTTTCTAGACTAAACAACTCTTATTTGCAAATGTCTTACCTTGTGTTCTAGTAGCCAAACCTATCCAAACCACCAAATAGGTATGGCTCCTAAAGACTCATGTGTTTGAATACTTGACCCATAGGGAGTGGCACTTTCAGGAGGTTTGGCCTTATTGGAGTAAGTGTGGTCTTGTTAGAGGAAGTGTGTCCCTGTGGGGGCAGGCTTTGAGTTCTTGTATGTCAAGCTACATCCAATGTGGCATACAATCTTCTACTGCCTGTGGAACAAGATGTATAACTTAGCTCCCTCTCCAGTCCCATGTGTCCCTGCCTGCCTACTGTGTGTCTCATCGTGATGATGATGGACTGAAACTGCAAGTCTGCTCCGATTAAATGTTTTCCTTTATAAGAGTTATCTTGGTCATGATATCTCTTCACAACAATGAAACCCTAACTAAAACACAACTCAAACAACAATACCATGCATAAACAGAAGTAATCTTTCCTCTACACAGCCATTGATCTGTGTTTATAGCTGTGAAGTATCATGTTTCTAGCTCCCTAGTTGATCTTAAAGGACAACTGGTGCAGAAACGGTGTTATTTAGCATTCTAAAATGGGTGTCACAGTGACTAAAATGTACAACTTCGTTCTAATAATTAACTTTACTCCCTTATTTCATAAATATTTATTGACTATTTTGTATGTGTTCTCTCTTAGAGAGAGAAAATGAAGCATGAAGTCACTGAACTCTTTGAAGTTTTTGAATAGATGTTCTGTGGAAAAGGTGCCAAATGATCCCTCAATGAATGAATAAATAAGTTATGTAGATATGTCTCTCACACTAGAAGAAAAACTTCCTTCAATATCTCTATTTTTACCCCCTCATTAAACAGAAAAATCATCAAAAGTTTAGACCTTATTGTTAAAAATACATACTGAAAGAAAGATTGGTTTAAGAAACCAGCTGGTTACTCTGCCTCTCTATCAGTTTTCCTTTGTCTTCTTCACATTGTTATCTTGATAATTGAGTAGTGGCATTTGAAAATAGCATTCTGTACCCTTTTAGGTCTCTAGTGGTTCATTACTATAAAATTCATGGTTTCTCAAAGCAGAGATTGTTAGGGATGGGAGTAGCCTGAAAACGAGGAGAAAATTTATTTCAGGTCAATGCACTGATTCAAGAAAAAAAATGAATCAGAAAAAGCTATTCTCTTCATTGATAAAACTTACAACGTTTGTATCAATGATATTGTACTTGCCACAAGTCAAGAGCGACTCAAATAATCACAAGGAATAAATAGATCAGCATTATTGATCAATAAATATTGATCAACGAATAGATCAGTATTATTCAGCATCAAAAAGTAATGAAGTGCTAATATGTGCTATAGAATAGAGGAAATTTGAAGAAAATATACCAAAAGATAAATACTATATGAATCCATAGATTTTAGGTTCCTGATTAGTCCAATATATAGAAACAGAAATGAGTATTGGCTATAAGGAGAGAGGTCAGGGAGGATTCTGGAAATGATGTGTGACGAGACACAGTGTGTTGCATATACTCGGAGTCACTCAAATGTACATTTATAATAGCTGGGATGTTATTGACTATTGGACGGCAGTATTATGCTCATTTAATAGATTATAGAGACCTCATTACTTGACAGTTTATCTTCCAGGCAATAGCTATAAATAGAGTGATTTAAGTTGATCAAATCCCATTTGATCTGCTATCTGCTGCAGAGAGGCAGCACAATTACCTAGCTACAGAATGAAACTATCTTATGTATATTTCCATAACAAGTTTATAAGGCCTTGTGATAGTGCTAGCACAATTCCTGATGCCATGAAGTATTTTCCTCTTCCCAAGAATAAGCAGGACACTGAGTAGTATAATTTATTTAGGGTTCCTCAATGTTGACAATGCTGAATGTCATTGTTAATGTTGACCTGTGCTTCCTATCAGTAACATTTATATGTATATATATATATATGTATATATATATATATATATATATATATATAACGGAAAGGAGTTGATATAATAATTTTTTATTGTAGGTCATAGATATTCTTGCACAGGTGAGCCAGTAAGACCTTTTGTACATTCTTGACATTCTCAAACTGTCTTACAGCTACAAACAAGTGGAGATAATTCTTGCTGCAGGGCCTTACATTCTATTTCCATTTTCAGCCTCATGTTGCAACCCCCCAAGGCAGGCATCTATGTGTAGAGCTTCCTGGCAGACTTGCCTGTGCTGTAGAACACTTACTCCTTGTGAGAGGAGTCTGGTGATTAGATTTCATCTTAATCTCAAAACTATGCATTGGCCCATGGAAAATTGTGTTAGAAATTTGAATGTGATGTGAAAGGAAGAGGCATCTGACTCTTGAGGGAACTCGATTCAGTTATTGGCATGTACCATACTATGGACTTTGATATTTTGTTCCTTTTCAAGTTTTTTGCTGCTGCTTTTCATCACTTACGATTATAGCCTTTTATAAAGTTTTGTCTTGTTTGTTTAATTTTGGAGACAACATCTTATGTAGCTTGGTTTGCCAACAATTTTAGTTGGTGAACATTGGACTTGAAATCATAGTAATCTTCATTCTTCTCCCCCCAAGTGTTGATGTTATAAGTTTGCTCCACCATACTTGGTTATAACTGTAACATTGACTAACAAAAATTTGCTTTATACATTGGATATTCATCTTGAGTTAGTAATAATCTTCTGTTTAAAACACTGTTTTAAACACTGTTTAAAACATCTGTTGCTCTTCTTGTTGCTGTGAACAGATACCTGACAAGAAGAAACTTAAGAGAGGAAGGATTTGTCATGAAATAATAGTAGAATTCCACATGATATGGAAAGCACACTGATGGAGGTATGAGGCACGGGTGATGTCATATCTCACCCAGTCTATTTCCAGTCAGGAAACGGAAACATATATGCTAATGTAGAGCTGACTTTCGGTTTCCCTTTTGGTTTGATTCATGAGCCTAGACATTGGGTGACAGTGTTTATTTTCCTATTCAACCTTTAACCTCTCGAAAATTTAAATATAAAACAATTTAAATATTGAACATTAAAGATATCCATTTTAACATTTGGACTCAAGAAGTAAATAAACTATGCATTACATAAATCTTACTGTATACTCTACAAAAGCAAATATTGTGTTATTTATAGCACCTACAATAAGCAACTATAGTGTACCGGAAAAGAGGTTTTAAGAATGAGAATAAAGCAAAGTGTTTCATTCTATTTTACAAAATTATTCATATTTTCAAAAATTAAGACTAAAATAACAGTAGAATGTCAAGATCCTGCATTGGTTACAAACATAGAACACCTCAGGGTAGCTGTCCACAACTCTAGTGCTGAACACACATAGCAAAATTTGCTCCGGACATGTTTTCACAGCCTGCTATTACATGCCTGTAACTGAGTCATTTGCATGGAAAATACTAAATGCATTTTTTGGTTTTTAACCATAGTTGGCATTTAATATTTTAAAAATTTATTTTCACATAGTTGCCTTTCAAACTACATTATTTACAAGCAAATTCCATATATTTCAGGATTTAATGTGTAAAGTTTCAGTGTTAAGCTTAATTAGTTAGTTTAGTGGTCAACCAATTCTTGTTTTCAAAATTGATAAAATAATAATTATTAAATTAACTGAACATTTTTTTTAGTATGGCAAACAACCTAAGTAAAAGATCAATGTGAAGTTTAAGATTTTTTTTTTTTTTTTTACTTATCTCAGGATGAATGTAAAATAAATATGTGCAACTTATACTGTAAGGAAATTATAAATAGTAAACTAAAGTTCACAGATATAGACCACCCTACATTTATATCCTTTGGTTACACTTTAGTGTAATATATTAAAATACTCACTAGCATATCTATCAATCACTGTAATCATATGTATTCCTAATCATCAGAAGTATCCTCTTTTAAAATGATTGATGTCTGTTCATTTATTAATTTAACCCTTTTTAATATAAAACATGTATGTCTAATAAACAAAGTAAGATGTGAACCTTGTTATTAATAAAATATACCATGTTAACATGAATGTTAAATCATTTTATCACATGGCACATTTACATGGCATAATATTTTTTATATTCCATGTAAGAAATAATACAGTTTTATTTAATTATTGAAGTCAAACTGAAAACAACATCTGATAAAACATTAAGAGTACATTTGCAGACGCCTTTATAAATATATCTAAAGACAAATGGCACATTTCTAAGAAATGGATATGTGTTGGGATAATAAGTTAATATTTTTACTGTGTGTTAAATTGCTATATTTGGAATCACAGTGTTTTTGAAAGCATATAAAAAAGAGCTTGTATACAAATGTGCTTTTAGACACTGCAGAAATTATTACATTTATGCTCTGTCAAAGAAGAATGTATTATCAATGCAAGATGACTTAAGAGCTTCTTTTCTGGCCCCAGCAAAGACAGTTGTATCTCTAAAGGAGATAGATGTCAAGATCTATCATAAATCACAAAGCCACTGACAGAAAAGCCTAAAAGGAGACTGCAAATGGCTCGCACCTCAGTTTCCTGGGTGGGAGCTTGTAATCTTTCAAACACAGCAGAAGACAATGAGACAAATGAGAAAACTGAAGACTTCCTCTCACACATTTTCTTATGAAACGAGGAAATTGTGGAGTTATCTTCCTAAAATACAAATTTAGTAAGCATGCAGTTTCCAAGTTAGTCAGGAAAAAAACACACATGGCAAGGACAGTGGGATATGGAACACTTCTCAAAGTGAGTAATGATTTGCAAGCACAGAAGTCACAACATCAATCACGATTTTGCAAGAAATTTAACCACATAATACTTACATTTATAGTTAAGTGAGATAGCCATCTGTTAAGAAATAACATATCCCACTATATAATTGACTACAAAGAAGGAAATTTTAAATATTTTATAGTGGTTAACCATAATGGCACACACAGTTCAGTAGGAAAGTGCTTTCCTAGATTTCCCCAAAACACTTTATTTGATCCTTAACTTTGAAACACATGCATGCATACATACATATATAAAATGTTTAAATCTAAAACTTACACCCCACTATTGTCATATATAGTACATAGGGATAAAACTTAATTCTTCAAACATTCTCACTGATGACACCACTTTCTAAGAGCTAATACTCATATTAACTGATTAGTAACTCTGGTTATTGCAATTGAAAAAGATGCATATGTTATTGTGCTTGTTCATACTGTTTGACCCAGTACCTACAATGAAAAAAATCTAATTCCCTCAGGGAAGAAGTTAATGGGTTTGAGTTGACTGAAGTTCATTATTATGAATACCAAAAAGATAGGGTGACCTTCATGCAAAAACTAATTTAAATTCAACTATATTAAATAATTGTCGGAAATGTGAACAATTAGACATTAAGGGTGCAAGATTTCACATACAGCATGTTTGATGAGATTATTTGACAGGTAGATAACATTAAAATGATTGCAAAATAAAATCAGTACATAATAGCCAATTTAAAGTTATACAGACATTTTATAGGAAGATTGTAACTTAACATGATGCAATGAATAAATTTAAGTGCCTTTCACTATAGTAGCTAACTTTTTAAAATTAGCTTCTAAATAGGGTCCAAAAACTTGTCCTATAAGTCATTAACTGGAAAAAGAAAAAGATATCACAAAAATATAGGAATAAAAAACTGCATAATATTGGCATAAAAACAGATCTATTGATCAATTGAATTTGAGAACTCGGATGTAAATGCATGCTCCTGCTGCTTCCTGATTTTTGACAATAGGCTAAAAACACATACTGGAATAAAAGCAGCACCTTTAACAAATAGTATTTGTCAAAACTAGATCGCTCCATGTAGACGGAGCAGCAGATTCTTGTTTCTCACCTTGAACAAAACTCAAACCAATTTGAATTAGGGACTTCAAGATAAAAATCTTATTTTCTGAATTTGACAGATGAGAGAGTAGTGAAGATGCTCTGATTATAGGCACAGCAAAATGCTTTCTAAATGGGATCCCAGATCAAAGGCATTAAGACCAACAAGGGTCAAAGAGAAGCTACAAACCTAAATATCTTCTTTATAGCAAAGGACACCATCAACTATCATTTGACTGAAGAAGCAATATACAGAATGGTGGGAATAACAATAATAATAGTAATAATAATAATTATTTATTTACCACCTGTGGTAGATTGAATGAAAATGGCCCCCATAGACTCATATGTTTGAATACTTGGTCCTCAGCTGGTAGAACTGTTTGGGGGGATTGGGAGGTACAGCTGTGATGGAGGAGGCATGTTACTTCTTCCCAGGTAGCTTTCTTTGTATATGCCTCTCTGTGCCTTATGTGTATATGTCAAGATTAAACTCTGAGAGACTGGTCCAGAGCTGTGTTTCTGTGCTCTTCTCCATGCTGGTTACAGACTCTATCTGAAACCATAAGCTCTAAGTCGAATCTTCTATAAGTTGCCCTGGCCATGAGATATTACCACAGTAATGGAAAAGTAACTAAGATACCAGCTATACATTAGATATAGTATTAGAATATACAAAGAATAAAAAAAAAAAAACAATCAAGCAAGCAAACAAAAAGGCAAACAAAACTGAACATCAAGAAAACAACCCAGTTAAAACTGGGGACATGAGAATAAATAGATTGGAAAAAGAAGAAACACAAATGGCTGAGAACATTTTTGAATGTTCTGCATCCTTAGTCATCAAGAAAATCCAATTAAAACTTCACTGAGAGTTCTTCTTATTCCATTCAGAATAGCTAATATAAAAATATGTTGAAAAATGTTAGGATGGATGTGGGGAAGTGGAAACTTATTCACTGCTGATAGGGTTGAAAACTTGTACAACCATTATGGAAATCAGTATGAAACTTCTACATATGATCTACCTGTACTATATACTCTAGCATATTCCAAAAGGATTCTGTATTATATTACAAATATTGTAACTCACCTATGTTCACTGTGACTTCATTCACAATATATGGGAGATGAAAACAGCTCAGGTGTCCACCAGCTCGTGAATGGCTAAAGAAAATGTACAGTGGAATATTATTCGTCTTTAAAGAAATTTGTTAAATCTGTAGATAAATGACATCACAGGTTAAGTCATTCTGAGGACGATAACCTATACCCAGAAAGATGAACAATGTACATATGCATATTTAAACTGGAGTACCCATAGAAGTCATGAAACCAGTAAAGCAGTCACGGGGAAAGATTTCAGAGGGATAAGGATAGAATGTAGGTAGCACGAAGCAGGTAAGAGAAACAATGGGATGGTGAGGGTTAAATGAAGTATTGGGTTTGTGGCTAAAGTAGAAGATCCAGTATAGAGAAGGACAAATAACATTTGAAAACCTTGCATGGAATCCTACTACTGTAGACATTTCGTGTGTGTGTGTGTGTGTGTGTGTGTGTGTGTGTGTGTAATTTGAACAGGCATGACCACCTGCACAGAGTCATGCATGTGAATGCCTGCCTAATAGGGAGTGGCAGTACCATGAGGTGTAGCCTTATTGGAGAAAGTGTGTCACTAGAGGCTAGCTTTATGAGCAAGAATTGGCCAGTGTGTTTCAATCTCCTTCTGCTGCCTGCCAATCAAGATGCAGAACTCTCAGCGCCTTCTACAGTCCTATGTCTCCCTGCATGTTTCCATGAGTCTTGCCATGATGATAATGGACTAAGCCAGGCCCCGTTAAATGTTTTGCTCTATAAGAGTTGCCGAGTTCATAGTGTCTCTTCACAGCAATGGAAACCCTACAGCAACATCTGTATCTTTATATGGATATATAAAGGGAGTTTAAGTGGAAAACAGTGTTTCTTCCAAACCATATAGACTATCAGATAAAAGGCCCAGGAGCAGGTATGTTACCTCTTCTCAGGCTGTGGGTCAGTAGGGTCCTATCACCATTGTTCTTGATTATCCTCCATAACACGTGGTAAAATCATTGTTAAAGACACCACTTATTTGAGTCATAGGACTTGGAGAAATCAAGCTGTTAGTAAACTGGAAACTTTATCTGAACTGGTTAGATTTCATAGTGCTGAGATTTGCTATGCTCACTACCAGGTAGAAGTAATTAACAACCCTATCTAGATATTGAAGCTTCAAGATGCCATAATGACTGGCCAGGTAAGATATGCCCACTGGTACAATAGTGGCACTGATGCCAGCTAACTTCCTGACTGGATTTAAAGACTGCTATGAAAGACAGACCTCATGCTCAATACCATTAACTGGACCAGAAACTCATGGTTGACTAGGACATGGGCCCTATGAGATAACCTAGTACTGTTATTCTGTGAAATGGACAGTGTAATAAACTGACTAAATTTTTATCTTCAGTCTCATAGACCAGTGTATCTCTCAATTCTCATCGGAGAAGCTATTTCGGCTTATAATAGATGGTAATTAATACAAAGACCCAAAACTGCTCAGGAGGCATAGATTTAAGAAACTGCTAAAGTGTTCATCTCTAAGGGAAACATCTGTCTCATACCCCTTCTACCCAAGTTTCAGGCATCATTGTGGAAGAGTCAAGAGTAGGGGACTTCTGCAACAAAACAGTATTTGTCATTCACATCACAACTTTGGCACACATAATTCGTAGCAGCTGTGACTGCACACACAAAACCTGCACAAAGTCAAGCCAGCCAAAATACCAGTCTGGATGGGGGAGAATCTCATGAAGCCCCACCCCTATTTGAAGGGCTATTATAGATTGATGACTGCTGGAGGTTTGCAGTCCCTGAGAGGCTACACATGCTATATAGTAGATGGTTCTACACACACACACACACACGCACGCACACACACACACACACACACACACACACACACACACACACACTCATACTCATAGGCAGGCAGCACTATGTGAACTCAATGGGTTTAAAAGTGAGTGAGGGAGAATATATGGAGTTGGGAGACAAAAGTGGTGTTGGGTACATAGGGGTAGATTTGGTCAAAGTGCTTTATATGAATGTATAAAATTCTCAATTTTGAACTTCAATTTTTTTTGAGATTATGGTATGACTACAGCATTTTTCACAATCAAAAAAGTTAGAAATATGACAAAATATGAGATGGGCCAACTATGAAATAAACCATGAATTTCCTTTTGGCCAAGTACAACAACAAAAATTAAAAATTTAGAGATTATTACACTAACTCAATATTGTTGAAAATTGATTAGTTTGGATTGAGATGCTAAGTTTAGCACTTACAGACTTTTTTTTCATGGGACTGATTAGACTGTTCCTCTTTATTTTACATTCTGTCATTTGGAAACGACCCAAAGCTACACACTGACAAAATACCCGATTGCAACAGCCTGATTCATTCGGTTATACAAATGTTTCTGCCCATATTAATAAGTCCTGGATCTTTCTCCTTTCATTCAGATATTTTGAGCATTTTTATCATTTCAAATCAAATGCAAATTATAAATTTTTGTGTCACTTGGGACATATGACAGGCCTTAAGATGGTAGAGAGTAGCATGTTAAAAATAATTTTGGGGGCTGGAGAGGTGGCTCAGCGGTTAAGAGCACTGACTGGCTGCTTGCTCTTCCAGTGGTCCTGAGTTCAATTCCCAGCAACCACGTGATGGCTCACAACCATCTGTAATGAGATCCAATGCCCTCTTCTGGTGTCTGAAGACAGCAACAGTGTATTCATATAAATAAAATAAATAAATCTTTGAAAAAGAAAATAAAAATAATTTTAGCTAGAAACTAGGAGGGGAGTCAGAAAGAGGTAGGCTCCAGATTCAAACTTCTCGGCATTTCGCAGGCCTCTCAGGAGCTGTGATTGTCATGCCAGACACATGAGTTGCCCTGAAAATGTCTGTTTTTTTAGAACATTCCCAAGTGAGGCTCTTCCAATCAGGTCTTCAGGTGATTGTTTCAAGAAAGAGAGGAACAGTTTGTGAAGAGAATCTGGGGTAGTTTTTCCTTCAAAGTGACAGATTACCCTGAGGGTAAAGTAGCCACCTGGATGTTGAACTTGAGACATCTTCCTAGTTCAGATAAGAAGCATTGCAGGTAGTGACGCTGGCTGCCCTCTTCAGACTGTCTGCAGGGACTGGGAAAACCCATCCTCCATTAGGCAGCTTTGAGAGCAAATTGAAACCAGTGTTGGCGTGGATCTGGCAAAAAAAAAAAAAATGTTGTTTAAAAAAAAAAAAAACCAGTTTCAGCAACAGTGACCTTTCAGAGACAGAAATGAAATACATACAAAGTTAGGTGTCATTGCACAACCTGGAATCTCAGCTCTCTCGAGGAGCTGGGGTACAAGCAATCAGGTTTGAAGCCAGAATTGACTACATAGTGGTACCTTGTCTCAAAACAAACAAAACTTAAGTGAGTAATTTTTTTAAAAGGATGAGTTATGTAGGTATATATCCACATATTTCACTCTCAGAGCTTGGCTTGAACCTACTTACTGACACACTGCTAGTTTTGTCTTAAAAAGTGAAACCCAACCCTGCTTCCTGTAAACTCTGGGTGTGTCGAGCCTGAGGGAGCACTGCTGCTTTCCCAATTGCACACTGCTGTGCACTGCAAAGCTGAGAGGTCAGGTATGGTTTGGGAGAACTTTGGGTTTCAGAATGAAATTTGGAACATTGAAATCTAAAGCCTTGTGTGAACAAATTCTCTCTCTCTCTCTCTCTCTCTCTCTCTCTCTCTCTCTCTCTCTCTCTCTGCTTACAAAGTACTTTTAAGGGGTGTTTTTCTAAAGAGCCAACCTAAGAGATTTGTGTGGGAAAACTAATAAAGAAATGGTAAGTTATTTAGTCTCGGATACCTCATGGTATTAATCTATTTCTCACTACAAATCCTTACAAACCAGGGTTTACACCATTTCATGTTATCATAGAAAATTCTTCCAAAAAAGTGAGAAAAATATATTTAATCAGAGCTTAATGGTGGAGGGATCTAAACCAGAACACAGGCACATGATTACAACCAAAATAGTCTTTAAATACGTCTTCCTTAAAACTCAAAGGACTAGTAGTAATATCTTCATGTTAAAATAATTGAACTAATTAAGTTTGCTTAGAGATATGTAGTTTTTAAATTATATTCTTGGTGAATTTAACTAATTTTTATAAAGTTCTCTGCAATGATTTCTTTTTCACATGTTTATGTTGTTTCTCTATCCTCTTTCTTCTGTCAATTGTCATTCTGTGTCATGGTGAGATATGGAGAAAATAATGGCTCTGGAAGACTGCTTAGTAGAAAATTAAAATATCTCTCCTTGAAAAATTAAATACATGGACAAAATAATATAAGAGAATTTACCTTCACTGCCATAATTAAAATAGAAGTTATCACCCACATTTCATTCAGAGGCATAGACCATCAAACAATAAATATCACTGTGTAACAATTACTGGATCCATAATACATACTGTAGGCACTAGGATATTAACATATTGTCTAACTGTTTTATAGTCTCACATGGTAACTAAAATATACTAACCAACTGAGGGGTGAGCCCATGCCAAGCTCAAACTTGTAGTTCTATTAAGAGACACACATAAAGGTCACAGTTAAGTATATTAAATAAATATATTAAATATACTAAACATAACCCACACAAATTCCCTTGCCATTTGGTTCACAGTACCCATGTTCTAAGTATTTCTTCTTATGTTGTAGTAAATCCAGCATCTCTTCCTTACTCAATTAAAGCCCTTTAGTATCCACTAATATATGGTTTTTTTTTAATAATTTCCATTTTGCTATGGTTGCTACCATTAGTTTAGGAGAGGGAATATGTGAGACCCTGGAAAAAGAATAAAACCATCAGTTAGACATCTGCCCACCGTTTTATAGCATGGTTTTATTGAAGAATACCCTAGGTTCAATCTTCAGAATAAAAAAAAAAAGTACTGTTCATCAAATGTGATTGTTCCTTCCAATTTTGATGTCTTTTCAGATAATATTTTTTCTGTAGAAATTGAATTCACAGCATATTGCCTGGGTGTATAAACTTCATCTTCATATTTTCAAATAAAACTTATTTTTCACTAAAACCTAGCCTTTCATTTTTTCTTTTAGATTTTTTTTTATTTTATTGGATATTTTCTTTTATTTACATTTCAAATGTTATCCCCTTTCCGGTTTCCCCTCCACAAACCCTCTATCCCATCCCCCCCTCCTCCTGCTTCTATGAGGGTGTTTCCCCATCCACCTAACCACTCCCGCCTCCCCACCCTGGCATTCCCCTACACTGGGGTATCAAACCTTCACAGGACCAAGGGCATCTCCTCCCACTGATGCCCAACAAGGCCATCCTCTGCTACTTATGCGGCTGGAGCTATGGGTTGCTTCACATGTACTCTTTGGTTGGTGGTTTAGTCCTTGAGAGATCTGGGGGGTCTGGTTGGTATTGTTGTTCTTTCTATGGGGTTGCAAACCCCTTAACTGGTATACATTTTGAATTTTTTTTCCCAAGGGGGAGGAGGTTTATTCAGGAGAAAGGGCAAAGGTGGGGAGAAGAAGGTGGAAGAAGAAGAGAGAAGAGAAGTAGAGGCCAGCCATGACCACGTGGAGAGAGAGAAAGGGGGGGAGGTTTTGAATCTTTTGAACTATGGAATAATGCAGATTGTTAAGGCCATTTCTATGATGGGTCAACATATAAATCAAAAGCATAATTAACTCCATCATAAATCTCATTGTGCTCTCTGTAAAGAAGCCTCTCCTGTGCTATGGGAAGCTCTCTGAAGAGCCTGGGTCTCTGGGTTTTTTTGGAGGATGGGGGGCCGAGGCACAGGAAATGGGCAGACCATGGTACAGAGAAACAGCAGGCAGGAAAGTATGTTGTTGTGTCCCAGTTCTTCTAATATACCTAACTTGTCATATTGAGTTCCTTATCACCTCGGCAACCTCAGATTGAAACGCAGTACCATCTATGATCTTTCACACAAGTGCACACATGTGCATGTACAAAAAGCTCAGCATTTTTGTATTTCCCTTTAAATGTCCACCTTTCAATCATCTTTAGACACAAAAATTAAATATGACTATGACCCTCACTTCATCTCATTCAACCTAGAAGGCAGTGTGATTTTAGTCCCTTATCCCTTCATTCCCAGAATCCAGTGACTTTACAAAGCTGTAGTCAGCATTGATGTTTTATGAGCTTGGGAAGAGTAAAAGACGAAAACAAACTATAGAATAATACCATTAAGTCTATAAAGAGTTAGAGAAAGGACTAAAGAAGCTGAAGGTGTTTGCATCCCTATAGGAAGAACAATATCAACCAACCAGACCCCCCAACCCATCTACTTTAGTATGTCTATTGGTATCATCATTCGCTAGCTTATGTTCAGCCAATGAGACTTTGTGGGTGTAGCTTCTCTGACATTCCTAAGAGGCCCAATCTCACCACAAACTTCCTGTTCCTCTGGCTCTTACAATTCTTTTGCCCTCTCTTCTGCAATGATCCCTGAGCCTTAGGTGCAAGAGTCTTGTTCTATATGTATCAGCTGAGACTGGTGCCCTCAACACTGAATTTAGATCAAGTGGTGTTTTCAGTAATGGTCTGTATCTGTTGCAAGGAAAAGTTGCTTTTTGTTTGTTTGTTTGTTTTGTTTTGTTTTGTTTTCTTTTGTTTGATGAGAGATGAGAACTACACATAACTGTGGGTATGAGGATAGATATTAAAAATATTATTAAGGAGTATACTGGTTTAGAAAAGCAGATTTTAAGTTTTTCTCCAAGATCCATAACTTCAATAGCTCTAGTTAGCTAGGTTTCCACCACCTGAAATAATTGAGCAGGCTTTGAGTCCAATTGAAGAGTTGTTGGTTACTGCAAAACTAAGTATTCCACTGTGGCACCCTTGGATTTCCATTGTTGCGGGTTGTTTATGGTTGTTAAAGCTGGGTAAAACTATTTGGTTGCTTCCTGCCTGTGGAAGCTTACATGGTTCCTTCTGCTATCATGAAGGCTACTCCTTAAGAAAGGAGCTTCAGGTCAGATACAGTTATGGTCTTTTGGGTTCTGTATCCAAAATTTATTATGTCTTCAGCAATCAGGACATACCTTCTCCCCCTGTGGTGTCACCAAAGAGAATAGAAGCATCCTATAATGCTTGGGGAGTTTTTTGAATAAACCTGATTAACAACACAAAAGGAAACTCCTCGTGTTTGGTATCCGAAGTTTTGTTGGACTCCTTATGGTTCTTAAAGAAGTATTGTTAGCCTGGGTGGGAAGATTTTATACAGTTTATGTATGCACACACATAGGTGCTTTCAGGTAGAACAGCAATAGCATGATTTCTTAGACCTTTTTCAGTCATCCTTACCATTATTTTCCTCTCCTCTCTCCTTCTGCATCTCCTTTCCTCTTCTCACTCTAGATCCTCCATTTTCCCCATATCTCCTATCAGATCACTGGTACCTTGTTGTTCCAATCTCTCTCTCTCTTATTCCCTACCCACTCCCCTACCTTGACAATTGTGCCCTTCTACCTCTCTGGCTTCTGCAGTTACTGCAGGATATGTACTCACATCTCAAGATTTGAAGCTGAGAGCCTCAAAGGAGAGAGACTATGCAATGCTTTTCTCCCTGAGTCTGGGACGTCCCACTCAGTATAATCTTTAGTTCCATCCATTTATTAAATTACCATTTGGTGTTCATTGTTTTAGTTTTCTTCACAACTGAGTAGTATATCCATAGTATATATGTACCACATTTTAGGTATCTTTTTGTCATTTAGGTTGTTTCTATTTCCTAGGTATTATGAATAGAGCCACAATGAGCATGGCTGAGTAAGGATCTATGGAGTAGGATTTCAAGTTGAAGTGATTGTTTCCAGAACTCTTTGTTAACTAGAATCGAGTCTCTTCTCCAGTGCTATCCTAAACTTTCAGTTTCCATAATTTCTTTCTCAAGGAACAGGAATATCATCGTTAGGTGCTTTGTATATTCTATAATATTATATTATTACAGAAAAATCATTGCATTAAGAAAGTTCACTGAGATTTTTATTAAATACTAGGCTAGGAAATTTACTTTTGGCTAAAGAACTAGCTTTAATTACTGGAAGAGTCTCTTTACACATTACATGAAGTATGAGGTCTGATACTAAGCAGGAATGGAGTCGGACGTTCAGTTCACACTTGCGAGTAGTAATGCTTTATTCTCCTACAGACATGTACACTCTGCTGACAGTTTCTCTAATGCTTTTGTTATCCGTCACGGCCTCAAAGTGGGATAATTTACAAGATGAACACTTTGATTTTGTTCTTCCTGGACAGGTAAACTGACGCTTAGAGCAAATTGTACAGACACCATGCCCTGGCTGTTAAGTGCTCAATAAATATCAGCAGCTAGCAAGCACTTCTTTCTCTATTCCTAGTAGGAAGGTAAACTTTACTGTGGTACTTTTAAAAAAAACAGCATTTAAGTGGTATATAAGCAAAGAAAAATTGTATATATTAGTGGGGGGTTGATGATTTGTTATTACATAATGTCTAAATCAGTTTAAAGATCTGCCTTCTCAGATTTTTAATATTTATTTATTGACAAAACATTCAGAATCACTTGTTCTGGCTTTTTAGAACAGGCATCATGTTGCTGTTATCTAGAAGCACCCTGCTAAGCAACAGCACACCAAAGCCTCTGTTTACTGCTTCTGAATTCACTGGTCACTCTTCCCTCCTTTCATATCTGAACCCCAAGTAATCTTCATTCTACTCTCTGCTTCTGGGAGGTCAATATTTTTAATTCCATCATGGTTCAGCATTACTGAACCATGGAGGAATTATTCTTATTACCTGTCTTGTTTCCCAAAGTTTACTCAAGTGCTTCATCCATGTTGTTACAAATGACAGGACTTCATTCTTTTGTATGGCTGAATATTGTGTGGAGGCCAAATTTTCTTAGTCACTCATCATTGGGTAGACGATTGTGTTTGATTTTTTATGAAGAGGATTTTGCCCCTTGAATGCAACCACATTCTTTGTTTACTAGTAAGAAAGCATGGGTATTCCAAAAAAAAATAACTGGCTTATACAGAGTATGTAGGCTGACTTTTGGGTGGGTTCTCAACTATAAGTGTAGATAGAGGCATGATAAGGCTTTTAAATTCTAAAAGAAACAGTACAATTAATGACTGGAGCATTGAGCTGTTCCATCGAGTAAAAGTGCTTGCTGCAAGTCTGACGGCCTGAGCTCAGTTACTAGGATGCACATTGTGGAAGGAGAAGGAGGGAATGCACTCCAGCAAACTTTCCTCTGACCATACTCACCAGCAGTGCTGTGGTACCTGTATGTTCACAAACATACACATGCTTGCACATAGGAATACTCACACATTCTCTCTCTCTCTCTCTCTCTCTCTCTCTCTCTCTCTCTCTCTCTCTCTGTGTGTGTGTGTGTGTGTGTATCTGTGTCTCTGTCTCTCTCTCTCTCTTTCACTCTCTTCTCTCTCTCTCTCCCTTCCTCCCTACCTTCCCACTCTCTCTTTCTCAAACACACACACACATACACACACACACACACACACACACACACACACACACACCTCTCGAATACCAGGTTAAACTCAAAAAATTATCAGTATCCTTAGTGGGAGAAATGAGATGAATTGTTAAAGTACACTAGGTAAATGTAATTGAAGAATCGTCTGTCAGTGGTCTGCTTTCAAAGAGCAAGGCATTTACTATTGTGAGTCCTGTGCTGCTTTCAGCCAAGGTTGAAAACCAAGAGCAGTAATCTTTTTAAATTATGTTCTAGCCAGGCGGTGGTGGCACACGCCTTTAATCCCAGCACTTGGGAGGCAGAAGCAGGCGGATTTCTGAGTTCGAGGCCAGCCTGGTCTACAGAGTGAGTTCCAGGACAGCTAGGGCTACACAGAGAAACCCTGTCTCGAAAAAACCAAAAATAAATAAATAAATAAATAAATAAATAAATAAATAAATAAAGTTCTACAGGTTACCGCCACTGCCACCACCACCAAAACTAGAGAGAGAGAGAGAGAGAGAGAGAGAGAGAGAGAGAGAGAGAGAGAGCTCATTTCCTTCTTCTTCCTCTGCACCCAATCCCTTCCAGAGAAGATCCTGAGTTTCTCATTGGATGGTGTGTCTCTTGCATCAGTTTTGTAACCTGATAGGATGTATTTGGGATCTAAGAAAGAGTGGGCTTCACAGCCTTTACTTACAGAGCCTTTCATATTTTAAATCAGTTTTATAATTAGCAATGTGAATATTGTATCACAGACTATCAACAGTGGGTCTCACCCTATGGAGTTAATTAAATACCTATAAATTAACTCAGCATGTGTGCCCAGGCTCAGTAACCTCACGACTTAAATATTCACTTTAATTGCAGATGGGATGAGTTTTAATTCCTTTGAGTTTTATTTTTACTTTAAATCTCTCTGCCTCTTCTTCCTCTTGATACAGAGTTTGTAACTGTAATTGTTCACTTAATTATGTTTCCTGTGCCAATCTACTGCAAATCAAATGAAAAGTACAAATAATGTATGACGTCAAGTAGGGAAAACCACATGACATTAAATGTAATTTCCAGAGAAAAATTCTGCATTTTTAATGGAGAAGAGCTTACCTTTTTGGAGCCTCATAGCATTTTATTGTACAGTATATCTTTTTCTATGAATTCTCACCATGTCTCTGTAGTTTCTGGAAATAAGGCCAGAACCCACAGTAGCAATCCTTTAAAAGAGAATTTTTATTGACCCTCACTTGATCAAGACAACTCTTCCCAGCATGCTAAAACATAATAATGTTTGCTGCGTACACAGCTGGAGGATGCTATAAGGAGTGAATTTTCCCGTATCGGATTAATCATCCCCTCTTCCTCTGTGGGGTTTCAATTCAAGGTAGCTTGCCCATTGACAAAACTAAGCATCTTTTGCTCAATGACCAAATTGGCCCTTGAATCATACAATAGTAGAATTAATCATTTCAACAGGCACAGCACAGTTCAGTTCTGTAACTTTGTTCTCTAACAAATCTCTCCTGTAAGTTAGGAGTACTGGTGATCTAGGGGGGAAATCTTCTCACTGAGCACAATGAGATGAGTGATACTGAAGAGCCTTGTTGCTAAAGCAAAGGGTAGTAATGCTTTTGTTGGATAATGAGAGAGCTGGGGTCCATTCAGGAAGTGCTTTTCCCCAAGGGGGAGGACTTCCTTGGCTCCATGTCTACATCTGAAGGCAACGTGTACATATGCAGATCGCATCATTGTGAATCCTTGATAAAGAAATCAAAGGTGAAATCTGGGAAATCTAACAGACATGGATTCCACTCTAGATCCAAAGTGCAGGGAACATACCTCTGTCTTAATCTCCTGTAATCAAACACCATAGACTAGAGTGGCTCAGAATCAATAATATCCTGATGTTCTCAGATTAAAGGCAAAGGATTCCAAAGTCATGGTACTGGCAGATTGGTATCCAATGGGGACCCATTTCTAACTCATAGATGGTGATTTCCTGGTATAAGACAAAAGGGAAGCAAAAACTCTTGAGGGTTTCTGGTTTTTGGTATTAATCTTATTCGTAGGGTCTCTATTCTTGTGTCTTAACTCCCCAAAATCCCACTTTCTACCAACATAGAATTAGCGATGTGAGTTTGGGGAGAACTCCAACATTCAGACTATAGCAACCCCATGCTGCCTATAATTTCCAGTTGGAAATTTAAGGGCAAATCATGCAAAAATACACAGTTTGTATGTGTTACTGGACTCCTGTATTTGTGGCGGCTGCAACTGTAAGCCTCCATATGTGTAGAAAGCCGTGGCCATGGCGTGGAAGCAGGGGCAGTAATGACACTATCCTGTGTGTTGATTTCTTTGCTGTTTCTCTAACTGTTTGCATTGGCTAAAAGGTGCAGAACTGGACAGGAAGGAAGAGAAGGACCCATAAATGTGAATAATGTCTTCCCAGGGCAATGAAGAAAAATAATGAGTAAAATAATTATATCTATTATTTATCATTTCAGATAGTTAAGATTTGTTTTCATTCATTTCCTTCTTAAAATTTACTGCTATGTTTTTACATTATTGATATTTAAAAAGTTCACTGCCACTTCTTGGGGTTTTGAGATGATTTAATAAGGTTTTCTGACGCTTCCTGAGCCTCAAGCATAATGTGAACTATCTTGCCTTACTTTCCTCTGGCTCCTGATTTTAATCTTTGAATGGCTTGTCTCCAGGAGCCATACGAAAACACTCTTGTATAAATGCAAAGAATCCCATCCATGATGAGAAAGAACAGGAAGAGAGGATACTTACTTGTTAGAGATTTGCAAGCTCAACAGTAGCAGATTTTCCTGGAAAAATTCCAGTCCTAACAACCACAGCAACTCAAATGTGCTGGCTAAAGCCTCTGGATTTTAGATCCAACTTTCATTTATCAGATGACCTTGAATGGATTTCAACCATATACACTACTTACTCTCTGGAAATTTCTGAATATCAAATGCGTCCTAATCATCAGAACCATGTTGTAACTGAAGTACGGGTGTGTGCCAAGAAAAGACATTGCAGTTAGAGCTCTCCGTTGCTTTGTGCAGTGTGTCAACTCCAAAACTCACCTTTTATCTTGATATTGAAAGCAGTCTGTGAGATTTTAACAAGCCTGTATGTGAGCACAAACACTAATGTCTCTCCTTTATAACAACATCCTAGAGCTCCCTCTATCATGATAGTTTACTACACCCAGGACTAGATGGTCATGAGGATATTCTTGATTCAGTTCGACTTACAGACTGGCGCTCACACCGAGGAAGCTTAGGGAAATCGTGAACAATTAGTTGAATAGGACACTTTGATCGTTAATCATCTATTTTAGATACCAGTGTTTGAGGATGTGACTTTATATTTTTACTATTAAAAAAAGAAAACTCTTTCAGTGAACCAACTGCCCCTGCAGAAAGGATTTCAAGGCGTTTTCTAACGTCCTTAAATAAGTTTACCTAGTGATACCCTGTGGACCATGCCCTGAAAACGTCTCAACACAAAGAAGGTCTGCACTGACTGGAAAAATGGATAATGGACAAAATGCTAGCCTCCAGAGTCAGTCTATGTCAAAGGCATCCTCCAGAGGTCTGCTGGCAGAAAAGGAGAGTGCAGTGCCCAAAGCTCTTCTCTGATTGCTGGAGGCAGATGGACTTCAGAGTTCAGATGGACTGCCCGCAGCGCTCAGTGCCCTCTTGTCTTTGAAGTATTACTGTCCCTTTGGTATCAGTTTAGCCTTCCATGGGAGCAGAAGCTGCTCAGGCTGTTAAGCTGAACTGAAATCCTGCATGCCCTATTATGTTCACACAGCCTGCTTTTTTCAGCACATATCTGCAATCTGGTTACTGCATGTGGTATGAGAACTGAGAATCTGCATACTTTAGTTATCTTTTTTAACCCTGACTGAAAACGTGATATTTTAAAACTGATACTATTTGCTTTTATTGATTTTTTCCTCCTTTTTTTGGGGGGGGGGTTGTTTGTGTTTGTTTTTATTTGATTTGCTTGCTCAGGAAATGGAGAGATGATGGCTCAGTAGTCAAGAGCAATTGCCGTTCTTCCAGAGAACTCAAGTTTAGTACCCATCACCCACACTGAATGGCTCACACTCACCTGTAACTCCAGAACCAGCATTCCTGATTCTGGCCTCTGTGGGCACCTGCATATGTGTGTAACACAGACACACAGACAGGCAGACATAGACAAACAGACATACACAGACACACAAATAATATTTTAAAAACTAATTGGGCTTGCTCTCTTGGTTGAAATAAAACACCCATTAAACTGCATAAACTGTTTTTACTTCATGTAAATAAAATAAGAACTATGTACTATTTTTGTTTGGCTTCTCTGAAATAAATATGCTGATCTTTATCCAGACTGTTGAATCAGTAATTTGCTCATTTTCATTGTAGGCAGTTTCTAGTTCTATAAATGCATCATGTTTTTCAGACATACTCACATTTTGATGGTCACATTCTTGATAAGCAAGCAAATTGGTTGTTGTTTCAGCTATTAAAAATAATTCTATCAACATCCTTGTTTTGGTCTCTCTTTATGCCTTTCTAGTTTACTCTTCTTTTCCATGGGTAAAAAATTTTAATGACAGACAATATAAGCTTTTCAGATACTTTAGATTTTTTTCAAGTGCTTGCAACAGTTTACACTCCCATTAACAGTGTATCTAAGCAAGCTCTGATAAAGTAAATCCTTTCATTTGTTGTCAATTTAGTTACTATAAGTATTATCTTATTATAGTGCTAATTTATATTTTGTTGATGGCTGATAATATTGTTTATCTTTTTATGTGCTAATTGGTTATTTGGGTATGTTTATGAAATGTCTGTTTCATGTTTACAACATTTAAGTCCTATTAATTTTTTTCTCCCTTTTTTTATCACTTTCTTAGAAAATTTTGTACCATGTCTTTTGATCAGACTCACCCCTCAACTTCCTCTGACCCACTCTGCTGCCTTCCCTATCCACCCAATTCTGTGTCCTTCTGTGATTTAGTACTTAAAACGATTTCTTTTACTTTTGAGATTATTATAGACATATTATTTCTCCTTTTCCTTCCTTCCTGCAAAGCCATATGTGTGTATGTGTATATGTGTATATATGTGTATATGTATATGTGTATATGTGTATATGTATATATGTATATACATATATTCCTTACTTTTTAAAAAAAATATTATGTCCTCTTTTTTCATTAATTGTTGTTATACTATGTACTCATTACACATTGAAGTTACCGTGTATGGAAATTACAAATATCTCTTCCAATGTGTGCATACTATTTTGTTTTCCTAGTGACTGCCTGTTGCTGTGGTTGTTGTTGTTACTCAAAAATACTTATTTCACTCTCTAGTTTATCTAGACCTTATTTTTATATCAGTGTTTACACCCTGCTCCCTAAGATCATAAGACATACTTCTGATCCCACGTTGAGACTATGTCTTTCTCTTTCCTCACTAAAACTATATTCCATCTATTGATCTAAATTAATATATCCTGTAATGTAAGACAGAGATAGTACCTTTAATGTAAACAAATAGTGCTGAATCACAATTTAATGACAACTTTTCCTATTTGTCACCTCACCTATAGCAGCATCCTGTGTATATGTGTGAGTTTACCCCTGGACTCTTAATTCTGTGACACTGGTCCAACTGTCTTTGCATACAGAATACTATGTTGTCTTAATTACTATAGCTTTATTCCTCAAAACATACAAGCTATTTTACATTATTTCATTTCTAAAGATTTTAGTAACAATTCTAGCTACAGTTGTGGTTGAGTATATTAAGTATATTGCTCATTCTGGGTAATATGACATCTTATAGAAATCTTGAGCCCACATGCATGGTGGTTTATTCCCTTAATCTCAGTGTCTGAGAGACTGAGAAAGAAAGATCACAAATTTAAGGTTAGCTTGGGCTACAGTAATGAGACACAGCATCAAACCAGCTACTTATATCTTCCTAACTCACAAATATGGCAAACCTTTCTGTGCTTTTATTGGTATTTTAACATCTTCCAGAAACACATTGACTCCTTTATTATAGATATCTTAAATAGTTTTTATTAAGCTTAACTTGAATGAACACGTTTAGTGTAGGTAATGTTTTATTTTAAATTCTTTTTTAACTATGTTTTATTTTGGTTAATAAAGTAACCTTTCTGTATTGATATTAATCCAAAGATTGTTAATTTATTAATTCTAATAATGTCTAGTTTTTTAGAGTTCTTATGCACAGATTCATGTCTTTTTTAAATAAAAGAAATTTCATTTCCTTTATTCTTTGGTCGCTTTTTCATTTTAATGCTTCTTTCTTCTACTGACCAGAACCTTTGTAACTGTTTTGATGAGAAACATTAATAATGAACATTTACACTTCCATGTTTAAGGCAAAACAGTTTAATAGTACACTTTTAGATATGTCAGCTCTAGACTTTTGTACATGTCATCAATTATAATGTTAAATCTGTCTTCTAAAAGCTAATTGTGTTCTATTCTCAATACCCTTACAGACGTGTGTGTGTGTGTGTGTGTGTGTGTGTGTGTGTGTGTGTCTGTGTGTGTGTGTGCTCGCGCACACGCACTGAAATCGCAACTTCTGTGAAATTCCTTTTTACACATACTTAAGTGATGATCTGTCTTTTGTATATTTTATTATGAAATAATATTGACGACCTGATTTTTAAGTAGTAAGCTATCACACGTTTCCAAAATAAATGATACTAAAGCAATATTATGCTACTTTTGTAGTATTCTTTACAGTACTCTTTATCCCAATTTATTCTGACTTTTTAATATTTTTGAAATGCATGCATAAGTACTGTACTTCCATCATTTGCTCCTCTCCACCCCATCAACTTTATCTATGTCTCCCAATACCTCTCCTTTGACAATTTAAGGCTTGAGGAAATTATGTCACAGATGTAGAAACTGAGGTTGAACATAGTATGTATGGTCACCTATTCTCTACAGTTTAGCTGGTTGTAGGTTTCTCTAATAGTCTCATTCATGACATAAATGAGCTTGTTGGATGAAGGCTGATTTCTGAAAGGAAAGTGGAAAGCATTTTGTTGTTGTTGTTGTTGTTGTTGTTGTTGTTGTTCTTGTTGTTGTAAGTTCCTATATAGAGACATGATAAATTAGAGGAATTGGTCATTGAAGCTGTTTAACTGACTTTTTTTTTTTTTTGTGGAAAGTCTTTGATTACAGATTCAGTTTCTTTGGCAAGAGTAATAAACCTTTGAGGTCTTTCATATCAGTTTGAGTAAGTTGTATTTTTTCTTTTTTATCTAAGTTTTCAGTCTTATTTACATACAATTATTTATATTGTTTTTCTCACCTTGTATATGTAGGAAAAATCTGCAGGACTGGCTATGCATACAGGCTTACCCTTCTTTACGGTACATACTCCTAGCTCTTGTGGAGTACTACCTATGTTTTAATCTTTCAGGTTTTATATCGGGGGTAATAATTGTGCAAGGTGACAGATATGGGCCTAATTTCATTCTTCCACAGGTGGACATCCTGGTTTTCCCAACACTATTTGTTAAAGATGCTATCTTTTCTCCAGTGTATGTTTTGGCATCTTGGTTCAATGTGAAGTTGCTGTGTCTACATGGACTTGTGCTTGGTTTTTTTTGTCTACATTTTTTTGTGCTAGTACATTACCAATTTTTAGTACTATAGTTTTGTACCTATCTTTAAATATGTGCAACTAACTTTTAAGAAGTTACAATTTACTTAATAATAACTATGCTAAATACAGAGAAGGCCTTGTTCTATTTCAGTTCGGGAATCTAGAGTAATCCTCACTAGGCAGCATGGAAAATAAAGTTTTGAAGATGGTAAAGGATGAGCTATGCAGATCTGTGGTAAAGATTATCCCAGGGATAAGATTCCTGGCACAGCACATTGAAAGCAGTGCTGCTTACAGGAAGGAAGAGGCTGGGAACACTCAGAGAGAGTGCTGAAGAGGGAGCAGGAAGGTCATAGGGGTCACTTTGTGAACTGACCTTTGTTTTCAGAGAAATAAAAGTCCACTCTTTTGCTTTTTCTATTATATCCAAGTGTCATGGATAGTTTTACATCAATTTAACACAGGCTAGAGATAGCTGGAAGAAGAAAATCTTAATTGACAAAATGTCTCCATGAGTTCCAGCTGTAGGGCATTATCCTAATTAGTGACTGACGGGGAAGGGCCTAGAAGTGCCCACTATGAATGGTGCCATCCCTAGGCTGGAGGTCCTGGGTTCTATAAGAAAACAGGGTGAGCAAGCCATTGGGAGCAAGCCAGTAAGCAGCATCCCTTCATGGCCTCTGCATCAGCTCCTGCCTCTAGATTCCTGCTCTGCGTTAGTTCCTGTCCTGCCTTCCTTCAGTGAAGAGTGATGTGGAAGTGTAAGCTGAGTAAACCCTTTCCTCCCTAGCTTGCTTTTGGTCATGGTGTTTATAACAGCAATAGTAACCCTAAAGAATCATGATGTTTCTTCACACCAATAGGACACTTAGACACCAAGAAATTACTGCCAAGTTCAATACTCTTTCCTCTAATAAGAGTTTTGTCATTTATCTCTTAGTTCAGATCTTAGATCCAACACTACATTCTGGATTCAGTATGGAATAAAGGTCCAACTTCATTCTTTTACATATGAATATCCCCATTAGAGCCCAGTCCTCCCTAACCCAGCTTTTCTGTGTCTGTATGTTTGTTCTTTTTCAGTCTCTTGTTGTCCTACTTAGGACAGACCCTTGTAGCCAGAAAGAGTGCTTCAAGGTTGGCATTTCTTTTAGAAGGATTCTTCAGGTTATTTAGTCTCAGGATATCATAAAAAAAATTTAGGTTGGTTTTTCTAGTTCAAACTCGTCATCACTGTGATCTTGGTACAGACTGAGCTGAATCAATGTATACCACTCTGAGTTGCATGGGCATTTTAACAATATTAAGCCTAATATAAAAAAAATATAGGGATTCCTTTATTTGTACTCAATATAATTACATTTCAGAAATGTTTTATCATTTTCAATGAATAAGTCCTAGTCTCCTTGGGAAAATCTAATCCTAATTTTTTTCTTCTTGCAATTGTGCATGGAAAAGTTCTCTTAATTTATATTTAATTGGTCATTGTTAGTCATGTAAGTGATACAGGATGTAAGATTAATTACATCTTGAACTTTTAATGAACTACTACTTTTTTCAGTTATAACATGATGCGTGTCTGTGTGTGTGCATGTGTGTGCATATGCACACATACAAATGTGAATTTTTGTGTGTTTTAGGGCATTTGACAGAGAATAACATATAATCTGAGAGCAAAATTTGCCTTATGTATTCTCTTCTGGTTTGGCTGGGCCACTATTTTACTTTCGGTTGCCATATTTTAATGGACTAGTTACTCTAGCTGCAACCATTTCTTCATCTTAAAGAATAAGAAGCTTTCAGTACTTTCATGTTGAGAATGATGTAATTGGGGGTTTTCATCAATAGCATTTCTTACTTAGAGGCAGTTTCCTCCTATTTCCAAATTGTTGAATTTTATTTTAACCACAGGACAGTATTGAATTTTTTGCATGCCTTTTCTGCATCAATTGAGATAATCATAAGCTCTATTCTTTATTCTGTTAAAAGTATATATTGCGATGGTAATTTTCATGTTAGGCAATTTCTTTACATTTAATTTCAGTTTTCTTACCTGTAAAATGGATCTAATAGTAATATTTACTTTTACTGTCAATAATATATACATATATATGTTGGGAGCCAACTTTTAGCAGAAAGTGACTAGAAAGCAGCTATCATCTTTGCAGCCATCTGGAGCCATATACCCTGATAGAGACTTGTTTTTCAGCAGCCTACAACAACTGAGCACACTCTAACAAATATCTTGTTTATCCCACATGGCTTGTTTTGCTGTTTAGTGACCCCAGATGCATGGTACACGTAGTAAAATGTCTTCACCTGTGTTCTCCTGCTTGTGCTTATAAATACCCAGGATTTCCTTGTAATAGAGTCAATACAGTCAATAAGAGTCAATAGGAGTCAATAGGAGTCAATAGGAGGTGTAAATATAGTCTATGGGAGACAGTAAACAAGTCTTGACTACAGATCATCTGGCTTGTCTCTATTCTTCGCGTCTCTTCCCCTTCTTCCCCCCACTCTCTCTCTTGCTAGACCCTGACCTGTGGAACAGAGCGAGCTGGTACATATATGTGTATATAGTACATTGCTGTGCTTGTAGCATTCGGATCAAACCTGGCAACTAGAATCAATGTCAGACTAGTGGGATACTTTTAAGCTAGAACTAATAGTAAGCAATTATTATTGAAGGCAGACAAAGGGAACAAAACATACCTTTAAAATACATTTAAATCTCCTTAAGTCTCAAACTATTGTTAGGAAAAGCAATCAAAAGAGCCAAATCCTTAGTGAATGATCTTGGACATCTTAGTCAATAGCTATAAGAACATAACATCTTTGCTCTCTTGTCCTTTGGGTTCAAACATTATACTATTGCTTCTGCCGGAAAGAGTGTAAGTTATCTGCTATTTTGTTTGTGGATGCAGTGTAGAAATAAGAGCAATGGAAGAAGAAGGTTCCATTAAGATTTAAGAGTGATTCTTTTTTTTAAAAAAAAATGTATAGATATTCAGAATAAAGAAGAAAAATTCACATGCCAGTATATCAGGCAGCTGTTGCCAGCTGTAGTCAAAGGGAAAGAAAGTCTCCACACCTGCCACTCATCACAAGTCTAACATACCCTGTCTCACCCTTCCTTTCTTCCCTCGTGCTTATCTATCTTGGATCTTCTCCATCATGCCTGCATGAGGAAGAAAAACAAACAAACAAACAAAAACAGTGCATAGAGTTGGATGTAGCTCCTTTGGGGGAAAGAAAGAGGAAGTTAAGTTCAAAATCTCAGGACCAAGTATTCCTGTTTTGCATTACCACAGCGAGAGAAACTGAATTCTTAAGAATCAGAATTTTTTGAAAATTATTTGAAACTAGGCTCAGTAACTCCAAGACTATCTGCATGTGACTCTTTCATTATTTTATACCATCGGCTTTTCATCTTGCCTTCCTAACATCTTCTTTAAAGATACTCAGCTTTCATTCAATCACCATGGACTAATGATATCACAGTCACCATTTCAAGTGTCCCCTCCTATAGAATTCATGTCCCAATGGGATATACAGACAACAAATTCTCTCTAAAATTATGTGAAATGCAGTAAGAAAGCTATGATGTGAATCATAAAGGAAAGACACTTAAAGTAGCGTTTGTATTTGTCAATACACTTTCCTGGGGTATAGATTTCCTGAAGAGGGAAACCAACATTCAGAAGAAAACATACACACACACACACACACACACACACACACACACACACCACACACCACACACACACACACACACACACACACTTTTTAACACTTTTAAAGAATTCACTTTCTTAACTACTGTGCATGCCAAATTAGCATATTTTCTTTCACATCGTCTTCCATAACGACAAAGGGAGATTCTAAATAAAAACCCATTCCCAGACCAGCCAGCACACAGTCTCCAGAGCCATGTTGCCTTACACTCTGTCATTTCATAAAAGTTCTTCAGTGTTTGTTAACAGACAATCTCCCTGGTCAGATTGTAGACTAAGTCTTATATCCAATCAAGTTCTTCTATCATTTACAAGTTGATGTTTTTCTTTAAACATTTAAATTGAGTTCTCCAATACCCAGCTCTGCCTACTTAAAAAGAAAACTGAATGCTCAGATGGGTGACTTCACAATGGTATAATATATAAAGCAAAAGTAGGTCTGGGGAATAAGAACTCATGATACTTCAGAGAGGAGGATAATTAACCTTCCTAGGGGGTTCAGTTGCTATGCCTGAGCCTTGACATTCAAGCATTCCTTGAAGGTTTTTTAAAAGGAACATTCAAAGAATCAAGAGTAAGTAATACAACAGTAATAAGTTTAACTCCAAGGTAATCATTTTCTATCTTTGATAAGATCCATCAAAATTCTGACGCTACCTCTCTGTCTCCTCCAGCAAATGACTATTCCAGTAGAAGGTATTTTTTTTTAATTTCCCCCAACTCTTCAAGATTCTCAGTAATAGGCTCTTAAAAAAAAAAAAAGGTGAATCTGCCTAATTATTGAATGACTAAGAAGCACTTTGAAAATTCCATCATCAAAGATGCTATTTCAGTGAAAGGATCATTAGATTATATATTTATAGTTGTGTAAGATGAAAAGGATAATGATAAGCAGTACAGCCATTAATCAAGAAGGCTGTGAATGAATCCTTTCCCACGGTGATAGTTACTGTCAACAAACACACTCACATGGTTTTCTGAAGAGACTGAGCGGCCGAGCAACAGTGTTCTTAGTCTTTCTCTCTGGATGTTCTCGACACTATGTCAAAGTAAATCCGTCTTACAAGTAACAGTTGCTTCAGAAGACTATCAACAATAGCAATAATTTTCTGATCGCTGTGCTATTTTTCCCACATGTGCCTCATATCAGTAACAATACTTGGAGGTGTTGATTATGGCTGGAGGTTTTAGGATTGCTGGTCAGTGACCGTTCACTCTTGCAGAGTTTTGGAACTGTGTCCATTCACCACCTATCATGGTGGTATGTTGCCTGAGGAGTCCTCATTTTCTGGCTGTTCAGTTTCCCTACAATTTCATTCCCCTAACATTTTACATTTACATTTATAGTCCAGAAACAAGACAGAAAGCACCTCCTGGGTGATGGACGCTTCCTGTGTCATTTTTAAAAGCTTTAACGCGTCCTCGGGAACATTTTGTGCAATGTGCATTGATTTTTCTAACATGGTTAGCTTCAGAATTCAATAATACATAGAATATTGTGTTTCAAAGATAATATATTTTTCTCTTTGGGGGCATAGTGTTATTGAGACATTTTGAGTCCTGTGAAGTAATTAAAAGCTATTTAAATTGACAGTAAGGGGAAGAAATAAAAGCGAGTAAATTTTGACAAAAATATCTTCATAAGGGTCCTCGTATCTCCATACAGAGTATATTCCTTCTATGTCCAAGCAATATTTTTTTCATATAATGTTTAGGTACTTTCTTGTATTTTCACCACATGGCCTTAATATAGCATCAGAACTACATGGAGCCCAAGAGACCAATTCCTGTTAGATTGTACTTCAGGCCACCTAGTCCCCAGGGATTAACCTAATCCCAATGACCTCTTCAATTATCTTGATTAAAAGAACAGAAATTTACACAGTTTTTGTTGTTGTTGTTCAGTTCTGATATTACAGAGACTAATTTTCAGGACTCAAGACCAGTTATTCTGCAGGCAGAAGTCAGAGTTCATACAGCACAGCAGAGTTCAAAGCAGTATGGCATGAAGAGCCAGAGCTGTTGAGGGGCCTCTTGAATTTTCATTACAAGAATCTGGGGAGGCAATCAATAAATACAATCAATGAGGAAAAGATGTGGCATAGCAGGTAGCAAGATACAAAGTGTGTCAGTCGTGTAGATCTCCATCACAAAGCACTGCAGACAATAGGTTAAAATCACAAAGAGTTATTCTTTCTTCATGTGTGGGTTGGAAGTCTAAGATAAAGCTTCAGCAGGATCCTACCTCCTCTAGAACCCTGGATGGGAATCCACCTCTCTTATCCACAAAGGTTCTAGAGGATTATGAGTTCCCAGTGGCCCTAGTTTATTTAGCACCTAGATTAATTATGTTCTTTTTGTATGCTTTGTCTACACCTGATACTTTTCTCCTATTTCAAAATGAAAGTCATATTGGATGGGACCTGACCATAATAACCTCAACTCAACTTGATTTTGATCTAAAAGATGAAATAAAATGAAATCCCCTATTTTAAATAATATCCCATTTATAGGCACTACCAGCTTAATATGGAAACGTACTCCTCTTGAGGCAGCAAATCAACCAATGACAAATTTCATGAGAAACAAAACAGAGGATGAGTGTAGGTGGGAAATGGAGAGGTCGTATTTGGTGTAAAAGTACCCATGTAATCCTGTTTGAAACAGAAGACTGCGTATCACCATCTACAGACAAGGACAACACTTGTAGATCTGGACAAGAGCAGGTGCAAAGGCTCTGTGGAAAATAGACATATTCAGAGAACTTTGAAGATGTTCCCGTGATGCTGGCAGAATAAATGAGCAGGAAGAAGCAAGGAATGAATTCCAAAAGGTAAAAGTAGAAATGGGATTGTGAGGACTTTGCCTCTTATTCATGGAATGCTCTTGGAAGTTCTGCCCAGAGGATGTCATATCCTGACTTGTATTTTAACAAGATTTTTCTGCAATCTTCTGTAAACAGACTATAGAGTATCATGGAAGTAGAGGTCTGTTGTAAAAGACTAGTGGAATCATCTAGGTCATAGTCAATGAGGGAAACAAGACATTTCTAGTTAGTCTTTGAAGGTAGAGAGATCCATGATTTTTTTTTGACAGATTGGTGGGAGATTTGAAAGCAACAAGAAGTGTCAGAGGTGACAGAATGTTCAGATGAAGGGAACTAAAAATAAATAACCAGACATCTAGACGTACAGGATAGGAAAATGGGAAAGTACAGACATTATTAGGTGTTAAGCTTTAGGTGGCTTTTGTACAGCTATTTACTTGAGATGCCTGAGCAAGAAAAATAACAGCCCTGCTCTGCCTCTCACCCTGGCAGTACCGGTAAAACTGGCTTATGTGATCCTGTCACCAGAAACTCGAGTAAAAGTCTAAGTGGCTTGGGAAAGATCCCAGAGAAAAAGTACCAGCATTACAATGCTTGCTCCTGACACAATTTCAGAATTCATCTATTTATTCAGTAAGTAGGTATTTATTGAATAGTTTAGCATTTTATAGAACACAGCAGCTTGATGTGGAATAGAAACTCATTTGGAACAAAGTGTATTGTGTTCAGTTTGACCAGGGCTCAAGGACAAGTAGCTAGCAACAGGAGAATCTAATGCTCACCGTGTGCTTTATAGCAAGGACGGCTGTTCCTATAATCACCAGCATTCATCACATTCTCGTGAGAAAGAGAAGGGAGGTAGTAAAATACGTGTATAGCACTTTGATGTGGAGCTGAATTCAAATATTAACTCGTGGGGGAAGACTTAATATTTTACAGATTTCTCCCCATGCGTTTTTTTGTGTTTATTTGGGTGTTTGTTTGTTTGTTTGTTTTTGATTCATACAGTCTGTTAATTCTATGATACTGCCATAGAGTCTTTGTTAGTTCGCATTCTCTTCTCTCTGTTCAACCTCCAAGTCCTCCCAGACCACATAAACAGTATAGTCACTTAGTGTGCATGTACATCTGAACTACACACATCTAAATTTTTAGTGAATGCTATAAACCTTCAAATGATTTTGAAAAAACAAAGGTATGCAAATCCCAACTTCTCCATGCTAAAATTTAATAATTGTTTTAAAACTTCTTAACATGATCAGGACATTTATTTATTAAAAAAAAAATTCAGTGGATTTTTTTTTTGCAAGACTTAGGAGAGAAACTTGGTTCATGATTCCCTCACAATGTTACCCTCTGCCAATCATTAAACTAAGGAAATGATTCACAGCTCCTGGCTTCCCAAGTGCTTTTGTTGTTGTTGTTATTGTTGTTGTTTAATGTCCTAACCAATGAGCTGCCAGTATTATATTGACAGTATTTTCAATATTTGCTGTATTTCCTGCATCATTTTATCTCCTTGGAAGAAGTATCACTGGGTGATTTTCAAGATCTTGAAGTCTTTGTAGCCATGAAAAGCAGATAATCATGACACAATGTAAGGACCACAACTTCCAAAATCAGGAAGATGCCTACGAATCTTGTCTTGGGTATTCTGTGGCTTGGAGCTTCTAGAAGCCTCTGTTTCCTCATTTATAATGGGAATGGTAGTACACCAAAGACTGGATTTCAATTCATGTTATTTTAAATTGCAAATGACTCAACACAAATTATAGAAACCTGTCATGCTTAGCATGTGTACATATATAATAATAGAATGATTGAATAAAATTAGTTGATACATCATCACCTTGCTTATCTACCATTTTTACAGTGAAATATTTTAAAGTTACACTCTTTTGCATTTGAATATATGTCATTCAGGCTCTGCTTTCCTGCCTAGAGTGTTATGATTAGCTAGTGATTTCAATCAGCGAATACTGAGGGGGAAGCAGGACAGGAGTGGAAAGACCTCAGGCAGTGGTGGGCATTGTAAGAACAGATTCTCTGGAGACAGCTTCAATGAGACAGTGATGCAAGGATGAGATTTTTATGAAATAAAATAGGTGCTGAAAAGTCTGAATGACTGAACCCAGTGTGTAAGCCATGGAGCAGAAAGGTGACTTAGAGACAATGGGAGTAGAGAAAGAGAGACAATGGGAGTAGAGAAAGAGAGACAATGGGAGTAGAGAAAGAGAGACAATGGGAGTAGAGAAAGAGAGAC
>JANHMN010000014.1:41762754-41794631 GCA_030674055.1 Rhabdomys pumilio | reverse complement strand
GAGTAGAGAAAGACAAACAAAGAAGTTCATCTGGGAATATCCAAAGGCAAATAATACAAGGTTTATGCTAAAATGAAGTTCCTAGCAGTGGTAGTGGGAAGAGAGGGATGATAGCAATGTGCACACTGTGCTAGCAAGCTTCTGGAAGGCTTTGAAGCTTGAATTATGCATGGCTCACAGGAGACACCAATAATGAAACAGTGCAGGTAAAATATTCTAAGTGTATCCTCAGGCAGTTGGATTCCCAGAATCTGTACATTCTTATCCTAAATGAAAGTATACCATGGGTAGAATTTGTTCATCCAGCTCAGGACTCCTTCAAGCAGACATGGCCAATGGGAACTCAAAGGCCACAGTGCTAGGCCAAAATGTGTTAAAACTGAGTGCTAGCTTCTATGGCAGGCAAGGTTGCTTAGAGTCATACAATACAACCTCCCAGCTTTCCACTGTTAGCTAGTGATGGTGATAGTGGTGCTGATGTTGGTGTTGATGGTCTGGCGGCTGCTGCTGCAGCTGCTGCTGCTTCTCCTTCCCCTTTCTTCTTCTTCTCCTCTTCCTTTTCTTCATCCTTCTTCTCCTCTTACTTCTCCTTCCTTTTCATATTTTTCTTCCTATCATCATCATCTTTTTGAGAAAATATCATTGAATAATCAAGGCAGCTTGGAATTCCTATCTTCCTATTTCAACCTATGCAATACTACAATAAGAGCCAAATACCACTGAACCAGGCTTTTACTCCAAATCTTTGCCAACCTGAGTGAATTCAAATTTTCTTAGATTCCACATATAGATAAAGACATATGATATTTTACTTAATACAGTGTCTTCTGGCTTAAATAGATATCACGATTTTCTTGTCTGTGTAGGTTGAAAGCACTGTTAATATATGTTACATTTTATATTATGTATTCTTGCGGTGATGAACACACTTTTGCTGATTGACTATTATAAAGAGATCAGAATGAATATAGATGTCAGAGACATGCCCTCAACACATTGACAACAACTTTTAGTTATATCTTAGAAGTGTGATTATTAGAGTGTATGGTGCTTCTGTACAATTTTTGATGAGCCTATATACAGTTTTCATAATGGTTGTGCTGATTTGCACTATCAACAACAGAAGAAAACTGTTTCTTTCCCTCTAATACTTGTCAGTAAACATTTTTTTTTTTTTATCTTTTGCCTTTCTGATGAAAGCTGTTCTAATAGGTGTGACATGATAGCTAATTACGGCTTTAATCTTCATTTCCCCAAAGACTAAGGAGGCTTAGCATTTTTTTCTCTCATAGCATTTGCAAGTAATTTTTGACTGTATTCTGTATGTTGACAGGTTCTTTTCTCACTTTTAAATTAAGGTACATTATTTGTATTTGTTTTGTCATTGGGCTTTTGTTTTCTTTACATATTTGAGTTATTAATCCCTTATGAAATGTATACTATGTGCTTTAGTTACTTTTTTATTTTCTATGATTAAAATAGACCCAAAAAGTGACTTAAGGAAGAAAAGATTTATTTGGGTTACAGTTCCTACACAATTAGGTTATAGCCAATTGTGGTAGTGGAGACACAATAATAGAAACAGGAGTAGAGAAAAAGTAGGACATAGGGATAGACTATAATGCCTTAAGGTCCACCTCCAGTGACCTCCTTCCTCTAACAAGGCTCTACTATGGAAAGGTTTTACAGCCTCCCCAAACAGTGTCACCAGTTGCAGACCAAGCATTGAAATACAAAAGCTGATGGAGAGCATTTTATACTCAAACCTCCATAATAAGTAAACAGTCCCTCATGTTCTATGGATTATCTTTTCACTCTCTTAGTTGTTTCTTTCTTTCTTTTGGATGGATTTTCTGTTTTGTTTGTTTTCTGGATTTATTTTGATTTTGTTTGTTTGTTTGTTTGTTTGTTCGGTTTGGCTTGATGAAGTCCTTTGTGTCTAGTTTTACCTCTTTGTTTGGGAGGATTGTATTTTTCTAAAAAAAAAATCATTGCACAAACTAACAGTATATATATATATATATATATATATATATATATATATATATAATTTCCATTTAGTTACTTTCATGGCTTACATGTAAACCCTTAATTTACTTTTAGTTCATTTTTATCTATGGCATGAGATAACGATCCAATTTTATTCTGTTGAGTGTTGATATCCTATTTTCCCTACGCCATTTGCTGAAGAGACTTTCTTTTTCCTGATACATGCTCTTAACATCTTGGTCAAAATGAACTAACCATGAATTATCACCTTATAGCACCTTAAACTTGTTACTGCAAACAAGACAAATAAGTTGACTCAATAAAGCTACAAAATAGCAATAGCAACGCACAAAGATCAGTAGCATTTCTTTGTACTAATTAATGAGCTAACTACCAAGAAAATTAGAAAAGTCATCCAAGTTACAAAAAATAAAATATGCAGAAAACTGAAAGAGCCATATTCTGAGATCAATTTTTTAAAACACATATACAAAAATATTAAAATACAATACAACAGATATACTTTTCCATGAATTAGAAGATTTAATTTTGCGAATATTCCCAAAGCAATCTAAAGATTTAAAATATAACTACAAAAACGTCAATGTTCTTTATGAAAAAAGATAAGACAACCCTTTAATTGACACAGAATTACAAAACACCCTGTTTATCTAGCAAAAACAATAATGTGGAATATGATAAAGACATTTTAATGGAAACAACCAATTAATAGCATCAAGACAAACACACTGAGCAATGATGAAACAGGACAGTAATGTCAGAACAAATCAAATACTTTGGGTAAGTAATTGCAGTGAAACATTCAAAGAATATAGTAAGTTCTGAAAAAATAGTAACTGCCTATTAATAATGATAATCGGTACTTTTATCAAGGCTATAAAATGAAGCAGTTTTCAAACCGATGGACTATACATATAAAATGACTTTTTAACTCAAGAAATTTCTGCAAACCATTGTCTTTTCATGAAGGAAATTCGTGAGTTGTAAGGCATCCTTCATAACATGGAGTTCAGACAAATTTCTAAAACTCAACAGTGTAATAATGGACAAGCTAAGGAAAAAGTGACCTTCTGTCACCGAACTGTTAGTGGGGAGTAGACAGAGAACTCTCAGGTCCCATATGTTGGGTGTAGTGTGCATGTGGTTCCTTTGTTGGGTTGAATTGTGGGTCCCACTTCTGTCTCGCCACACGGCTAAGGCCTCTCATCAGGAAGGGTGGATGTCGGTTATGTAAAGCCAGAACTCTGCTTCGGGGATGAGAAAACACAGACAAAGATCCCACAAGGAGCCAGACCTCTTGGTTTGGGAGTTCCTGGGCCAAAAGGTGGCCGGGAACCGGTTGGTCCTCAGGTCCTTGGGCTCTCAGGTGCTGCTGGGAGGCCATAGAAGGGTTCACACTGAAGTGGAGGCATATGGGGTGGTGACCCACAGCTGAAGAGAAGTGAGGGAGGCATGAGCTCTGGCTGTGTCTTGCTCAGATGAGAGTTCTTGGTCAAGGCAACTCACTTGGCTGGGTCACGGCTGACTCGGCCTTGTTTGGGTTGCTAGGCCTCCATGGCTGAGAATGTAGAGAGGTCATCTGGAGACCTTCTCCACTGTTCCCCATGGTGGGTCCCAAAGAAGAGAAATAAGCTATGATCTTAAGATATTTATTGTCATGGCAGAAAATGGATGAAACTATACCCCAGTATTTTCAGAGTGGGCCTAAGGTTAAATACCTTTTGCAAGGAGGAGGGTCTGTGAGGGAATGCTTAATTGGCTATGCCCCTCTGGCCTTTAGGTATCTCATTATTAGTATTGAGATCTGTCTTAAGGTTCTGTGGCCTGTAGTCACTCCCTCTACCTGTGGAGTGGCTAGTGGGCGTTGTCCTACATGCCTGGAGGACCTCACACTATGTAGGTCTGCAGCCTTGTGTCAGGAGCCTGTGTCAGGAGCTTGGAGTCTGGGAGCATGGAGAAATGCATGCCGTCCCTTAGAATCACCTGGAGTCTCCAGCCAGTGTTCAACCAGAAACCATGCTGTCCTTTTACAGTCCTACACCATATGGCTAGTGTTCTACTCAAAACATTCAACCTAAGTGAATATTGAAAAGCTCTACAGTATGATTTCTGTATGAACAAAGATGTTTTGTGTGCCCTAGAGAGTTGGCTCTTCAGAGCACTTGTAGCTCTTGCATTGTATCAGGGTTTGGTTCCCAGTACCCATATGTGTCTAATGAACTTTTGTAAATCTAGTTCCAGAGGACCTGACACCTTCTCAGGGCCTCCAAGAATACTGCATGCATAGGGCATACAGACATACATACAGGTACCATATACATATAATATATATGATGTTTTTGAAAAGGGGGCCCTTGCCTCACTTCTTTTCACTCTAGCATTTTTTGGGGAAAAGAAAACTTACTTTTTCCCTTGTATTTCAATTTTCTTCTAGCCTAGGAGAACCTAAGATTCACTCTGGTTTCCTCTCTCAAGTAGGTGGTACTGTTTTCCTCCACTGTAACACAATTGGCCAACTTAATGAGGCCCTTGGGGGAGAGTTTATGGTTGCCATTGCTTCTCTCACTCTGGTTGCTGATTACAACGCAGCATCAAAGCTTCAGAGAATCTATTACCATATGTTCCATTTCCCTTTTTAGCACTGTTTGGGCTCTGTGTACAGAGGCAAGAGACAGAGTACTTCCTACAGCTAGGCTGCAGCAGTTTTTAGACGATGATGAGCTAAAACAAGAACACTGAGCTTTGTTAAAGACACTCTCTACAGAGAACATTCTTACTTTCATGAGTAGTTAGTTATGTTTCGGCACACAATGATATATTCCTGTTACTAAGTTCAATTAGCTATGCTAGGCAGGGAGAGTTTTTCTTGCTGAACTCAACTTACCATGCACTCTGTCAGCCTCTATAATGTTAAACATGCTTGTCAGGGGTTAGCTTCAAGGATATCTCAGACAGCTATAATGTTGTGTTGTGGTTGGAGAAACAAAATAGATTCTATACATTAACTTCGGAGATGATTTTCCAGTAGAGTTCACATGAACAAAGATTTTTTCCCCCACTGCAAGTCCTAAGCTCTGATTACAAAAGCAGGGTTTGTAGAATTAAATTCTTATGTTATCCCTTAAAGCACCAAAGAATTTATTTATAGCTTGGCCTAATAAATGATTTACAAGTGTAGCTTGTGTTTACATTTCAATATGCTGACCACCCCCACAAGCCATGTAGTATGATCAATTTACTGAGAAGAATGCGTAATGTAACATTTATCCCACAGACAGGAGACTGCAGATGCTTATAACTGTTAACTTCTCGCTGTAGAAATACAATTAGTCCATATCTTACATGGTTTTCTTCTTCTAAAACTCTTAATACATCTTTTTCCAGTTTTTGATTATGATTCCCAAAGGAAAAATCCCAAGGCTTCCCCAGTTTCCTTAGCAACAGAATGAGGTATAAATTGTACTCCTATATTTCCTAACATCTGTATCCAAGCAACATATTAAAGTGTGCTGTCAAGTCATGCATGTTTAGTCTGCAGGTAAGCTTAACTTTACAGAAAGACACTAAAAGAAGGGATGTAAAAAGACAAAAAGCAAAATCAAAATGAAATCACAAGGAGAAAAGGATAATTTTTCATTCTCTGTTCAGTCTGAAATAAAAACATAACTAAGCACTTAAAGATTAAGATGATGATGATGATGGTGGTGGAAGTGATGGTGGTGTTGGTGGTGTTGTTGTTGGTGGTGGTGACGATGGTGATGGTGTTGATGATAATACGAATTAAGTCATTTAATGGTAATTAGTTGGAGTAGTTATACTTAGAGCTAATTAATATGCTTTATGATATTATTCTGTAGAAGTTTTATGTCAAAGGTAATTTGGGAAAGTTTTCTATGGTTTCTATGTGGCAGGGACTACTCTTTGACAAGTGAAAGAGAAATCATAAATAGCCATAGCCCCAATCCTGTGTGAGGAAGACTATGAAACAGAGACTTCACTAGCCATATCTATAAGAGTGATACATTAACTTTCTAGAAAGAACATTGATATCCCAGATCTCAGATCTTCAATGGATCCAGAAGCTTAAAGCATAGACTGCAATTCCTAACTGAACGTCTATACTGAGTCCAAGTTAAACAATTGTGGACATTTCCATTTATCCTTGGGAAACAGGTTTTTATTTTCATTAAGCCTTAGCATTTTTATCTTTAAATTAGAAACAAAAGGAGTCATTGTTTAATAGGTACAATTTTACTTCAGGAAGATAAAAATGTTCTCCAGAGACTGTGGTGTTGTCTGTGACATGATGTTAATATATTCTCTAGTTTTATTTCCATTGCTGTGATAAAATACCCTGAAATATAGCAACAGGAAAGGAAAAGTTTTATTTGGGCTACAGATCAGAGTTACAGTCCTTCATTTAAAGGAATTATAGATAATAACTCAAGTAGATATTTACATCAAGTCCATAATAAATGCATCATAGCTTGGTTGTTTAATTTCTCTTAATTATCTTTCTTTTTGTTTAAACTGTTCAGGACACTCTGCCTAAGGAATGGTGCTGCCCACAATGGGCTGGGTCTTCCTACATCAAGTAACAACTTATGACAGACATGTTAATGGACCAGTGGGATCTATATAATCCCTCTGTGAGACTCTTAGGAGATTCTAGGGTGTTAATAGTCTATTTATGGCATATAGAATGATTAAAATTAAAAGTTGTATGTATGTATAGATATGTATGTATATATGTGTATGATTTTTTTCTTAAAGTTTCATAAAAGCTTAATTCTAAAAGAAAATATTTTAAATTTAACCAACAATACAAAAATATGTACAAAGTGACTAAATCTTTCACAGTTGAAAACTCCAGCTATTGGTAAAATGAAAAAAAAAAGTATGATTTCTGTATTTTTCTAACTTTCTCAGACAGAATTAGTACCAATCACAACTTCAGAGCCTAGGCTCTGAACAGAATACCAATGGCTTATACTCTAAGATCAAGAATTGACAAATGGGATCTCATAAAATTGCAAAGCTTTTGTAAGGCAAAAGACACTGTCAATAAGACAAAACAGCAACCAACAGATTGGGAAAAGATCATTACCAATCCTAGATCTGATAGAGGGCTAATATCCAATATATACAAAGAACTTAAGAAATTATACTCCAGACAACCAAATAACCCTATTAAAAGTGGGGTACAGAGCTAAACAAAGAATTCTCAACTGAGGAAATTCGAATGGCGGAGAAGCACCTTAAGAAATGCTCAACATCCTTAGTCATCAGGGAAATGCAACTCAAAACAACTCTGAGATACCACCTCACACCAGTCAGAATGACTAAGATAAAAAATTCAAGTGAGGGTAGATGCTGGCAAGGATGTGGAGAAAGAGAAACACTCCTTCCATTGTTAGTGGGAATGCAAGCTGGTACAACCACTCTGGAAATCAGTCTGGCAGTTCCTTAGAAAATTGGACATAGCACTACCTGAGGACCCAGCTATACCACTCCTGGGCATATACCCAGAAGATGCTCCAACATATAACAAGGACATATGCTCCACTATGTTCATAGCAGCCTTATTTATAATAGCCAGAAGCTGGAAAGAACCCAGATGTCCTTCAACAGAGGAATGGATACATAAAATGTGGTACATTTACACAATGGAGTACTACTCAGCTATTAAAAATAATGAATTCAAGAAATTCTTAGGTAAATGGATGGAACTAGAAAATATCATCCCGAGTGAGTTAACCCAATCACAAAAGAACACACATAGTATTTACTCACTGATATGCGGATATTAGCCCAAAAGCTTGAAATAGCCAAGATTCAACTAACAGACCACATGAAGCTCATGAAGAAAGAAGACCAATTGTGGATGCCTAGGTCCTACTTGGAAGGAGTAACAGAATGTTCAAGGGAGCAAATATGGTGACAAAGTGTGGAACAGAAAGTCAAGGAGGGGCCATCTGGAGACCACTCTACCTTGATATCCGTCCCATGTGCAGTCACCAAAGATAGACACCGATATGGATGTCAGGAAGTGCATGCTGACAGGAGCCTGATGTAGCTGTCTCCTAGGAGGTCTGCCAGAGTCTGACATATTCAGAGGCAGATGCTCACAGCTACCCATTGTTCTGATCGAGGGTTCCCAATGGAGAAGTTAGAGGACTGATGGAGCCAAAAGGGTTGGTGTTCCCAAAGAGGAGAGGAACAGTGCCAACCAACCAGAGCTTCCCAGGGTCTAAACCACCAGCCTGGGAGCACAAAGGGAGGCACCCATGATTTCAGCTATATACTTAGGGGAGGATGGCCTTGTCAGGCATGGGTGGAAGAGGACATACTTGGTCCCATGAAGGCTGAACACCAAGTGGGGAGGAATTCGAGAGTGGAAAGGGGGGAGTGGGAGGTAGGTGGGGGCACACCCTTGTGGAGGCAGGAGGAGGGGATGGGATAGGGGGTTCCTGGGTGGTGGGGGGAATGGGGTGAGGGAATAAAATCTGAAATGTAAACATAATATCCAATAAAAAATAGGAAAAAAAGATTAAAAAAAAACAAAAAATAAAATAAAATTTAGAAAAGAGACCAAGAGAGAGTAATATTGGGTAATTAAGATCCTGAAGAAGACTGATATAATCAAGGGTTTCCCAATGGAGAAGTCAGAGAGAAGACTAAAGGAGTAGAAAGGGTTTGTGACCCCATGAGGAAAGCAACAATACCAACCAACCAGAGCTCCCCAGGGTCTAAACCACCAGCCTGGGAGCACATAGGGAGGGACCCATGCCTCTAGCTGTATATGTAGAGGAGGACGGCCTTGTCGGGCATAAGTGAGAGAGGAGATTCTTGGTCCCATGAAAAACGAACACAAAGTGGAGAGGGGAATGTGAGGGTGGAGGGGGATAGTGGGTGCGGGGGATAGGTGGGGGCACAGCCTCATAGAAGCATGAGGAGGAGGGATGGGATAGGAGGTTTCTGGGTGGTGGGGGGAAGTGGGGTAAGGAGATAAAATCTGAAATGTAAATATAATACCCAATAAACAAAGTTTAAAAAAAAAAGATCCTGAAGAAGAACAGATGCAGGAGAAATAACACAGAGAACATGAACGAGAATATAAAGCTGTTTATTCTAGTTTTGACTTCATTGTAATTTCCCCCTTTTTTTATGGTAGATATGTAAAGTTACTTCTCTGTGTATTGAAGTACACCATCTTTGTCTTTTAAAAGTATCCAAATCCTATTATTTCTTTGAGGAAGTAGTCATGAAATTTCACTGACTGTTGTTACAGTAGTACTCAAACATGACTAGGAATTAAAAATGCATTGTCATTGACCCACTTAAATTGACTTTTAAAAAAAATGAAGGGAGGAATATTATAAAATGAAAATATCCCTTTACTCTTCCCAAAATATAGTCAATCATTTTTTAATGCATCAATGCATCATTTAAACTGAAAATCTTGCATTGCTACATATAAAAATAAAGTACTGCTTTAAGTTTGTTTTTAAAAAAAGAAAGAACGAAAGAAAACACCAGCCATTAGTAAAATGCAAAAAAAAAAGTGTTATGTCTGTATTTTTCTGTCTTCCTCAGACAGAATTAGTACCAATCACCACTTCACAGCCTAGGCTAGCTTTCATGGGGTTTCTGTCATTCACTTCATTTCTGTATAGGAGATAACCCAGGACCACTCAGTGCAGGATGTCATTCCTGGCCTTGAAGTGTATTGTACTCTGGGGCCTTCATACACTCTTGAAACCTAACATAATTCTTCTTCTAAACACAATCCCTCCCTCTAGGCACTCAGAAATATGAATGTCTAGAACTAGAAATCCTTCAGTGCATAACCCCATTTTACCAATAAAAACATAAAGCGTAACATAGCTAATTATCCATAGTCACTCTTGTTAGCTGCAATTTTCTCTTTTTACAATTATTCAGCATCTCCCTTTACCATCTGTTTTTATTTTCTCACCATTTAATAGCGTCCTTCTGTCATCAAACTCTTCCCTTTCAGGCTTAGAGCTCCAGACCTTCTCATCTCTCTCAAGGCCCTCAACTCCTGTACCGTGTATCCTGCTGTGAAAACCTCAAGCTAGATTGAGCCTAACCATCTGCTGTCTCTTCACCTCACCCACACAAGTGGAATAAAGACATTTGAGAGCAAACTGGTGATGGGACTTGTGGTCTCTCGTCTCATTAGGTTTCTATCATGGCTTGAAAGTCCTTCTATACTTCTAATCAGCTCATTCTGCCTTCTGCACTCACTGATTATCCAAACTCTTTATACCCAGCATAAACTCTTTTGGACTTTTGGACTTCCCTTCTCATCTTAGGAAATGGTCTTGTCTCCTACAGTGGGCTAGAGATAATAACACCATTTGTGATGGCTGGTCTTGATTGCCAAGCCAATGAAATTTGAAATCACCTTTGAGAATCACACCATCCTGAAGATGTCTCAGAGGGCATTTGCAAACAGGTTTATTTGAGGTGAGAAGAGCCACCATGACTATAGGTTGCACAGTCTCATGGGCTCAGGTCCTAGCCCACATAAAAGGAAGACAGTGAACTAATCTCCAGTGTCCCTGCTTCTTCCCCAATCTCTCTTTCCTGACTGCAGATACAACATAACCATCTGCCTCAGGCATCAACACTGGAGTCTCTTTTCACCAATGTCTCCTCTTTCTTATGGACTGTACCCTTAACATGTTAGCCACAACTAAATTGTTTGCTTCTGTAAGTTACTTTGTCAGGTATTTTATCATAGCAAAAAGAAAAGTAACAGATCACCAAAGAGAAGTCAATGTTTTCTAGAATTCACATAACAAACACATCTCCGCAAGTGCTTTCCACTTCTGTTGTGGCCAGAGGTCTGTTTTTCATGCATCTGCCCTGCATCTCAAGATCTCTAGTGTAACTGAAGATATTATACTATACTAAAAATTTGCCTCATTATAATTTGCATGTAGATAATCAAATACCTATTTTTCATCCATCAAAGAATGAATCTTCTGTCTGTAATTTCTTCCCAAACCCAATGTGTGTCTCTTTTCTCACAGAGCTATTCCTCAGAAGAGTTAGATTCATTTCTTCCATCTCCCCACTTTCTCTTATGCTCCAACACTTAATGCCTGGACTTGTAGCCTCTGATGTCTACACGGTTGCTCTTATGTTGCTGTAGCCACATTCCTGGTAGAAATAATTTGGGCAGGAAAGGTTCATCTTGATGGGTGGTTTCAGAGGGTATGTTCAATGGCCACTTGTTCCCGTGAGCGCCAATAAAGCATCATTGTGGGGGAAACCTGGCACAGAGAGTCATATTCACTTCTTAGTGAACACAAATTACAAACAAGGATATAGGAAGAGGACAGAGCAATTACAATCCCTGGGAACTATTTGCCAGTAGCTTATTTCCTCCTATTCAGGTCACTTTCCAGTACTGCCACAATACTGATTCCATTGTGGAATTTGTCCACTCATTATGCCAGAGCCTTGACACCCAGTTATATGTAGGGATCTTCTCACAATCTACCCAAAGGGAGTTACTATGGGTCTTTATTTTCTTTTTTGTTTTTTTTTTTAATTTCTACAATGTTTGATCTTGCATTGCACGTAAAACTCTTCACTTCTGCCTCTTTTCTAAAATGCCCTCCTTCTGACTTTCTTATTCCTGTCCTCTCCATCCGTCTCCAGCTTTCTCTTGTCTCCTTACATAACTGCTTTGTTCTGTCCTTGCACGAAAAGTAAGTGTTGCAGGGATTTACCCTGAACAGTTTCCTTTTGATCTTATTTTATTAAACTCTTATTGAAATTTTTATGCTCTGAAAGCTTTAATTACTTTATTGGCCAATTCTGCATTTCTTCCTGAGTTCTCTACCTAACAGCCGACATGATGCTTCTGACTTGATGATCTGTGAGACACTTCTGTCTCATTCTATGCAGACAAGTTTCCTTTTAAAATATGATCATTCTACTTCACTTTAATTAATGGTCTTACTACAGTTCTAACTGCTAAAGTAAGAATCCTGAAGGCATTTTTGCTCTTCTTTCTTCTTTAATCTTGGGTTATTCATTCAGACTTTTATCATTCAGGACAACTGAGGATTCCCAGAACTCCTGTAGAATGTCTTAACTGACTAACTACTTACCAGAGTCTCTACATCATTAGGTCATATCTGATCAAGTGCAATAATACACCGTTGACTTGTCCACTTAAACTCTTGCTTTCTTAGTGCTTCTTCATTTTACAGAACTCATCATCCCTATTGCTTTTAATTATGTAAGTCTTCAAAAATGTTTTACAATGTGTATGCATTTACTTTCTACTTAGATTCTACAATTATGGCATCTGCTTTGCTATGTCATATGTGTATATGTGAATACTCTATGCTCTCATATTTTTATTTGTTTTATTTGAAAGTAACTTTTATGTATACAGTCAATCGTCTCTGTGTGTGGATTCTGAAACTATTAAATGGATTGTTCATTTAATCTCAGGCAAAAGGTGTTTAGAAAAGTTGAATATATATATAGGTTTTTCTTGTTGTTCATTTTTTAAAAAATGACAACTATTTATAAAGCCCTTATAAGCAATTACCTAGAGGCAATTTAAAATAAATAGAAGAATGTATGTGGTATATATGCTAATAGGAAACTTTTATAGAAACAACTTGAGCATCTGCAGATTTGGATATTTGAAGGGAATGATGAGAGAGGGAAATTTTATAGGGAAATAGTTTACATGTCTGAGGAAGATGGCAAGTTGGAGAGATGTAGGGCTATCCAGCAGTCTAAAATTTAGGTAATATTGCAGTATTAGCTCCAATTTCTGAAAGACAGTATGCTGAGAATGAAACTTTTTTCCTGTTGCACTCTTAAAAATTCCTCCTTTCAAAACACCAATCTCTGTTTCTAAAACCCTTTAATGGATTGAATGAGACCCATTAATATTGTAGAAGATAATTTACCTGAACGGTACTATTTATTTGGGCAAAGAGCAAGAGAAGAGAATTTGTTTCAGCTTACAGCCCATCATTAAGAAAATCAAGACAGGAAGGAACTGGACCAGACCAGAACCCTGGAACTGAAACAGAGATCTTGGAGGAACACTGTTTACTGTCTTGCTACCCATGGCTTGCTCAGCCTGCTTTCTTGGGCTGGGTCCTTTTACATTGGTTGTCAATCAAGAGAATGTCCCATAGATTTGCCCATAGGCCAGACTGCATAATGGAAGCATTTTTTTCTTCACAGATGAACCTGGCTTGTGTCAAATTTCTAACAAACTCACAAACACAAAAAGCAACCTGGACTTGTAAACCATGTTATTTCAAGTGTAACATCTTTAATTTTTTTTCAATCCCTGACCTCACATTTGACCATATCATTATAATATAGCTAAGGAGAAAAATAAAACCATCACAGTATCCACTTCTGACCACTGATGGCACCAATTTTTAAATTAGAATGATCTTTCCAACAGGCAAATTTGATCAAAATTTTTACATACAAATTCCTTCAGTTATTTTCCATTACAATGAAGCAACAGTTAAGATGCTTAGAATGTTTTCAAGGACTCTTCAAGGTCAACTTTTTTTTTTCATTTATCTTACTATTGCTCTCTAAGTTTTCCTTATTTAGTCTGCCTTTATAAGTGGCACATTCTCCCTCTCCTTTTCCCTCTCCCTCCCTCCCCTCTTCCTCTTTCCCCCTCTCTCTTTCCCTCTTTCTCTCCATCTCTATCTCTCTCTCTTCCCTCTCTCTCTTACAGCCCTTGTTCATGCTTATCATGTATTTATCTTTTTTCTCTTCCTCCTCTTCTTCTTCCTCCTTCTTCTCCTTCCCTTTTTTAAGTTTCCTTCTTTGATATTCTATTCTGTCTCATCAGGGAAGTTTTATCTGAACCAGAGCAGCTTTCTTCCTAATATATCCCATTGCATCCTGTATCCCTCATACTCATCTCTGTCAGAACTCCCACTTAATGTCTAAACATCTAACTATACCACACATTAATGGAGGAAGTTGATCAATCCAACATTTAATAATGCATTTGACCTTCTAACAATCTGCCTTTATGCCTTTTGTGTTTACTTTTGGGTTGGAAAAAAAAAAAAACACATGACTTGAAGCAAAGTAGAAAGTCTCTGCAAAGCTAGATAATAGTGTTTTCTTTTAAGCTAATCCATTCTGCAAAGCTGTGGATTCTAAAGGTTCTTAGTAGGCAATAGAGTGCCTGCTTCTTTGAAATAATAAAATATCCAAAAAGGCTTCACCCTGATTTCTGGCTCATAGAAAAAAGAATAGGGAAATCACTTGACTGGCCCTGATAAAAATGCTCTCCCTGAAGTTTCTGTTTCTTTGCTTCTACAAGGAAACAAATAATAACTTGTTTAATTTTTCTTCCAGAAATTTTAGCTCTCACTAATTTTCATTTTTTAAAGTAAAATAAGCCTCAGTCTCTTGGGTGTATGTTGTTCCTGTAAACAGAAACAATAATTACTATTCTCATTATGACTGTTATATAGCAGCTGAACCTTCATCCTGTCACTCAGAGAATACTAAAATTCTCAAAACTCATTAGCATCTTTTCAGGTGAAAGAACACAGCTGAGTTGTCCTGAGGACAGATAGGCTCTGTGCATCAGATGCAATTTTTTGAGCTATGGATGAATAATCACCATTTAAGTCAGTAGCAGAGTGGCAGGTGACTTGGGGAAGCATTTGCTAAAGAAGACAATGCAATTTGAATCAAACTTGTAAGTTTCCAATAAGATATTTAGTCATGCCTATAGTGTAAATGTTAGTGAGCCATTTAGCCAGCAATTCAACTGAACCTTCTTCTACTTGTGTTTACCTTTTCAGTTTCCAGGGCATCCCAAAGAGTATTTTTTTCAGTCTAAAAGTTATCTTAGTTTTCTATTCTGTCCCATTCACAAGAAGGCACTTCTTGATTACCACCACTTCTTCAGTGTAAAATCCCAGCTAATTTAGTTGCTGTCTTCATATAAGGAAAATAAATGTATGAAAGAAACCTTTGGAAGCCAAACAAAAGATGTTGTTGGTCCACAGATGACTGTTTTAAGCCTAGGCTAGCACAGTCCTTAAGAAAACAAGTTAAAGGTTTGCTAGATAGGGACCATAGGTGGGTGTCATTCTCTAAGAGCCACCTGTAGGTGTATCATTCTGGTTTCACAAAAGACAATATTTTCATTCTGTACTTCTCTGACCCCACCTTCTAAAAAGCTACTTCTTTACAGGAAGCCACTCAATTAGTAGAACATCCTTAGTAAAGAAAGATGGTCTGGACCATGACATCAAGTAGTCACACAAAGGACATTTCCTCAATTCAAAGAGCTCATGTTAAAACTCACAAAAGTCAAAAGCTATGGAGCACTGAATTAAGTCAGTACCCTTACTGGAAACACATTCGATCAAATGTTCTATTAGAAATAGCTGGAAATGCATGGAAAAGTGTAGCTAGTTCACTGTAGTTAAAGTGTACAAGTCGAACTGCATTCAATATTTAGAGAATACTATCTAGGCGTGTTCTTGATGATAATGGTAGACATCCTCACTCACTAAGGACCAACACAGACACATCAACAAATTACAAAGTATTAATACAGAATTAACTATGTAGGAAGTTATCTGGTGATAAAAAAAAAGCAAAGGGTGATCACCAGAAGAGGTAGAAAGAAAGCATATGATGAAGGAGGAGTCTTGAGGAGCTTATAGACTTGAATAGCAATATAAATAACATCACATTTCAGGCCATAGGGAAATGTAACGAGATTTCCATTTTCTCCTTGTGATACTTTTCCAGAACGTGTTGCACCCTAGATTTGTTTACCCATCCACAGCATATTCCAGCTACTATTTGCTCAAATGACAACTGGAGAACTTGAAATATTGCAAGTGTGTCAGGAAGCTAGATAGCACTGACATAAGAGTTGGTCTTAGAACTGAGGAAATAATAACTAGATTGCATGGGTAGTAAAGTTCACTAAAGCGAGTGAATAATAGACTCCTAATCTGGAAAGCAGAAGAACAGAGCTAGGAGATTTTCAAAGAGTTGCCATGATATATTTGAATCATTGTGTGAAGAAAGAACAGTGAAGATCAGAGTTTGCGTTGACCTTGACTTGATTAGATGTAGCATTGTCCCAAAAGTATTCCGTACATAAAATATAAATCTGAAGAGACAACTCATCCTTACTGACATGGGAACAGAACCCACAAATTCGCACCATTAAATGCCACGTGCAGAGTAATTCATCCATTTGTTAGACATACTTGATTACAAAAACCCAACTGGCATTTTTGCACCTTGCTTTCAATAACATCTCCTGGGAGCCTCTGGTACTATGGACTTTATGCTGTATCACTTTGGGTGGCAAAATCAACACACTTATGATTACATTTTTTCCCCTATACTTAGTATTTGGGCAATCAAGTATAACTTGCATTTTTTTTAATGTCTGCCAGATCCCTTTGGGAGCCAGTCATCTGCTGACAAATTGACACTCAATTTACATGTAATGTTTTTCCATAGGCTATTTCTCCACATATGTAAAATTCCTAAAACTGAGACAGTACATAATGAGTTCTCCACTTGACTAACTTCATCTCTCTCATGCAGTAACTATCTGCTCTGGATCTTACACTACTGACAAATGAGCTGCTGTCAGTGAATCTAAGGAAGCCTTTCTACATACAGTCAGTCAGACGCTGTGGCAGTAGAAACTTGCCACTGTCACAGGCAATGTCACAGAGATGCTGACCCTTGGTTTAAGTTTTCTGGATCTGCAAGGGCAAACTACTAAAAACCTTAATGTCTTAACAGTACATGAATTCATCATCTTCCAATCTGGAGGCTAGATGTCTGAACCCAAGGTATTAACAGGACCACACTTGCTTTGAAGGCTTTAGGAAAGAGTCTGAACGTGCCTCTTCTAGCTTCTCGTGACTCCCAGGACTGGTTTCTTGCAGTTTAATTTCAATCTTCTCTTCTCACTTTATGTATGCATCCTTTCTGTATGTGTGTATCATTCTTTTGTTAATAAGGATGAATAAATAGGCTTTTCTATTTGAAATTTAAATTTGTAAATTTAGGATATTTTTGCTTAAAAGTCTTTGCTTACATCTGTCAAGATGCTACCTCTAAGTAAGACAACATTCTGAGATTCTGGTTCGACGTGAAATCTGATGATGGGAGATACTATTCCTGTGCCCCTTAAAAAGTGAACCCAAGGGAAGATGAAAGCCATTTGTACCTTGCAGAGGCGTTGTGCTGATTTTCTTGTCTATTTATCTCCTGAGACCGCACTGTAACACAGCAGGTAGATCTCAGCAGCTGCTGTCTTTTGCGAGCCCTGAGAGAGCTGCCCTCTCATATACAGCTCAAACAAATGGGCTTCTTCTTGTCTTTTAACAGCCATTTCTGAGTCTGTCTTAAGACTTCTGCATATCTCATACACTCATGGGTGTCTTAAATTACCTTTCAGCCTGTGTCTTCTTCAGGGTTACTGATTTGTGAGGTTTTTCCCACCCACTGAGAACTGCCTTATGCAATAATTTTTCTTGAACCCAATCTGCATTCTAATAAGCTGAATTCCCGATGTGGCTCAGGAACTAACTGCTGTGTCCATTTTAAACATGTGTCTTGTGTTCCTTAAGTAACTTTTCACTGTGTGACAGCTTTCTCATCTCAGCCAATTTGCCCTATGCTTTCTAAGTGAATACTTAATTGGTAAAATCTATAAGGCCCTTGCTATCTGTGTAATGCCAATGTTTTCTGAACATTAAGCCCAGACACATGGTCTAATCTGGATGAGTGTACTCAAGGGAACAAAAACTTCTCTGAAAATGTAAGTTATCATAAAGATGAAGATGCCCAATCACCACTACGCCATGTTTTTGTAAGCAGCTTCTAACCACAGTACTTCTGATTTCTATTAAGAAAAAAAAAAAAAAAAAAAAAAAAAAAAGAGTTCCATGAAAAGAATACCATTGTAATTTTCAATTTCAACCACTTTCATTCTATTTAGACTCAAAATTAGGATTAAGAATAGATAAGATGAGTCAGTTCTAAAATATTTGATGCAAATCGAAGGTCTGTCTAATAAATTTGGAGTTTTATAAGGTGATTCATAAAATCAGTTATCTAACCATTGAAGACTTTTGTGTTTTACACAATAGAGAGGCAAGGACATACAAGATAATTGATTCAGTAATAGGCAAATTATCTCTTGAAGTATATGGTCTTATAAGTTGTTGAAAATGACAATATATTTCCTTTTGTTTACTATGACTACGTTTTACAACTTGTCAACTCCTAATTAAAACAAATATATTAATTTTATTTTATAAGTTTAAAATTATGTTTAAATTTAATAATTAGGCCATCCATTCAAAATATTTAATTTCTTTCTTCTAGGAGAAGGAGAAATTTCAGCCTGTATTTCTTCTTTATGTCACAATTTTAAAAACACAAACATATATAAAACAACAAACAAATAAAAAAAAAAAAAACCTTCTCTCCTCTTTAACTATTTTTGGCAGAAAAAAACTGCATTCAGCTCTATGTGTACTTATTTCAGAACAGGTCATTCCTTTTTTTAGTTCAGTAAGAGCTTAGATGAAGTGTAACTCTTACCTTTGGAGTATAATATCAGCAAACAAATGTAGTTAAAATTCATAGAGCCACTTGGAGGAAACCGTTGTAGCCATAACAACCCAGCTCCAAGCTCCAGCTCTAAATGCTTAATTTTTATGTTTCTGTATCAATAAACTGCTCTATCAGTGGCTGAAAGGTTATTTTGGTTTATTTTCGTTAAGTTGGTATTACAAAATGTCATAGGTTCTTTGGCTTATAATCAGTAGAATTGTGCTTCTCACTGTTTTAGCAGCCATGAAGTCAGAGCTCATAAAGTTGAGAGCTCATTTCTGGGGAAGGCCCACGGTTTCAGTCATCATAGACAAACAATAGCATCTCACCATGACTTCACATGTGTGAAGAGATGTGTTCTCTTTGGGTCCCACTATATAATGGATTAAGATCAATGCTTAATTACTACTTGAAGTCCTAACCTCCTAATGCCATCTTTGTCGGGATAAGGATTTGAATATGTAAATGTGAGGAATATAAATATTCAAAAGACAGTATAAGATGTCAGCATCTTGGAAGAGGATCCATACTGCTCTTCCCCATTTTTTCCTTTGCTCTAGGCTCAGCCACCCATCCAGAGGCAAACTCCTCTTCTGTGCTCTGCCTATCACTTAGCTCCATCTCCTAGCCTTTCCCTCCCTCATAACACTCTCCAATACGTCAGCTCATTTGACACAGATTCCAGGCAAAACTGCAGGTGCAACAAAGCTCAGGCCTTGTTCATGTTCAGCCTACTTGGTAACAGACACAGCCATACCTGATTACAGGCCTGACCGAGATTGAGGCTGGGACAGCCTTCGTGCTTTCCACTACAGTGATTGCTTTCAGTTAGGGCACATGAAATCAAACTAGCCCTGACCTGTACTACTGTGTTTCCTCACCAATTTATAGCAAAATCTCTCTTAACAAATCTTTTAAGAGATGTAAGAGAAGCACATAGCAGAGATCAGGAGTCCTGGCATCAGTTCCCAGAAGCAGTTGCCCTAGAAAGCAGCCCCACTCCAAACGCCAGTGATGAGTCACCTGATTTCAATAGTTAAAATCTTCTGCATTCCTTTATCCATCTGACTAGGGTCTGTTCTTTTCCAGCCCTTTTTATGATCTGGCTCATTTTGTTTCTAGCTGAGTAACTCAAAACCTCTCTCATTTCCACAACTCCATTACCATAGACCACCTATTCTTGTGTGTAGACTGATGCTAAGTTGGATGGATGTTCATAAGGGGATCTGTATTCTTTAGTCATGGAGTCTAAGAAGAAGAATCCTGCGAGTTTTCAACCACTGGTTTCTCTCTCCCTTCTAACTCTGGCAGCACTTGTGTGTGTCTCTTTCATATGCTTTCAGATTTCTGACTTCTTGCAGAGGACATTTGTCCCTTACTCATTAGCTGTGTGTTGGGACATGTAGGTTTGAGATTTGAGCTCTCAGCCTTTTCTGTTACATCCTAGATTTTAGATTTCCTGTAGAGTGGAAGCGGGGCAGACAGTAGAATCAGCTGCATCCTATACTGCACTATCATCTGCCAGGTGGAACCCTAGGACTTGGGAAGAAGACATTGGCAGAAAAGAGGGTATTATCTTTATGATTCACAAAGTTGTCTTTTATAAACATCGAAATTTGGGTTTCTTGTCTATTCTCAATTTTCCATGCAAAAGGAAAATGAACTTCAGTATATAGTGTGCCCAAAATACTATTGGCAAGATAATTTAGGAGCATATCACAATGGGCAAATTTTTAAATAGATGTATTTTTTTCTTGCCATCTGTGTTTTTTTTTTTTTTTTTACGATTATTAAATGAACACCCAGCCACTGTAAGTCATTTTAAGGGGAACAAGAAGCAATGAGTAAAATGTAGGTGTCTTAGTTGGGTTTCTATTGCTGGGATAAAAATATCACAACCAAAATCAATTTGTGGAAGAAAGAGTTTATTTCCTCTTACGTTTTTAAATCCATCATCCAGAAAAGTCAAGAACTCAAAGGAGAAGCCTGAAGGCCGGAACTGATACACAGGCCATGGAGGAGTGCTGCTTACTGACTTGCTCAACCTTCGTTTTTATACAATCTAGAACCACCTGCACAGGTATAGTACCACTCACAGTGAGCTGGACCTTCCCATAGAAAACACTGGTTAAAAAAATGTATCAAAGGCTTGCCCACAAAACAATCTGCCGGAGGCATTTTCTTAATTGAGATTCTCTCTTCCAAAATGGAACTTGCTTGGGTCAACTTGACATTTAACTAGCCCAAACACCAGTGTATGATTTTTAGACTAGATGGTAAAAGTTCATATATAGCTAGCTTTTAAAGTGCTGATTTCACTTAGGATAGAGGGACAGATAAAGTAACCTAATTAAAGTATAACTCAGTATGTGTCGAATATTTCTAAAGAGTAAAGTTACATCACAGAGGAGGGCTGCTACAAATGTATCAAATAAGCTTGATTCTGCGTATAGTTTGAATTGCTTAAACTGTAAAGAAGCCAGTGGAGTTTGTGCTTTTGATTTGAATTTACTTTTTAAGAAGCTCAAAATAGCCATTTTATTGCAAAGTTAATTTAGGTCACTGTTCTGCTAAAGCTCCCTAGTATGTCCCAGCTCTCAAGCTCTCTCAGTGGCTTTATGCTTCTACATATTGAACATGAACAGTGTTGTCTGCCAGCGAGACTTTGATTCAATAGAAGATGATGAACACCCCCCAAATGCCTTGCTTCCAGCAGAAGCCCACATTCATTCGTTAACCCTCAAGACTTGGATTAAAACTGGAAACATTATCAAGGCTTTGCTTGTATGGTTTCAGCTATCCTGTACAAATTGATGAGAATACTGAGTCAGAGGCAGAGAATTAAATGGTCTTCATTTAGCCTGGAACATGGTCTATGGTATAGTACACTCCATATTGCAAAATAGTGGAGCTTCATACAAAATGGGGCTATATATGGTTGGTACAATAAAATAAAATACAACTGCAAAAAAGTATCAACCAGGATCTCATTCATCATACCAGTGAACTTAAAATTTTGAGTTCACAAGTCAAAATGAAATTGCATAAAATAAACTTGAGTAGGGACCTCTCCAAAGTATCACAGGTATATCTTCGTGTATGTGACTGAGAAGAACAATGTTGTGCATTTCAGAAAAACTGTTATGCCAAAGCTTCTGCCAGTGCCGTGCCCTACAATAGCATCTAACTCAGTGGTTCTCATCCTTTCTAGTGCTACAACCCTTAATACAGTTTCTTGTGTTGTAGTGACTCCTCAACTATAAAATTAATTGTCTTGTTACTTCATAACTGAAAATTTTCTACTGCTATGAATCATAATGTAAATATATGATATGTAGGAAACCTGTTATGTGACCCCTGTGTGTTATCTGACCCCCTCCCACAAGATGGCACCTCCCACGGGTTAAGAACTACTGATCTAACTACTTGTCCTTAGCCTACAGACCACTCCTTAAGTCTTGAGTTTAAAAGAGCCCATTCTCTGAGCTGTCATTTTCACATTGAACTTCGGTGGTGTTCCCTAGCTTTTGACACACTGTGTCCACTATTAACATAATAAAATTTATATCACTTATTTCTTTTATATCCTTGTGTCTTGAGTTCAAGTAAACAAGTAGTGATAAAGTGAATTGTAAAGCAGCAAATGCGGCTATGAAATCTTGTACTTTCAACTACTGGCTGCCTTTGGGAAATCCTCCTCAACTCTTCCATCTCCAGTATCTTCATCAGTAAAATGAGACCAATATTTGTTTCATGTGCTTAGTTTAAGTTCATCATAATGACAAGCCAATGGCTCATAAATGTTAACATGTTTAAAAATGACTTGCTTCTCTTAAGGAATTCCATCTCCCTTTCCAGTAAGCTATTCCTTAAGAAATATAAGAATCATGTCTTGAACTTGGATATTGTTCCTAATCACTGGCTGCTTTAAACCATCACCAATAATCTCAGACACTCACTCTAGTCGGTGCCTGACCACACACTGGTAACACTCAAAAGGAAATAGAGACCTTCAAAAGGGACTGCATAGATCCTCTGAATTCACCCCCACTTCATTCATCTGTTAAATGGATATTTATTTTATCCTTTGTATAGAGTTGGCGTCTAAGGCATGTGAGCAAAAATTTTTCTGGAATCTTCTGTAAGAACAATTAACTGGTTAGAATGGCAATGATTGTGGAGAAACTGGAAAGCTGCAGGTCCAGAGCCTAATTCCAATTTACATGAGACTATATCTTAATACAATTTTTAAATGTATAAGTGTTTGTCCTGTGTGTCTTTATGTGTATCATGTGCATGCCTAGTGCCCACAGAGGCGAGAAAAATGTGTTGGATCCCGTGGACCTGATGTTACAGACAGACCATTGTGAGCTGCAGTGTGAGTTCTAGGCACAAACTTCGGGCCCTCTGCCAGTGCTTTGAGCCTTCTCTCTAGCCCCTTGGGGTATCTTTAGTTCCTATAATGAATACTGAAAAACAAACAAACGACAACAAAACATAGGAACACTTTGAAATGTCACTATGTATTTCATTAGATAATGGTTAATAATTACCCAAAGATAGACTAGTGACAAACCAGCCACAGTGAACTTGTTTCTGTCCCACACAGTACTAGTGTTGCACTGTGTACAACTGAATGTGATTTTTTTTTTACTTGGGCTAGGATATGAAATCAGAACTTCATGTTCATACCCCATTAAGCCATCTCTCCAACTCCACAGACCATTGCTGTGTCTGAACTAACATCTTTTGGAACTTATTAACTAAGCAAACCACTAGCTTCTACTAACCCAAAGCTAAAAATATCATCACGTAGCATCTTGGGTCGATAAAAAACTTCCTGTATCTTACTATAACAGCTTCTTTGAGGTACCCACAAATGTACTTTATCTTTGCCTTGAGGTAGATTGATTAACATCTTCCTGAGGAACCACCACACTTATTTCCATAGTGTCTGCACAAGTTTGCAGTCCCAAAAGCAACAAATCAATCTATCTCAAGATCCAGCTATACCATTCTTAGACACACAGCCAGAGGATGCATAATCTTACCACAGAGACACTTGCTCAACCATGTCTATTGCTGCTCTAGTCTTAATAGCCAGAAATAGTCAACAACCTAGATGCCTCTCAACAGAAGAGTGGATAAACAAAATGTGGAACATTTGCAAAACGGACTGTTACTCAGCTGTTAAAAACAATAACATCATGAAATTTTCAGGTAAATGGATGGAACTAGAAGAAGAAAATCGGCCTTAGTGATGCATTATAGATTCAGAAAGACAAATATTGTATGTATTCGCTTTTATGTGTATATTAGATGTTAAGTCGATGATAAACAATCTAAAATCTGTACAAGGACAATAGTTAGATGTAGAATAAGGGACTAAGAGGAGACAAATGACTCTCTTTAGGAAAGAAAAATTTATGGATGGATGGAGGGTGGTGTTAGTATGGGAGGATCAAGTGAAAAAGAGAGAAGAGGGTATAGGGAGGGAATAGAGAGACAGCTAAAATAATTAAGGCCCATTTGAAGGCTGGTATGGAAATATAATACAGTGGAAGCTTCCTAAGATACATACATATATGATGGCTACCTAAATAAAATTGCCAATGATGAGAAAGATACCGCCTCGATTGGACATCTTTTGTTACCAAACAAAAAAAAGCTTCAAGTACTGGGAATAGGTTACAACTAACTGAGTTGTTTGCCAAGGAAGTTCCATGGGATCTTCCAAATAACCCAGGATGTTGCCAAGACTATAGGTTACTCTCCACAAATTGACAAAAAAACCTTATTGCTGAACACATTATACAACTAGTTGAACACAGAGAAGTAGAGCTGTTGTCAATGTAGAACCTTCACCCCCACCCCTGCATGCTAGTCTTTGGTACAGGAAAGTACTCAGCATGCTACCAAAGGAGAAATTTAAACATCAGCTCAGCCAAAAATCCTTTGATCTATAATGGTGCCCTGCCTGCAAAATAGGGTAGTGTAATGGTGACACAAAACTTGTAGAAATAACTAAGCAATATTGAATTAACTAAAGGCCCACTCCAAGAAATGGAACCCATACCCAACACTGCTTGAGTGACCTGGGACCTGTGGGTAAAACCAAATACTACTGTTCTACTAAAAGAACATAGCAATAACATTAATTACACCTAATGACATTCTGCCATACTCATAGAACAGTGCCTTGCTCAGCCATCATCAGAGAAGCTTTCTCCTGCTGCAGATGGGAACAAACACAAAGACCCATAGACATATATTATTCAGAGAATGAGACATCTTGGAACATTCAGCCCTAAATGCAATGTCTCCATCAAATCCCTCCCCTCTGGGCTTAGGGAACCCTCTTGAAGAAGAATCAGAAAGACTATAAGAGACATTGGGGATGGAGGATACCAAAGAAACAAAGCTCTCTAAATTGACAGGATCAATAAACATAAATTCACAGAGACAGAAGCAGCATTCGCAGGACCTGCAGTGATCTGCATAAGATGGTTTCTTAGAGCTTAAAGAAGTGGAAACATGCCCCCTTCTATAACCCAGAAGATATCTTGAATTGATAACCACTTTCAAATGAAAACTTAGTTTTCTTCCAGAGACTCTTACTGGAGAAGCAAACTATGCTTAAGTGTAGACTGCATGTAGGTAGCTGTAGATGACCAACAGAAAAGAAATTCAATGAAATCTTTGAAGGTTTCTTGTCTCATACTCAGGTGGGAATTTTTAAAAATTATCTCATTTTTAATTTTTATATTATTTTATTTGCATTTTCCATCTTTTTGACCCTATAGGTCCTTTGTATCTATGATGGCTTTCAGTTTAGTTTTTGTTTTTTAATGGGATTCTGAAGTGTGCAAAAAAAGTGAGTCTCACAATCTATACCTGTTTCTTGTGCCTTTTCTTGGAGTCTTTCCCCTCTGTTTGTTTTGTCCTATTTTGATGTGTTAGTTTTTGTTCTATAATATATTATATTAATTATATTCCCTTAAAAGCCTGTTTGTTTTTTTAACAAGAGACAGAGAAGAGTTGAATCTGGATGAAATAAGAGGTGGAGAGAAACTGGGAAGAACAGAGGAAAGGGAAAGTCATAATCAGAACCTATGATATCAGAAAAAAGTGTATTTTCAATAAAAAATAAATTAAAAATATGCTTTCTATTTTTAATTAAAAAATAAGACTTTCTTTTCTTTTTTTTAAATAAATCTATCCATGACTTAAGACTTTCTTTCTTTTCTTTGCTTTTCTTTTTTTAATAAATCTATGAAACTGCTTCTGCTTTGGAACATGGAATTTAGGGTAACCTGAATCTGTGTTCTAGGGAAGTGGTCACTCAAAATTACTTCAGAATAAACTATCTCTTATTTCCTTTAAGATGAAAGCTGTGGTTTTTAACTTGACAAAGAACTCAATTCCTCAATTTCTGTTAGGTATTAGCCTAAGCTTGTTTGGCCCCTTTACAAATATTATTCCATTATTAACCACATTGGGAATAAAGCAGCCCATCTTGTAGATGAAGAAATTGCATATATAAAGTATGAAGTAACTTATCTTCCCTGAAGTCATAAAGACAGCAAGTGACATGGTTAACATTTTAATTTATGCAATCTAACCCCAATCTTCTCTCAAACACAAACACTGTCCCTTCACCCTTGCAAAGTTATCTGAGCCACAAAGCACTTGGAGATGTGGCATTGATCTTATTAGCAAAGGTCAGTTAACCTGACAGTTTGATTCTCTAAAGCTTAGTTTTATGGGATTTCAACCTTTTACAATTTGTATGCAAAACTAATCATGTAATTACCAATAACTACTTATGCTTGATTCAACTAAGTAGATCTCTTTATTTTTGCTTCCATAAGCACATACAGAGTACAGAGTGTTGCATGCAAGCATCTCTCAAGATATTGGGCTAATTTTATGCTGTAAAGTGTTCCAGTACTTAAAGAATCAGCAATAGGCTTGTAGATGAGACCTATAGACTCCATAGAAGCTCAGTAACTAGGGTGACACCTCCCCACTCAGGGCGATGACATCAGTCTTCCCTATTTCTCCACATATCCATTGTAGATGCTCATTATAGGTCCTAAGCTCTCAAAAGATAAGAGACTGTGTTATTATTTACCCTGTAAGCTATAGAGTCTCCTTTATAAAGAAAGTGTTGTAAATATTTGTATAATGAGTGGGTGACTGTTTTAGAAAGTCCACTGGCAATAGAAAGAAAATTGAATTGGTGCAGTGTTAGGACAACAAGCCATGAAGCTGAGAGTCCTTTGGAGAGAGTCACAGGATGCCAGGAGAGCCAGGATTCTGATCTAAGCAGCAGGAAGTGGAAGTGAATTTGAGGAGATGAAAACAACTCTTGAAATCAGTTTTTAAACAATGGAGCCAGCAACAATAGCTAAATATGCATCTAGACATAATTTAAAATTTGACCATGACCGTGTGCATTTTCTACCCCTGTAGTATACTCCCAATTTCCTGTTCCTTTGACATTCCAACAGTTAGTTGCTTTGATTCTCACTTCTTTGGTCATTTTTATTTCCACTATAATGGATACATTCCTCAAGTGACTTAGGACTTTAACCACAGGGATCCTTAGTGAGAAGTATGTCCTGGCCCTTCTGAATCTGCAGGCTTCAGGTAGATTTTCCTGCAGAAAAAGAGAGAAATTCAGCAGGAAGTTCCTCTGCTCAAAAACAGAGCACCTGACAAAACTCACGACTTGCTTTCCTGGAGATGTCATTTCTCCAAAATAAGGAACTGTTGAAAAGGTTAGTTAGCTTCTGAAGCTAACTAATCCACGACAGTGTGACAGCTTCAACGGAGTAAAACCACTTACAATTATGAAAATGTAACGTTCCAAATCCTAGGACTTATCACTGGCTTGGCTGTTTCATCATGTGAGCATCATAATGTTCACTGACTACATCAAGCATTTCATTAAATACAGTCTCATAGCCAGCACAGGTGAACCATGACTTCTTCAGATTTGTTACAAGCAGCTTAAATCACCCTTGGACTACTTCATGTATGTGTTTATCTGAGTTACCAATCCCGATGTGAGCAAGAAGGCAATATAGTAAATTGTTTTACTTTAATGTTAATTAGTGTTAATTTAATTGTTTTGTTTTCTTCAGAAAACTTCCCCAACTACCTAACCTTCCTAGAGTGAGCAGGAGAGCCATTCCCCCAAATAGCCCTAGGGCTACTCTAATCTCTTTGGAATTCACTTCTTACCTTGAACATTCTGCTGTAGCCAATCCAGCCTTTTCTCTTTCTCCAACACTCTCTGCTGTGATAACTACAAGCATAGCTCATTTGTTCTTTCATAGCTTCTGTCCTTTTTTAAAAATGAAGTTTCTTCATAAACTTCACCAACGAGCCATGAGGAGATTGTCTAGGGCAGTCTGGCTTCTGAATGCACGATCTAAGATGGAGAGCCTCCTGTAAAATGTTTTTCTGCTAACACACATTAATTATATATAATAATGGGTTTCATTATGACCTTTTCATTGATACACGTTATGGATTTCAACCATCTTCATCCCCTATTACCCTCCTATGGCTCTCCCACATCTGTTAATCCTTTTTCTCTGCCTACTTCAGGCATTGAGATTTTCATTTAATAATCTATGGTTTATTAGATGAGTTTTATTATCCCATGCAGGATGCCTCTGTTTCAAACTCTTTTAATTTGATTTCATTTCATTTCTATTAGCTTACCAATGATCAGATTCCCTTATGCCTTCTGATATATCGTTAGTCTTGGTTGAACAGCACCACTACCCTACACCCATAAATGTCCTCTAGAATATCTGTTGAGGATGTGATCTCGAAACAAGAGAAGTTACAGAAGCAGAAGGGAAAGGTAAGCAACAACATCCTAGATTCTGCTCACAGGTGGAAGTCTCCCAGAGATTTGTTTTAGAGAAATTTCCAAAACAACTAGAGTTGTTAGAGTTGTATCACTAATAATGATGAGGACAAGGAGAAAACAATGAAGCATGTGCTGTGAGGGAGTGCAAACATTTTGTCTGAGCAAGCTCCGGGAATGCTGGGGTGGGATTCTCAATTATGCCATTGCTGTTGGGTCACCCATGTTTCAGCAAATATTCCCTCTTTTATCTTTTGTAATTCCAGTAAATTCCTAAGCTTAACAAAACGGTCTTGAAAGCCACGAGACGAGAAATTATAATGATAAATTATAACGAGATCTTAGGCATTATGTTTGTAGGGCTCTCATAAGGCTGTAGTGTGCAAACATGTGTACAGTATTCCTGTTGGTGGAATTTTGTGAGAGGAGCGATAATCAGAGGGAGATTATCTATCTGAGGGGAGAATGTGATGAAACACGATAATACAAAATGTCATGTGTTTCTTATTTCTTCTCTGAAGTTGCTGATTCATTCTTTGATTGCTGGATCAGCTAATCATACCTATGTTCATACTTACCTTCTGTTCCCCTCACTGCATAGCACAACTGCATATAATAGTAGTTGTACATTAATATTGGAATTTACTCAACAATACAGAGTAGGTAGCAGCCACAGTTTATGGAGAAATTTCCACCTAAGACATTTACTTATTCCCTAATTGGGTGTTGTTTACTCCAATGCCTTCAGCTGGATGTAAATGCTTTCAGTTCAGAGGTTAAAAACATTTGATGTTGATGGATATTATTCAACTTTATTTTTTTATGACTCTTCCTGGTTTGAAAGAGAGGTCTTCCTCTATCATTTATTCTATATATTTCTTACCAGTATTCATTAATATGCCGTTCCCCACACTCCTGCCTCCTTCCTGTTTGCAGGGTGAACTCATCTTTTAAACTTGAAAATCTGACTCTGCCAATCTGCATCTGCAAGTTATTGAGCTACCCCTCTGCTCCAGCTCCACTTTTCCATACTCTGCTTCATAAACCTGGAATTGGGACTCCTCAGCTTCACATTACTTTTGCTAGATGGCTCATAGACACGTTCCTCTATAGGGTACACTGATAAGGGTCTGGTGGCAGACAGAGGGAGAAGAGCCATGCTCTGTCCTGTTTCTTAGTCTTAGAATCATCGCAACAGCAGATCTTGCCCTAGACTGGAACAGTTGTTCTGGTTTCTAGTTTTTCCCATATTTGCAGAACTGTATCCATAGTCTTTCCACTGATGCCAGCACTGGATGCCCAGGGTCATCCACAGTAGAATCTGGGCCCAAGGTCTGGAAAGCCCTTGGACCACAGTTCCTCTAACCACTTTACCTTTGTTCCTCCTGCCATTTCTGAATCTGTATCCTCTCAGTTCTTCCTACTTTTTCAGTTGTCAGCTCCTCAAAGATAACTGGTGATGTTTCTGTTTTCCTAAGCAAACATTAGGCTCTGAATTCTAACATGTCTTTGAATTTTTTTTCACTCTTTATTTTTTTCTTTGTAAAAACTGAATGAAGGAGTAATACCTTCAAGATTCCTCAGGGAAAACTGATGAAAAGAAAATACACAAAAAGGCAGACTCATGGTTTGAGACATAGACCACAGTGTTGCTTGCACCACTGATTGTGTACTATTTCTGACTGATTTCTATGCAACACTAAATTGTGCATCTCCCAATTTGTTCTGATATAAATTCTTAATACCTTTGAATATAAAATTATTTAAAATGGGATATTTTCTGTTCATATTAGGTTAGAGAAGGCTCTGATTCAATGATCAATATCCTTATATAAAAAGAAAATTTCCATATAAAAACAGACACACATAAAGAAGAAAGGGCCATGTGACAACCAAGGCAAATAATATGGGTATTACAAGTAAAAGACAATAAACATCAAGGATGGTGATAGAAATCACCAGGAGCTAAGACATGGGCAATGGCCACCCTCCTCTACAGTCTCCATAAAGAGCCTGACTCTATCAACATCTTAACTTCAGGCTTTTAGTCTTCAAACTATAAGAGAATAAATCTGTTATCTTAAGCCACCAAAATTAAGGTAATACAATAATCAGCCTTAGAAAGCTAATACAATCTCCATTTTAAAAAAACTATCTATTAAAGTATGTGTTTCTTTTATGTGTATAGCTTCAACATTGTCTCTGGAAATAAGCCTCTTTGTTGAAGAAACAATTTTATTTGCAGAGAAATGAAAGGAAACCAATATTAATACTGACCTATCACCTGGTTCAGAACGAAGGATTTCTAGTCATTTTAAAATTTAAGCATAGGTCTTTTGGCCTGAGCTTTATAGCTTGGCATCGGGTTCTTATGTAAGCCCTTAAACACTAATACTGAAAATACATTTATCTGTTTCTCTATTCACAGTCTTCAAAGACAATACAATATATTATTAACCGAGGCAGAGAGACATTTTCTACTTTGCCATTTAGTTATATTTCATTTTTAATGAATTACGAGAGAATCACAATTACTATGTCAGTGACCTTTTGTTAGCTTTGTTATTCTCCCTTACCAAATAGATCCTTTGGGCAATAATAAGGCAAAATGAATTCTGACCTTAAAACACAGAGAGAAACAAATCCTAAAAGTACTTTGCCATGTTAATTAATGGTAAAACTTTGGTAATGTTCTTCCTTTTCAGTCCAACCAGACTTCATAAAAACTGAAAGTTAATTACTGAAGTCAGATTCTCAATTAACACTGGACAAAAAAAAATAGACTTCACTCAGGATAGTGCAACTATTGCAAGATAAACTGAACCTCATAATCCACTTCCTCTCAGCTACAAATGCATAGACTATGCTCTCTGATCACTGTCAAGACTTGACTCCCTGTAGTTCTAATGACCGGTAGAGACTAAACAGCCTTGTTCATGAAGACAATGGCAAAAAAAAAAAAATCTCTTTTTCCTGGGCAGTATTGTAGGCATGGAGTTCTTTATGAGGCTATTACTTAGTGCTTTCTCTTTATTCTAATCAATGCTCTGTCTCAAGCTTAAAAACCATTCAAGTAGAGAGATCAGAGGTATCTCAGCACTTTATCACCTTAGCCCATTTCTGTCCATCTGCTCTAACCCTGGATGCTCACCAGGCCTTCTGGAAGGGAAAGAAACTCTGACTTCTTTATGCTTCGTTGTGAAACTCCTTGCTTTTATTCTTTCCTTCCTATGAAACAAGAGGTAATACCTAAGGGCTTTGAAATACAATGAAAAGACTTGGATTTAAATTCTGACCTTGATCACACATTTTCTAT
>JANHMN010000014.1:41721732-41762575 GCA_030674055.1 Rhabdomys pumilio | reverse complement strand
CTCCTCCTCCTCCTCCTCCTCCTCCTCCTCCTCCTCCTCCTCCTCCTCCTTCTCCTTCTTCTCCTCCTCCTCCTTTTTCTTTTATAAATACTGTCTATTTATCTATAGGCATATTCAAATTGAGGAAAACTGTGGAACATCTTGTATTTTAAAATTCTAAGTCTTAGGGCAAATGAAAACCCCAGTTTTGTTCCATTGATTATTGTATGTCTACAAAAGGATTACTGGCAGTAAAAGGAAATGAATAATTATTTTATGCATGAAACAATGAGTGGGTATAGTAGGTTAAGTACCAGCTTTCAAAATGTACTGTATTGTACAAAAGACAAATGAGAGGGAAGAATTAAAAGTAAAATATTCAGTGAGATTGTAACCATCCTCTGCTTCTTTTACTTGACAATGTGTTTCTGCTCTTTATTTTAGTTGTCCTGTATAACATTAAAGATGTTGAATTTTGATCCAGAAAATTGAACTCACAGGGGCATAATTTGTTTGTTTTCCTCTGGAAAATATTACATACCATTGCATGCAGGAACAGTGTAATTAACAATCACAGGCATTGAGTTTTCAAAGTGTGAATGAAATTATCACCAAAAACTTTGTTCTCCATGTTATTAAACCCAGTCATCCTTGTACCTCACAGTTACCAGCACTCCAATATACTCATAGTCAGATTCTCTCAAGTGCTTTGAACCAGTCTCTCCTGATATAGGCTACCCATTTTAGAATGCACCTTTCACCCACCCTTTCTCCTCCTATCACAAATATAACAATAACAGCAGGAGTCAAGAGATATGGGAGATGTTGCCTGAAAGCACAGGAAGCCATTAAGCTTCTGTTCTTAGTCTCTCCTCTGAACACAACCTTCTAAGACTTCCTATGATATTCCACACTGACAATGGATCTTCCTCCATCTACACAGACTGTCCCTTTTCCTTTCCCTCACTCACTAGTTATTACATCCCCTTTCCAATGATCGGAGAGAAGTAATAGACTTGAACATGACTCTAGAGGTTTGAACCTGCTAGTTAAGTCAGCTTCTCCTGCCCAGCCATAGCCCGTGTCTTCTCCAAACAACATGCTTGCCCCAATTTAATGGGCTTTATCCTCTTGAACTAGGAACATATACACAGGCACACACACACACAGACACACACACACACAGACACACAGACACACAGACACAGACACAGACACAGACATACACACACACACACACACACACACACACACACACACACACATATATATATATGTATATATATATATACACATATACATATACATATATATATATATATATATATATATATATATATATATTATTTTTCAAAAGTAAATTTCTACCATGATGACATGGATTGATTTGTTTACTTTCACATAATAATTTAAATCTTGGCAGAATATTTGCTATTACAATATGCAGAGTATCTTCAATGTTCTTCAGAACTGATCAATATCTGGAGTTTATAATTGGCAATGCTTGAGAATGCCATTTTGCAACAATACATAGTATAAAATGTCTTGAGTGTGTTTGAAGACATTTCAAAAATCGTTGAAAGTTCTTTCCTGGTCTTAAGCCAAATTTCATTTAGTAATTTTTTGTCAGGTGCAAATCAACAACACAAAGAGTAACTTTTACAATCAAACATTAGAACATTATATAATCCAAATACATGCTAAATTGATACATACATACTGAGGAATACAGATAGGGAAACACTACGTCTTTGCTTTCTATAGTTCATCATTATATTTCCATAGAAACCAGAAACTTGGCATGTACACTAAAGACACTGTGTTTTGTTTACCACAGCATGCAGTAGTCTTGATTCTGAGCTAAGGTGTTTCCGTTGGTGTCCATGGCATCTCATGGCATTACAGCATGTGCAACACACAGTGTGCAGAGTGCTTTTGGAACCACAGATGTAGTGATGACACATGACCCCGCCTAGGCAAGTTCTGCTAGAAACACCTCTAATTTGTTTTGTGTGCTTTATTTTTGAATTAATCTTGTCACTGTTCATTCAGAATTCTTTTCCCATCACTACATAGAATCAAAATACTGATCAACTCTGAAAAACATCAAAAATCCTCTGCATACTCCATCATAAAATATCCACATATGACTTAAATATTTATGTAAAACAAGCAAGCCGATACATCTCATTATTATGAAAATGTACCTTTTGCCTTTACATAGATGGTCTTAACCTGTAATTTAAAAATCTGCAGGATAAACAAACAGATGAGAGATAGATGAGAGAGATACACAGATATCTATGATAAAGTGATATAGATATGGTAGATTTAGATGATAGATGATAAGACAAGGGCAGATGATTGATAGGTAGGTACATAAATGCATACATACATACATACATGCATACATACATACATACATAAGAGACATTATGGGAGAGTCCTCAATAAATATGGCCAGAGTCAACTCTGAAAGTCTCAGAAGCAGAGAAGCTGATGCGGATGATGTAATTTTTATCTGAGTCCAAACATCTAAAATCAAGGACTCCTGATGTACAAAGATGAATAAAAAGCAGTGTCCCACCTCCAAGAGAGAAAGAGAGCAGGGGTGAGTGAGGAGAAAAGTACTGCCTCAGTGATTATGGAAACTGAGAACCTCAGTATTTGAGAATGAGTCAGGAACATGTGCACTTCCATCCCAAAGCCTAATGACCTGAGACCCAGAAGAGCTGATGTTTCAATCCAGGAACACAAGCATGAAACCACTTGAGTACTTGACTGCAGTCTGCAAAAGGAATTCCCTCTTGCTTGGGTAACATTAGCATTTGTTCCTGATAGATCTTTAGCTGGTTGAGCTACATCTACCCTCATTAGAAAAGGCAATCTGCTTTACCCAGTTTGATATTAATATCATTTAAAAACACCTTCTTAGAAATAGACAGAATGTTTGATCAACTGTCTGAACATCCATGGTTCAGCCAAATTGAGACAAAATTTTCTGTCCAGGGACATAAACCATATTTGGTACTGGAAAGCTAGCCGGGGGCTGGTAAATGCATGAGACTCAGAGGAGAATCAGTAGAAGCATAACTACACTCTGAAATGTATCCTCATATCCACAGGCAGGTGTGGCACTCATTCTTCATCAAGTAAGCTTCTCTCTGAAGCAAATGGAGACCATTACAAAAACCCAAAACTGAACACAGTGCAGAGATTAATGGGTGGTAGGGAGCTTAGCTCCAACAGATACATCCTCAACACAAGTCCTGAGCCTATGTAAGGTAAGGCTCAGGAGATATTATGGAAAGGTAGGCAGAAAGACTGTAAAGGCCAGGGGAGTAAAGTCTGCTATGACCTGTGTCTCCTAGAAATGGCTGCGGAAGAAAGGCCTGAGCAATGGCACTACTAGTAATCATGTTAATGTGGAAGGAACAAAAATATTACAGGGTTCCACCCTTTGATAAGGAACTCCAGGTAACCATGACTGCTGAGTAAGAGAATCAGCCTTTCTCCAGGACAAGGCCACTAAATGGTTATACACTGTAAGTAGTCAGTCCTTTTTTTTTTTTTTTTTTGGTTTTTCAAGACAGGGTTTCTCTGTGTAGTCCTGGCTGTCCTGGAACTCACTCTGTAGACCAGGCTGGCCTCGAACTCAGAAATCCGCCTGCCTCTGCCTCCCAAGTGCTGGGATTAAAGGTGTGCGCTACCACCGCCCACCCAGTATGACATCTCATACACATAAGAAGATTCATAAAGCTGCATTTATATATTTATGCATTTATATATATATTTATGGATTTATATATTTATATATTTGTGCATATAAACACACACACACACACACACATATATATATATATAAAACATACACACACGTATCGATCATAGAGAAAGAGACTATCAATTTGAGAGAGGGGGTGGGAGACATTGGAGGAGAAAAAAGATCTATTATAAACAAACAAAGCAAAATTCTCTGCTCTGTTCTTCCAGTAAACAGAAATAATTGAATAAATTATAAGCAAAAAGGAATTTTAAAGTGTTTTGAAGGAACAGTACATCAAATTATCCCTATTCAAGTGTTAGCCAGACTGACCCCACTTGAGTTCTGAATCCTCTTGAGACACCCAACCAGACATCCAGACCAGTGTGGGGTACTCTGACCATGGTTAGTAAGTCAGGAATTCTTGGTTTTCATGGTAAAATTTCCGTTTTTCACATATTAACCATGTATGTGTATAAATTGATTTAAGTTAACCAGTTTTAAGGAAATGAGACTGCTTTGATCAGGTCTTTGCTACTTCCCATTCAGTTTGCTGTTTCCTTGTAGAATGTATTTAACCTCAGGTATAAAACAAAGAGTTCGTGACTTTGAATTTTATACATTTCTTAAAAACAAATGCACCACATTTTCTGTATTCATTCCTCTATTGAACGACATATGGGTTCTTTCCAGCTTATAGCTATTATAAATAAGGCTGGAATGAACATAATGGAGCATATGTCCTTGTTATATGTTGGAGCATCTTCTTGGTATATGCCCAGGAGTGGTATAGCTGGGTCCTCAGGTAATGCTATGTCCAATTTTCTGAAAAACCGCCAGATTGATTTCCAGAGTGGTTGTACCAGCTTGCAATCCCACCAGCAATGGAGGAGTGTACCCAGATGTCCTTCAACAGAGGAATAGATACAGAAAATGTGGTACATTTACACAATGGAGTATTACTCAGCTATTAAAAAAAATGAACACGTAAAATTCTTAGGCAAGTAGATGGAACTAGAAAATATCATCCTGAGTGAGGTAACCCAGTCACAAAAGAACACACATGGGATGCACTCACTGATAATTGGATATTAGCCCCAAAGCTCACAGTACCCAAAATACAATTCATGGATGACATAAATCTCATAAAGAAGCAAGACCAAAGTGTGGGTGCTTTGGTCCTTCTCAGAAGGAGTAACAAAATACTCATGGGAGCAAATATGGAGAAAAAGTGTGGGACAGAAACTGAAGGAGGGGTCATCTGAAGACTGTTTCACCTGGGTATCCATCCCATATGCAGTCACCAAAGGTAGACGCTGATATGGATGCCAGGAAGTGCACGCTGACAGGGGCCTGATATAGCTGTCTCCTTAGAGGTCTGCCAGAGCCTGACATATTCAGAGGTGGATGCTCACAGCTAATCATTGATCATGGGGTTCCCAATGGAGGAGTTAGAAAGAAGATTGAAGGAGCTGAAGGGGTTTGCAACCCCATGGGGAGAGCAACAATACCAACCAACCAGAGCTTCCAGGGTCTAAACCACCAGCTTGGGAGCATAAAGGGAGGAACTCATGGCTCCAGCTGTATATGAAGGGGAGGATGGCCTTGTCGGGCATAGGTGGGAGAGGAGGTCCTTGGTCCCATGAAGGCTAGATGCCCCAGTGTAGGGGAATTCAAAGGCAGGGAGGTGGGAATGGGTGGGTGGGTGGGGGCACATCCTCATAGAAGGAGGAGGGGTATAGGATGGGGAGGTTTCTGGGTGGAGGGTGGGAAATGGAGAAAGGGGATAATAGCTGAAATGTAAATAAAATATTCAATAAAAATGTATTAAAAAGGAAAATAAATACATAAATAAATGCTATATATTCGTATGATATGAATATATATGAATGTATACTTGGAGATTATTTTAATATATAGAAAAATAATAAATCAATGAAGGAAGATGAAAATACCCATTTCACATTGATTATATTTCTCTATAAAGTCAACTAACTGTTAAAAATCAAGCCAAATTGGCTGAATATTTCTGTCAAACCATGTTGTTTATAATTGTGAAAAGGGAATTTTATTGTTAAAATATAAATTTTAACTGAGAAAACATCAAGTAAACTATAGATTGTATTTTTAAGGTAACAACATGAAAAAGATACAGAGATTCCCAAGTGAAGAAAAACCAGAACGAAATAAGAGTCCCTTGCTGGATTATAGATAACCTCGAAGGTTCTTTCACCCTGGAACTGATGGGAGGGCTGAACATACACAGCCACCTGGAAAAAGAACAGCTAAAATGTAAGCTGCTAAAATATAACTGCCCCTGTAGGATACTGTCGGAGACCTGGATTACCAGGAACCGTAGGCAATGAGCTCTTGCCCATGGTTTTCCCCCAGGATTTGACCCAGTGGATGGATGTTTGCAGGACTCTCTCTGTAAAGCGAAACAGAACATCCAGTGGTTGACAATGTCTGCCCAAGCTATTGTTAGAAAACTCATTATGCATTTCTCTTCCCAGGCTGGAATTCAACAACATGTCAGTAAGTAGCTCAAAATTGCCCACTGTGGGAGCATTTATACTGTGAAAATCAGCAAATGCTCCAAATCAGACATTCTTTTTTGTTTAATCTGTTAAGTACGACCAAGACATCATCAGCTATATACTATGGCCCAGAATACTTCTTTGGGCTGGCCAGATAACCTGCGGAGGTATATGTGTACATATGTGTGTACATATGTGTGTATGTATGTATGTATGTATGTATATAATGTGTGTATATATATATATATTATGCATGTATATTTACATATACACATACACATATACATACATTTATTTATTCGTTTATTTATTTATTTATTTATTTAAAGATTATTTTATGTGAGCACATAGTTGCTGTCTTCACACACACAGGAAGAGGGGAATCAAATGCCATTACAGATGGTTGCGAGCCACCATTTGGTTGCTGGGAATTGAACTCAGTACCTCTGGATGAACAATCAGTGCTCTTGACTGCTGAGCCATCTCTCCATCCTGAGGACTTACATTTTTAAAGATCTGTCTATGTGTATTTTGACCGTGTGTGTGTGTGTGTGTGTGTGTGTGTGTGTGTGTGTGTGTGTACAGCATAAGTACTGAATGCCCACAGAGGCCAAAAGAAAAATTCCTGGGTTCTTTGCAAGAAAAGTAAGTTCTGTAAACAGTGGAGCCATCTCTCCAACCTTAGGATAGTACTGAAGTGCTTAAGCCCTGCCAGAAGAAAGAATCTTAATGTTCCTTCAAGTCACTGAAATCGGTTGTCACCAACCTGAAATTAAAAAGAGCTGCAGACCAACCCTAACCCAAATTAATTTGTGAATAGAAAAAAAATCAGCTTTTAACACACAACCAAGGAAGTTGTGTGTATATACCTTCTAAACTGAGATATTACAATTACAATTAGATAGAAATATCTAACTTTTTATTCATAACACTAGAAATGCCATAGAAAATAGGATATTAATATATACTTTTATAAATTCTGATATAAAGAGGAAAAAAACATTCACTGAAGTAAGCTTCCATGTGTTCAAGATATGGAAATGTGAAAATAAATATTTAAAAATACAGAGATAATAAGTGAGGCAGGTGAAGAGTTAATGTGTTGGGGTCAACAAGCTACAGAGCAGAGCAGAAAAAAATGCGAAGATTAGTCAACAGAAATTATATAAAAAGAACCACCCAAACATGTTTGGATATATTTACACATACGATGTCCATCTATAAATATACATGTATATTATATAAAATGTATGAATTAATTATGCTAGTGAAATTTTTGAGTTGGCAAAATATCAGCTCATAAATTCCAAAAGAGGAAGTGAATCTAATAATGTCATAAGAAAACTGCTAGAAAACTCCAAGTGAAAAGTAAGTTCCTAATTTGAGCTTTGGTAGACACGTCATGTAGTAATTGTCCAAATAACTCTGTGACAACTTACAGTAAAGTGATTTTAAAGACAACATACTTTTTTTTAACAGTAAAGTTTGCAACCCCATATTGACTAGAAAATCACGGTATTCTTTGGAAGACACCCTCCCACTCAGGAATTAGTGTTAATTCAAAATAAAGGTAAAGTTAAATATTTGGAAACATATTAAATACATATGATTATGTATTCTTATAAAATATCACTAAGTATTTAAGGGAAATGATTGATTTTTTTATTTTACAACATTTAAAAAAGTATAATATGTGGCAATAATTGCAAAAAGTGCTGCAGAGGAGATAATGGGACCCTGATGATTAAGGCTTTTCCTCTATGAAGAAATAATTCGCTGTAGACTATTACAAACTAAAGATGGATAGCATGGAGGATTTGTTAGGAGCAACCAAAGGAATTCAATTAAAGACTAGGATATGAAATGAAAATGGGACAAAGATCTAAAAAAAAAAAAAAATGTAAGAAACAAAGCAACACTGTATGTGTGTGTGTATATCCTAATAGATTCTCACTCTCATTATTCTCTAAGTGTGTCTCCGCTATTATTTCCCTCATTCTTTTAATCCATTAGAAATCTTCTCATTGTTTTCATGAAGTTGGAAGCACTAAACAGAATTACAGAAGGATATTTTCGAGAAATAATGAGCTGATAATTTAGATGACTCTGGCCTGAACGTAGGTTCTAGTTTAACAGAAAAAACTAAACCCTTTTCAGCTTAAAGGGAGAAAGTTATCCATTTGTATCAAACATAAATTGAAAGCTCCATGAAGGGATATCATCACAAAATGTCTAGAATTTGATACTGCTATTGCTATAAAGATTGAGCACGTATGTCATACATGTTTATTGATAGAGCCATAAGAAGTTCTATTAGTCCATTCTTCACTATACCAATTTTGGGATGGGGCTCTGGTTAATGCTCTGATATTCAGGAGGGTGTTAGCTGTCTGATCCTAGACATGGTTGGGAAAAGGTATGTCTGTGTCCATCTCTATTTCCGTAGAGATGCTTTGATTTTCATTTAAGAACTTACTAGCTTCCAAACTCCTTTCTTTTGGGTGTCTTTGATAGTGACCAAAGATACAGGGATCCTCATTGTCCTCAAGAGATACCACTCTAGGAGGTGGGGGATGGAGGGTGGGGATTGGGGTAGGATGGGTAATGCCTCATATTCAAACATTTTGGTAAAGACAACCATATAACTACAAGATTGATCTTGTTAACCTTAATAACTACAAGATTGACCTTTTATTAAAGTAAAAATCCATTTAGAAATGAAAAGCTAGATGTATTTCCTAGGTTCCTTCAGTCATGGGGACTGTGGATAAATGGGTCCACAGTTAGAGTCATGATAATATGTGACTGTGTCAGTTGAAATCCCCAACAATTTCTTGGCACTGTGATAAAATTCTATGGTTTGAATAATCAGAGTTTTATGCATACATATGCAGGCTACCATTTTTCTCCTCATATTTCACTGACTGTAAAATTGATATTTCAAGGAAGAGATAGTGTTCTATATCATCCATTCACATGATGCTGATTTAGTTTCTGATTCTTTATTTCTTATGTATTTTTATTTGATATTATTTTATTACTTATTCACTTTACATTCTGCTCATTGCCCCACTCCCAGTGGTCATCCCTCCCACAATCCTTCCCCAATTCTCCTTCCTCTTCTCCTCTGAGTGGGTGCTGGACCCCAGGGGGTACTCTCCCCATCTTGGCACTTCAAGTTTTTATAAGGCTAGCCATTTTCTCTCTTACTGAGTCCAGACAAGGCAGCCCAGCTAGTAGAACATATACTAAATACAGGCAACAGTTTTTGGGATAGCACCTGCTCTGGTTGTTCAGGACTCACATGAAGACCAAGCCGCACATCTGCTACATATGAGCCTGGAGGTCTAGGTCCATCCTGTGTTTGTTCTTCGGTTGGTGATTCAGACTCTTAGAGCTCCCAAGGGTCCAGGTTAGTTGACTCTGTTGGTCTTTCTGAGGAGTTCCTATCCCCATCGGAGTCTTCAATCCTTCCTCCCATTCTTCCAACAAGAGTTCCCAAGCTTCATTCACTGTTTGCTGTGACTGTCTGTATCTGTCTGAGTCAGCTGTTGGGTAGATCCTCTCAGAAGACAACATGCTCCTGTCTGCAAATATAACATCCAGTGTTAGGGATTGGTGCTTGCCCATGGAATGGGTATCAAGTTGGGCTACTTATTAGTTGGCTGTTTGGTCCATCTCTGCTCCCTTCCCTGTACCTAAATTACTTGGAAACAGGATACATTGGGATCTCTAAGCTATCTAAGTAACCGACAGCAGTACCCTAAACAAATCTCCTTCCCTAATCGGGCTAGATTCTTAACATAAGCTATCAAGTAATAATGCCTCAGGGATGTTATCTTCTGAGAACTCTTAAAAATGATTATAAAATAACTTGGTTTTTTTTTTCAACTCACAATCTCCTACATTTGAAAACTGAAGACCAAACCCTTTTGAGGTGAGAAGTTTGGGCTAAGAGGCCAATTTTGATAAGAGATGCTGTGATGTTTCCAATCATTTCTTCCATAAACCCTGAGATTTTTGTTATTGCTTATATACAATCATCTGACAGGATTTTTTAAGGAGTCCCAGTATCCTTTATTCAAATGGACACATGATAAGTCTTTTCTGCCTTTGACAAGATCATACAAGTCTAAGGTCCAGAGACACACTGCTTAGGGTCAAGTCCAGGTAGCAATTGTGTTTGTGTGTGTGTGTGTGTGTGTGTGTGTGTGTGTGTGTGTGTTTGTGTTAATTCATTTGTTTAAATAAAATGAAAGAGTATCTACGTGAATCTAAGGTCCCTTCTGTATTTATTTTGTTGTTAGAGTTTGAAAGCAAATGTCCTTCAAAAATTTCATGAGTTTAGTTCCCAGTAGCAGGTACAATAATTAAGAGATCATGAGATTATGACGGGTTCCAATATAATACATGAATTAATCCCTTGATAGATTCATACATAATCTGATGGCTTTATTTAACGATTGGTAGAGCCTAGAAGGAAGCGGATCCCCTGGACATGTCCTAGAGGGGTTTATCTTACCCTTTCTATCTCATTTCTGCATCTGGGTCACCAACAGATTCTTCTGCCATGATGCTGTGTCTCACGACAGTTTCATAAATAATAGACTCAGATGACCATGTACTAAAACCCCTTTAAACCATATGCCAAAATACACCTTTCTTTGTTTGAATTTTCTTGGATATTTTTCATGGTGATGGAAAGGTTAATACACTAAGAATTGAGAAACTGAGATGTTAAATATTAAGTAATTAGAAGAACTTTTGTATTCTACACATTGATTTAGTTTCATTCCCTTGCTGAACTGGAGTTTAAATGAGAGAAATAACCTTGGACTTTTAGATGGGAGCAAATTATGGCTCCCTAAGGATAAATTAGCATAGCTCTAACCATGCTGAGAGAAACTCCCAGAATTCCCTCCAGTCACACACTCTGTGTGACTGTTCACAGTAATAGGTGAAAGTGGTCTCCACATACCAGTGAACCATCTAACCACTATAACTGGGGTACACTTTACATTAAATAATAGAATAAGTGTCAGTCAGAAAAGTCTTTGCGGTTTTGTTTTTGTTTCTACTTTAAACTCACAAATGACATCAGAGTAGAGAATGAGAAAAGCACACAATTTAGCTCAGATTTCTGGGTATGAGGGTTAACTCTCCTTGATGTTTCTTTTTCCTAAATTTGTATTTATTACTAAAATTAGAGAAAGGTAGACATGTTGTCTCAGAGGGAGTTTCAAGTTACCAGAGATAGTTGTTTCATGGAAAGAAAACTCTGCCAAAATGGTATTTGTGTGGTATTCTAAAATGATCACCGATATTTGAGAAAAGTAATCAAGCATGGCCTCCAAAATTTTCAAGAGAAATAAAAGGACATTAATTATATCAAAACCTTTTGGGCTACATTTTCAAACAGTACCCACTGACTATATTTCAATTTATCTGATAGCTGGAGCTCGTGCTATGAAATGTTAGTGTTGTGTCTACGTAGGTATTATTAGAGCTATTTCTTTTACAGACACTAAAATGAGACTAGCTGACATTCCAAGGAAATAAAAAGCTACTTGCTTGATGAATTGTAAAATATCAGGTGAATAGAATAGTTAACCCCACTTTTCTACCAAGTCATCCTTCCTGACTCTTGGCATGTACCATAGAAAACTATCTTTAAAACTGCCACCAGGCCCTAATAAACATTCAAGAAAAATGCTATTATCAGTGAGCTCATTGTGGCAGCTGATACTGTAACACATTTTGATGATATCTATTAAAGCAAAACTTGATATCTTCAAAATCACTCCAGGGAATATTTTCTTATGTCTGCGTGGAGTTCTTAACACCTTATTTCACAGATATTGATGATTCTTAGAAATTGGACATCCATTAGGCAAAGGTATAAAAATGAGAACTAAGAAGTGCATGTACACACACACACACACACACACACACACACACACACACACACGTTTACATTGATGCATCTGGCTTATCAGTATTTTAAGCCTGAGTTCAGACATAGTAGTCTAATCACTTCCAATTTCTTGGATTCCAGATCGCTACTTTTGACTGAAGCCATTTGCTCCTTGATTCCTTGGACATTAACCAGTCATAAATAGAATGTGAGTCCATTCCCACCCATTCCTCCCAAATGGGTTAAGAAATTGCCAGACACCATTATCCCATAGAGGACCAATTCTCATCTCAGCTCTAACTGATTCTATTTTCTCTCCCTGCAAAGGAAGCCAGGTTCTGACAATGTAAATTTCCTGTCAATGCAGATTAAAATCAAAGCTACCCGAGAGAATGAAGGGACATGAACTTGTTGTGTGAGAGAAATGTTAGAAACAGAGTGAGCCGGTCCCACCATACATAAGACTGTTCAAGTCAATTCTTCAGTTGCGAGCGGTAGAAAACCCAGTTCAACTATCTTAAGCAAATGGGGAACATGAGTCCCAGAACCAGCAATCAGAAGTATATGAATCTATTTAAACAAACAGAGGAACAGGACGGAGGTCCAACTGTGATGTTTCTGCTCTAATCTTTGTTGTTCCAGTAGAGGTTTGCTTCCACACTTCCAGAGCAAATTCCAGAGGGAAAAGAAGACTGACTCGAGTAAAAGTCCTAGAATGAATTTTCCTGAGAAATGTAAATTAAATACATAGTTTGATGCAGACACTATGCTATGGTTACGTTAATCTCCATAGGGAAAGTGATATGATTTTTTTAAGTCATTCAGTTATTTTAGGGACCAAGTGTAACATCAGTTGTGAAAGCACCAGATGCTCTGCCAGGGTCAGGTCACCATGAGCACACACACACAAAACACACACACCCACATGCACATACACATTCAGCACACGTCCACACATGCATATAGCATATGCCGCACACACACACAACACACACACACATACACACACACTAATAAGTAAGTAAAGGTATTAAAAACTATGGGAAGGTAAACACAATAACTAACTACTAAACATTCTTTCAAAGTTTCTTCAATCTATCTATATATGATCTCAGAAACTTTATGTAAATATTGTAACTATATAAATATACCAGGGCTTCATCATTTTAAAATTCTGAAAGATTGGATTCAAGGCTATGAACTGGAGGTTTGAACTCTGCAAATGCTCTTGAGATAGATGATTCACTCAGTCCTAGATCACCAAGTGGTGTCAATGAATTCATTTATGAAACAAGTGTGGTAAAATAATTTAGCCAATCTTTCCCAGCTGTGAACCACTTACCACCCAGAACCCTAGAGCCTACGTGTGCACCCACTCACACTTCATCTGCACCAGACATGCCTCCTCCATTGATGCTGCTTCAGTAGGGGGCCACTCAAGAGAATCTTTCCTTCAAAAAAATTCTAACTAGGACTCCTAGTTCTGCCCTACTTACAACAATGTGCTTGCCAAGGTTACCAGTGTTCCTTAGAATTTATTTTTCAAGTTCATGATTAATGGAAAAATTCATCTTAGCTATATATTAAAACACAATCTGTCCAATACAGCAAACACTTTCCTCTTCTTTCCCTTTCCACGTCACCACTCTCCCTGAAGATCACCACAGACCTTAGCACTACATGACACTTCACTGCCTTTAAAATAATACATCATGTGTACACAGCTATCATGGTAGAGTCTCCTTTCTTTCTCACTGCTCCCTGGGACCAGTCGTCAGCACATGATGACTGATTCTTCTACCCCATCAGCATCCATTCTCCTACCATATATTTATGTCCTTCCTCCAAGTTAGATCGCAGAATCGGGAAGGTCAATTACTCTATCTTGATTAGCCTTCAAAAAGTCAAGACTCTTCCTGCTTCTGGATCCTTGTATTTATGGCTTCCCTTAGCTAGAATGTTCATCTTCCAGATGTCAACAACTATCTCTTTGTCGTTTCATTTAGTTCTTCACTTCATTCAGATCAACTTTCTCCACCCTTGGCTATGATATATAACAGATACCTATCGAAAGCTCTGGTATCTTTTCTAAAAGCATCTGTCATCACCTAAAACAATGTATTTGACACATTTATGGTAATACGTAATCTGTGCCTATTTTCCAGTAGATCTAAGTTCAGTAGTGTCACAGAACTTATTTCCTGTGTGTCTCCATTTCAAACCAAGACTATTGATGCCATTCAATAAATATTGGTGAACAAAATAAACAAATGACACAAGTCTAATTTAGAATTGCAACTTTTGGGCCACTCACTTCAAATGAGCCTTGGGAATACCTGGCATTATGTCAATTTATATAAAAAATTCAGTGTCCTAGTGTTACCAATAACTATCATAAAACTTAACTAAGGTCTTTAATTCTCTTAGCCTCTTATTCACACACACACACACACACACACACACACACACACACACTACTACGACTATAACCACCATACTATGATCCATAATTACCTCTCCATAGTAGACCACCCTGCTATTTAAAAAAATGATATTTACAAAAAGGAAATCCAGTTTATTCTATTACAAAACCTCCATCCATGCTTTTCTAGTTCCTTGAGTTACAAGAGAAAGGTTTATTTCCTCTTCATTAAGGCAATCCTCCATTTTGTTAAACTCTATTTTCTTTTCCCTTCTACAGGATCTATCTATCTCCTTAATTTTCAAATATGGTCATGATCATTTCTCCTTAAAACAAAATGGAAATACCTCTTTCAGCCGTATAGCCCTATAATCTGAAGTTTTCTAATTGAATGAGTCTGGAATAGATCTGAAGGCTTTTTATTTCAGAGTTCTTCAGGTGATTCTGATATATGGTCAAGTTTAAGATCCACTGTAGAAGGTGGTGTTTGTTGCATGTGCACTTTGTACCAGCTTAGTATTACTGCAGTGATTGTACCAATGAACACGAATACAGGTGACATGGTTTTCCAAAACAACATTCCTGTCAGTTAAGAGCTCTTAGCAAATGGCAAAGCACCTGGTACTCACAGGCGTATAGTGATGAATGGTTCTAAGTATCAAAGCGTCTATTGAAATGAGTCAAAGTCATTCTTTCAGCCTACTGGCTGAGGCTTTGTGACTTACTTTTGAAAGAGGCTACACAGATGCTCAGCCAAGGCGGCAGTGCTGAGTCTCTGTAATCAAGGGTTCAGCCAGCTCTGTCTCTGATGAATCAGGGCCACAGGCACACTCATCCCGCAACAAGGTCAAGCATCTAGCTCTCAACCCAAAATAGCTGAGTTTTAATCTTGGCTCTGTCACTTGCTTGGCCTGTGAACTGGATCAGTCCTTTCCATTCTGAAGACTCAGTCTCTAGTTTTGATTCTGAAGGAAAAATAAATGTACACTAAAGTTTTTAGTCATAACCATTTCAAAGCCTTAGTTAAAAAGCCAAATCAAATTATGCATATAAAGCATTGAGCATATTTCTCGGCCCAAAGTAAACATGAATATACACCAGTTACTATGAATTTCTCAGGGTAAAACTGGAAATTCTAGCAAAGGATGGGGACTTTTATGTCTGTGCCTTAAAGCTCATTTGTGAGTCAGAGGAAGTCAAAACTAAAATTGAAGAGTATCTTGAGCATAATAATGTCACCAAGGACTGTACATCAGTCCTCTAGTTGATTCTAAGTCTAGCTATGTTGAAAATGAAAATTAATCATCAAAATAACAGCATCTACCTGGTCATGGTGCAAGGCTTCCATTAATGAATTAAGTGGGAAATCATAGAGTTAATTAATAAATATAATATCAAGTTCTTAAAAAATGAATAGAACCCTAGAAACTGTCAAGTGGGAGCATGGGAAGCATAAAGCACAAGCTTTAGACATGGAGAAACTTGCCCTATATTAATATTTACCTTTTGATTATTTTAAGTTTTATGACTTTGGCATAGTTTGAACTGGTAATTTGAGGTTTGCATTCTGTATGTGGTCCATCAATTTTATTTTAGTTCCCAATACTCCATTAACGATTTGGGGCGAGCAATGGTAGCTCTTGGCATCTTTGAGTCTAGAGGAGAGAGCTGACCTGGATGGGTTTAATTTCTGGTGCTTTGTGAACTAGTTGTGAAAGCATCCGGTGAATTATTAATTGCAGTGTTTTTGCAGCAGGTTATCATTTAAATGAATAAGTTCATCTCTGAGTGTCTGTTACTGAAGAATTCTGCATGCCACCGTTTGTAAGCATAAGCACAAATCTCTAGGGAGGGCAGATGTACTAAAACCCACAGGGAGAAATATAATTGAAAGGCATCTTTACTGTGATGGCAAAGCCACTGAAGGCTGAAGTTCAAATTGCAAGAAGCTTAAAATACCAACACTTAGTTAAACCACTGGGACCGAGGCCCGATGAGAAACTTGGAGAACATGTTTCTCAGTATTTACTTTTTTATGTCAGAAAAACTTTTTATTCCCTTGTTTTGTGGGGTAAACTGTACCCCATTGGGTCTATAACTAGGCTTATAAAGAGAGAAATGTCTTCCGACTGCTTCTATGAAGGTTAGTATTATAAACATTTCGTTTTCATAGCACAGTCCCAGCAATAACTGTACTGTTTACCAAGAACACAGAGTTCAGGGACCTGGGTGTTCTTTTCTATAATGTTTAGAAAAGGACTGAGCATTGGAATATAGAAGTTTTCAACTTTCACGCAATGTATATGTATATATTTTATAAAATCCAGTTGAACTGTGACTTCTGCTCCATAGTTCACATTTCTGATTTCTTCTGTATTTTTTAAAGAACAATATTGGCTTTTTTCTGTAATTTTAAAATCCTTATTTATAGGTGTTATTTTTGTGTTAAATTGGAGACCTTGCATCTAGCCATATTCCTTACCCAGTGCCTCATACCTTATACAATACATGATGTGCACACACAAACACACATACATGCATATACACACATATATACATACATACATATACACACACATACACACATACACACATACACACACACACATACATACATACATACATACATACATACATACATACATATATGTGGCTGGTAAAACATCTTTCGAGGGAAGAGGAAAGCCCTGTTTGTAGTATTTTGTTTGTTGGTTGGTTGGGTTTTTTTTAATGGTTCATATGTTTCTAGCCTGCTATCTCTAGAACTATATGCACCTTAGGAATGTTGTGAATGTAGCTCAAAATGAGTTTGTAAACAGGCTTAAAACATTATAAGATTTACTTCTGTGTATGATTTGCTTGTTGTAAGAGGACTGCAAAGTTCTTAAACTCAAACTTTGTAGATGACAAAGGCCTATCACAAGATCAAAGGATGGCATGACCAAATGAGCCTGATATTAGGCTAATAACCAAAATCAGCTCTCATCAAGGTCATGTTCTAAAAGTCCTTTTCTGTGCCAACTAATTTAAACATCTACCTTTTCCTTTATCAGATTCAGTGTCTCAAGTAGTATGTTGAGGGCCTTGATCCTTGGAATTGACTTTGTGTGCTGAGAGATAAAGAGCAAACCTAATTCTTTTATTTGTATCTGTCAAGTCTAACCAGCACTAATTTTTAAAGATACTGTCTTTTCCCCGGGTATTATTGACATCTTTTTCAAAAATCAGGTGTCTATAGAAGTGTAGATTTATATATGGGTCCTCAGTTCTATTCCATTGATCAATGGGTCTGTTTTGATAGCAGTAGCATACTGGTTTTATTGCTTTAGTTCTCTAGTAGAACTTGAAGTTTGTGATGGCGGTAACTCTGGTAATTTTTATTTAATTGTCCTGAATAATGGCTCTCCTGGCTTGTTCACATTTCCATATGAAATTTAATATTATGTTTTCAATTTATGTGAATAATTGTATTGTAATTTTGATCGTTATTGCACTAAATCTGTGGGTTGTTTTGGTAGAATGGGCATTTTCACAAAATTAATCCTACCAATCCTTGAGTATGAGAGGTCTATCCATGTTTTGCTATCTTCTTTGATTTCTTTTTTCAATGTCATAATGTTTTCATTATGTAACTCTCTTACTTCGTTGGTTAGATTTATTTCAAGTTTCTTCGGAGGCTACTGTGGATGTCATTGTTTCCCTATACCTTTCTCAGAGTGTTCACCATTTGCATATAGGAAGCCTACTATTTTTTTATGTATCTCACTGTTTCCTGGATGTGTTTATCAGTTGCAGGAGCTTTCAGGTGGGGTCCTTAGGGTCTTTTATGTATAGAATCATATCATCCACATATAAGGATACTTTTGAATTCTTATTGTAATGTTTTAGTCACGTATTACCTCTTTTACTTGTCTCATCAGGTCTTTTAAAGCATGCCATTATCCAAATTACTCTAGAAACTTGGGGGGGTGGTGGGAATGAGGCAAGAAGGCAAATTCAGTTCAACATGTCTTAGCCGATGCTGGGTCAAAACTTCTGGAGTCTGACTCCGGGCCAGTTTGTTTTAGATATATTGAAATGCAGTCCAATTTGGTAACCAAAGTTTTCTGGTAACCATCATTCCAATCCACATGCACAATAAAGCTTAAGGCATGACTACATCAAAACTCATTTGCAAAATGCATGATCTCTACCATTAAGATAGGTTGTATATAGCTAAAGTGCCTAGGATCTGCTGGGTCCGATGACCGAGATAGCATTAAAGGTCAGCAGGCTAAAGAGTACACATGGCATTGTCGGGCATAGGTGGGAGAGGAAGTCCTTGGTCCAGTGAAGGCTGAATGCCCCAGTGTGGGAGACTTCGTGGGTGGGGAGGTGAGAGTGAGTGGGTGGGTGGGGGCACATCCTCATAGAAGCAGGAGGAAGGGGGATGGAATAGGGGGTTCTTGGATGTGGGGGAAGTGGGGAAAGGGGGTCATATCTGAAAGGTAAATAAAATATCCAATTAAAAAACTGAATGATTAAAAAAAAAAAAAGTACACATGGCATCTCCAGTAATGATGGGTTCCATTAACTAGAAACAAGGCTAAAGGTGAAGGCGTAGAGAGGAAGAAGCTGGGTTTAACATTCTAGGGAATTTGGATGAGGTCTGGTTCTATAGATAGCAAATGTTGTCAGGTCTTTAACTACACCCACTCACAGCCTTGTAGGTTAAAGAACAGCTTCCTCCATTGAGGACACAACCCTACCTAATTAACATGCCTGGTTTCCCCCAATGCTTGTCTGTGAGCACTTTGTGCCTCGTACAGAGGCTAAGGCATGAGGATCACAATGGAAAGGTTTGCCTAGGCTATGGAGCAAATGTAAGGCCATCTGGGAAACTTAGTGAGACCTTGTTCCAAAATAAAACAAAAACAATAACTGATTAACAAAAGAATAACAGAAGCGAGGTAGGGCTGTGAAGATGGCTCAGTGGGTAATTTGCTTGCTGCTTAAACATGAGGAACTGGGTTTGAATTCTCAGTGCCCCATTAAAAACAAACAAACAAAAAAATAAAACAACAACAACAAACAACGCAGCAAGGCAGCACATACTTGTATCCCCAGTGCTAACCAGCCGGCCTGACCAATCAGTATATAGACTCATTGGGAGAATCAGTATGAAAAAGTAAACTAGAAAGTGATAGAAGACACTGATCTTTTCTTCTGGCTTTAGCAAGTGAACACACATAGCAAATATATTTAAAGGAGGCTAAGAATAAAGCTTATATGTATGAAGCCCTGGCTTCAAGTCTCCAGTACCATGGATACACAGACATACAACACACACACACACACACACACACACACACACACACACGTACACGTACACAAACACAGAGAATTAAATTTTTGAGCAACAACGTACGTGGTAGTATTATTTTGCTAATGTCAGTTCCATTAAATATCCATTACATTATTTGGTATACAGTTAGGATGGAGTCAATTCAATGTGAAATTTCTTATTTGAAGATATCCATGTTTGCCTGTTCGGCAAAATGTGGCATGTGAGAGAAGTATAGCAGTACTGACCGCCATACTGCCTGACAAGCCAGCTTTAATCTGAAAACTTAGGCAATACAAACTTGCTCAGAGTTCCTGAAAATGTATGGTACCACCGAGAGCTAAAGTAAAGAGTTATCAAATAAGTCATACAAGGCTTTATTGGAATTGTTACATGTAATTCACAAGAACAATTCACATGGGACATAGAAACAACAGATTCAACTGTGGACACAGTTGTTCTTATGAGTACCCCCCAAAACTTCTGGTATCTGAAAACATCAGCAATCAATCCAGTCTGTTGCTGGTAAGTAAGTGGCAATTCCTAAGCATGACGTGGATGCAGAGGAGCCCACTTTAAGCCTCAGTGCATATTTTCACATATCTTTAGGTAGAGTGATACTTATCAGTCACATGTTGACAGAGAGAAAGAAAAGAAATCTAAGAGTGTCTCTCTGGAACCATATGGCCTTATTTGGCTGTCTTTTGCTATAACCCAGAGACTTCAGAATTTCTTTGGATAATAACAGGCGCTGGTAGCTAAAGAATAATGGATGTGGTGGTCTGAATATGCTTGGGCCAGGGAGTGGCACTATTAAGAGGTGTGGCCTTGTTGGAGGAAGTGGGGCATTGTGGGGGTGGGCTTTGAGAAAGCTCCTTCCTAGCTTCCTGAGGATCTTGGCTGCTTTCTGCTAGATGTGGAACACTCAACTTCTCCAGTGCCATGCCTGCTTGGATGCTGCCATGCTTTTTACCTTGATGATGATGGACTGAATGAACCTCTAAACCTTAAGCCAGCCCCAATCAAATGTAGTCCTTTGTAAGAGCTGGCTTAGTTATGGTATCTCTTCCTGGAAATAGAAATTCTTAGACATTGATTTATGGCATATTCAGTGTCTGTTCCCATTGGTTGTTTTAAATCCTTTGTTATACTTGTAAATGCTTAAGGCATGTATTAAAGGGTTCACAATAGAATATACTAAATCATCAATGTAAGTTCTGCTTTTTAAACCCTGAGGCAAAAAATAATGAGGCATATTATTAATAAATCAGGCATTTGGTAGGTGATCAATATGCATTTGTAGAATTAATTCATGAACTTGGCTCACATCAGGATATTACTTAAGCTTGCTAGCTCTATGTGACTTCCTTTTTGTGTATTATTTTTAGACATTTATAGGGGCCTCACAAATGACTCTAAAACTATTTCAGCTATGGTATCCTTTCTGCTGTCCAAGCCTAGACTTCCTGCTTTGTTTACGTAAACAATTCCTTTGATGTTGTACTCTGTGAGAAAATCTTACGGCAGAATTTCTTAGACAAAAAAATGCTGCAGAGTTCCAGTGTATTTGTGATGCACCTACAAAATATCAGGCTACATCGGTGTCAATAGTTATACCGTCTACCTGGAACCAACACACTGCTAAGAATCTCTCCTCACAGAGGCCTTCTTTCCATGCATGGTGTCTCTTCTGTCTCTTTAATCCAGAAGGCTAGCTTTGATCCTCACTCTAACTCCCTCTGTAACCCGTCAGTCATATCTTTCATCTTTGAATTCTATAAAAGCCAATGCCTAGAAGCTTCTTGGACTCCCATGGACATCAATGAATGTGAATAGATACTTGGAAAGAAAATTGGTCAAAGGCACATTCTCTCTCAAATGAGACTGATTCAATAAGATCTCCACTGACCCCGCCCATCCATTGTATATTAAAAGACATACAGCTTACTTTGGACATTCTATTTAAATTCATGTGGGGTTTTTTTTTGTTTATTTTATGTGTTTGAGTATGTTGTCTGCATGCATGCTTGTATTTTTTGTGCACCATTTGTGTGCCTGGTACCTGTGGAGTTCAGAAGAACTGTCGTGATGGATAGTTTTGAATCACTGTGCATATATTGAGAACCTAACCCAGGTTTTCTGCAAGAACACTAAGTGCTCTTAACCACTAAATCATGGATTTAAACCCTTTGGGGTATATTTAGAGAAGCTTCTGCAGATGTAGAATTTGTTTCCCTATTGATAAGTAGACAAATTGATAACGTTTATTCTTCTCAGAGAAATGTCTCTAAATCTCTCTGTGGTATTGTTAACAGGTAACCTTAGCAACTTAGTACATTGTACATCCATAATGATTAGGTCCTAGTGGTCAGCCTCTCAGAGTCTCAAGCTAAGTAGGTGATACACACTCATAACAAGAAGTATTGATACCTAGAGCTTTCAACGCAGCAAATGCACAAAGGAGATGAACCTTCTTGACCCGAGCCAACAGGAATCAGAATGATACCTTATAATAGGAGGTTTTCTAGAGTAAGAATCAATAGATTCTTTTTTTTTTCAACCTTACTGCTTAGCATGGTAGCTTCTATGCATCACATTATTATTAGGGGTATGGAATGTGAGAAAAGTGAACAATGCCCCCTTTTCATCTATCACACAATGCACTGTACATGTAGAACACCTATGAGAATAACTAAAGAAAACTGAATGGGCTGTTTCTTCATACGGGTCACACTTGTACCCTACCTTCTGTGGCCTTCTCTCCTGCTCATTGATCTGACCACCAGATTCATCACACTAAGGATGAGCTTCTGTATCAACCAAGTATGTACTGGATGATTCATACTTTACTGTTTCAAGGCATATTCCAAAGCTTTAGTAATCAAATATGCAGTCCTGGTAGATAGACAGAGAGACCAATGATACAGAAAAAAATCTCAGAAGGAAACCTCTCACATGTAGAGTGGATTGATCTTCAACAAAGGTAGCAATGTCGTTTAACATGAAAAGAGTGATCTCACAAATAACATTGGAAAACTGTTCAGATTTTGATTTGAAAGTAAAAGCAAGAGCAATAAAAGCAAAAATCATGCAAGTGGCACCTCACCAAACTTTAATATCTTTGTACATCAAATGACACTATTAATATTTTTTAAAATTAAAAAAAACCTTTATAATGAGAGAAAACACATGCTAATCCAAAACCTGGCATTTAAGCTCAACAACAAATCATTTGTGAATAAATAATTGAATATACATTTCTTCAAAGATGATCTACAATAAACAACAAATATATTCTAAGATCTAACTGCAAATAATAAGAAAAATACAAATCAAAACTGTAAGTTATTATCAACTCATTCTCATTAGAAACACTAATATATGTAAGTCTAGGGGTGTGTAGACAACCTGAAAACCTTGTGCACAGGTATAACATAATATAATTACTATGGAAACAAGTGTAAAGAATCTTCAAATCATTAAAACTAAAACTGCTATAGGGTCCCAAAATAAGATTTTTTCACATATTTTTTTAAGAAATAAAGGCAGGATCTCAAAGAACTACTGCACAGTGCATTGATAGCATTAACAGTCACAATGGCTGCTATATAGAAGGAACATGTACATCCTTTGTCAAATGAAAAAAATAAACTAAACACTGGACTGTACAGATCATGAAAATTTGTCCAATCTTCCAGAAAAGGGAGACCCTGTCATATGATACATTGAAATGAACCTTGGTAGGTAATATGCCAATCAAAAAAACAAAGTCTGCAGAATGCCACTAATAGGAGGGACCTAAAGTTGTCAAGCTTAGAGAAACAAGTAAAATGGTAGGTATATGGGTCTGGTAGAAAGGAAAACTTTGTTTAATGGTATGAAATTTTAAATTTGTAAAAGAAAAATTTTCTGGCTTCAATGTGAATATATTAAACATCCAAATTAGAAACTTCAAATAGTTAATGTGGTAAAATTTATGGTATGACTTCTTAACCACAATTAATCAGTCAACAAAATATGGACATACTAAAAAAATGAGCAGAGGAAGGTCGAACCCGTAGACAGGCCATGGTTATGGAGGACCACATAGAAGTACCATAAGCCTGAGTTAAGAAGGTCTTGAGTCCCCCTAAATGACTTGGGTTTGTTGTGTGCTGAAGAAACTTTTCTAATTTTCTAGTTTTGCCTTAGGCAAGCCTTGAGCCTTGTTTTGCTGCTTGGGGGAGGATTCAGTACTCTTGAGTATGGACTTTATACACTTACAATGCCCTTGTCCATTCAGCAAACATTTCCTGAAGCTTTACTAAACCAGCCAATATTCTCAGCCTTGGGAACCCACAGAGACAACAAGACCTAACCCTTACAAAGAGATCCTTGCGATCAAAGATTCCCTAAGAATTTTGTGAAATATATTCCTACCTGACACGTGAGATTGGTGACCGGAACAGCTGAGGAATAGAATAGAAGTACTGGTCCAATGTTAATGTGATGGACATCCTGAAATTTCCAGTTGCTGTCCCATTCCTCCAATCCCAAGTCTAAATGAACAGGAGTTCATTTAGTTTGTCTGCAAACTTCTCTATATGCATAAGAAATAATCCCCCACCAGAGTCATGAGAGCCGCCTCCAGAGTTGCATTGCTTCACCTCAGAGTCCTGCAAAGTTTACAACTGAGACAACAGGGTCCTCTGAGGTTCTCACTGTGGAAGTGAGTCTTGAAAAGTGCTGCTGCTTCTTAGCTTCTCACTGCAGGGACACCAAGAGTCATCACTTCACAAGGTATTCTCTGTCAAGCACATTAATGCTTAACAAAGCAACCACAAATCTCTGACTACAAATTCTGCAAAGCATATTTATCAGAAAACATTGTTTGAAAAACATTAGGCAGTCAACTCTCCTCCTGAATCAGCATATCATTAAAAAAAATCTGTATCATATTTGCTTCTTGTAGGACTTTCATTCTTTTTTGATTTTGGTTTTATTTAAGTTTTTATATTTGAGAATTTCATAGGAATTTACATATGATGTATTTACATCATTTCATCCCCTTTACCCCTCCCTCATTCAAGTCTTTCCATGGCCTCTTAACCTCTTTGAACTTCGTGACTTCTATACTTATCTACTTATCCTTACACACAGATAACAAACATGTAGATCCTCCTTAGTGTAACCCTTATGTGCCTGTGTTTACGGCTGGCCACTCAGGGCTGGATAGCCTATTAATGAGATAAGTATTTCTATGGAGAAGATTGATTCTAGGCTCAGGGAACATTGCAGAAGAGGGGACAAAACAATGTTAAGACCCAGAAGAGAGGGATGCCTAATGTTAGATGGGGACTTCTAGATATGACATTGATGCCGCACACATGAAATCTCAATGATGCCATTGTCTACACAAAACAGCATAGTGATGCCAGCCAACATGTGAACAGAGATGGGGAACAAACCCCTAGAGCTTTCTTTTTTATCTCTGCTACTCTTCCGTTCTGTACTTCTTTGGAAATTGAGCCAAGGGGTCACCTGAATGGCTTGGTAATTTCAAGAATTCTTTCTGCTTGTAGATTACTGTTTCTCGAAGTACAGGCCACATATTCACTCCATCTAAGAGTTTATAGAAATAAATCCATCCAAGAGTTGTTATTACTAGACATGGAAGCCAAAGAACCTATGCTTCAGCAAGCCCCGTTGGTGACTCTCTGACTTCTAAAATGCACAGCTCAAAACATGATGTAGCTGACAAAATGTCTCAATGGAAAAGGCACTTGCTGTTCAAGTCCTACGACCTGACTTCATTTGCCAAACCCACATAAAGGCAAAAGGAGAAAACTGATTCTCCAACATTGTGTGCTGACCTCCATGCTCATGCTGTGTCACACACATCCATACACATATGCTGTGTATTGCCTTAGTTTTATTGATGTGAGAGGACATCATGACTATGGCAACTCTTATAAAGGAAAACATTTTATTGGGGCTGGCTTACACTTTCAGAGGTTTAGTCTATTACCATCATGGCAGGAAGTGTGGTGGCAGGCAGGCAGACATGGTGCTGGAGAGGTAACTTAGAGTTCTACATCTAGATCAGCATGCAACAGGAAGAGAGCTAAACAAATTTTCTCCAACAAGGCCACACCTATTCCAAGAAGGCCATACCTCCTAGTAGTGCCACTACTTATGGACCTATGGGGACCATCATTATGCAAACCACCACACATACAGACACACACATAATCACACATTTCTAAAAAATTAAAATTTGACAGATGGCTTAATTCAAAGCATCTGCATAGATTTTTTTTTAAACTTGTAGATTTCTGTATTTTGAAAACAATTTATTTCCTATATAAAGTTTTCACCAAATAGAATTGACCAGGTCTGTCTTTATATTAACTTACTAGTCCTTATATGTGCATCTTAAGATAATATGGTTTATTTTAATAACTTATTAAATAATATGTTAGTCTCCAATAAAAAGTAAGACCATAGACATGAAAGATTAAATACCAACTTTGTAGCTTTAAGATATAGAAAAATACCTATAATTATTTGTAGAAAATAGACATGGATGGATGGATAGATGCTTGGATGGATGGATGGATGGATAGATGGATGGATGGATGTGTGGACAGATGGACAGACAGATGTATGGATGGATGTGTGGATAGATGGAAGTATGGACAAATGGATAGATGGGTGTGTGTGTGGACAGATGAATGTCTAAGTGGATAGATGCATGATTAGATAAGTGAATTATATAATGAATTAAATTTGAAAATCCTTTTAGCAATATTAAAAAGAATTCATTATAGGCTAGAAAAAAAAAAACATCTTAAATTTCAGCATTATAAGCCTGCTCTTACTGTTCATAAACCCAAATAGATTTTTCAACTTAAAAAAAAAAAACAGTGCTGTTGAAAGTACTGAATCTGAGCAAACATGAGACTTGATATTGAATCACTCAGTCTACTCAGAGCAGCTGTGAGATACCACACTGACTTCCAGTTCTCTCACATGAGTTAGACAGACAACACCACCTGCCCTGTGCCTGCCTCTCAAGGACGCTGAGCATATTAACTAATAATGACAATGAATTGCCTTTGAGGTTTTGGGATATGGCTTTTTTATAGTCATAGGAAAAATTAGTAAAGGGGTCGAGCACACTAGTATTTACCATATGCCTCACCAACTTTGTCAAGGTCAGGAAGAATAGAGAGATTATTTTCTCCTAAAATAGGAATCTGTGCTTCTTCACGTGAGTGGTTCATAAGGATCCTTCTTTCCACATGAAAATAGAAATGTAGCATTGAGAACTGTGGAGGAACAGAAGAGGAGAAGTTAATTGAATTGATACAATTCAATTATTAGAATGGAATTGTAGGTTGATATAATAGGGGAGAGAAATCAATTCAAGTATCCCACGTAAATATTGAGGGTCATCTTCAAAGATGACAAAATACAATCTATGCTTAACTATGTGTTGGCTTCCTGCTCTAAAAAGTAAATATGTTTCCCATTTACAATGGAAACATTAAATGATATGGAAGAATCCTTCAGTAGCAAAGGACTTGTCAAGCAATAGCTTGGTTTACTATTGCACTTGCTGCCATTTTACTTTGGTGAGGAACCCCCAAACATCACAGTAATGACTCACCGAACATGGAGAATATGAACATATTTATATGGCAGAGGCTAGAAATGCAGATAGATAGATGATAGCTGAAAAAAATGTATGCATACATATATGTTGGAGTTGACTGAGACCTTTTAAATAATTTTGACTAGTCTATCTAATAATCTTGAAAGTAGATGTTATCATTTTCATTGTATATAAAGAAGAGAGAATGTCAAAAACAAAAACTGTAGTTTCTAGCTAAGTCACGGTCATGGATAACAGTGGCAAAAACAGAATCTCCCTAATGACTACTGACTAAGCCTCTACAACAAGTGCCTTTCATACTAGTGTAAGGGGGTGTACTTAAAAAAGATAGACTGCTTAAACCTCACAAATATGTGTTTACTGAGAACAATATTTTTAGGTTTTAAATGGAGTTATTCAAAATCAAAATTGTTTGAAAATTTATCTAAGTTTCTTATTTTCACCTTTGGAACAATGCAGAAGAAATTTTTAAATAATCTTATTTTGTTAAACAGGTAACCTTATGTAAAACCCTACAGAGGTTTAATGGAACTATGAAGTCTAACAATTAGAAATTATTTTGATAGTCAATATGTCTAATTTTCTCACTTTGTAAATGTAGATATCGAAGTTAAGGTATATAAGATGACTTGTGGTTTGAATGTAAAATGTCCTCCATGGGCTCATGTGTTTGGACATTTGGTCTCTAGCTGGATTGGAAAGACTGTGGGACCTTAAGAAGGCAGAGTCTTGCTGGAAGTAAGCCACTGGTTTGGGGAATACCATCTCCTGTTCACCTTTTGCTTTCTGAGTGCAGATGCAGTTTGCCCAGCTGGCCTCTCTCGTACTCTTGTCCCTGCTGTAGCCCCTGCCCCACCCTGATAGAATGTGTCCCCTTGAATAGTAAGAGTAAACCTTCCTTAAGTCATTTTATGTCTGTTTTGTCATAGTAGTGAGAAAGGCAAGTAGTATGTGGGTTTTCTCAAAATGATTGGGTCTCAGTCCTTCATTCCATTTCTATTCTTTTGGATTTTGACAGAAAGTGCGAACAGAAGACTCTGGAAAAATTGTTAAATAACAGCATTAAAATTTGCCAAAACTAGTACCAACAAATACCTATGACCATGCTCCTTTCTCCTGAGGTGCAGTTATCCACAGTTATATCTACTTATGTATGGTAAGAATTGGGGAGAGCCACGGAAGAAATATAATTATCAGAGGTCCTGAGGTCCTGGAGTATCAGAATCTTCGCCATATGCACAAAATGTAAGTGAATATACAAGTGTTTCACTCTTTGAGTAAAACAAGAAAAATTTCTCTTCCTCAATATATGCTGGACATTTTTTCAAATAAATATAATGTATATATCCGCAATAGGAAAGACATTCCCTAGAGCTTATATAATGTACCTTGCATGCAAACACACAGAGAGGCCAGGGAAGTGCATTTCTTCTCTTTAAAAGTAATCTATGATTCTCTTGAGGCCATCTTGACTAGAAGCCCCTATTCATAGTGGTAATACTACTAATACATGTTCATTTTATAAAATTTTATTTATTCTGCACCCTGACAGCCTTTCCTTCCTCCTCTCCTCCCAGTCCCTCCTCCCTACCCCCACCGTCCAACTCCTCCTGTTTCTCTTCAGAAAATGGCTGACTTGATGGATATCAACCCAGCTTTGACATATAAAGTTGCAGTAAGACTAAGCATTCCTCTTCTAGACAAGGAAACCCTGTAGGGATAGAGGATCCTAAAGGCAGGCAAGAGAGTCAGAGACAGCTCCTGCCCCTACTGTTAGGAGTCTCACAAGAAGATCGTGCTACACAATTCTAACTATGTGCGGAGGGCCTAGATCAGTTCCATGCACTCTCTGGTTGGCATTTCAGCCTCTGTGAGCCCCTATGGGCTCAGATTGTTTGATTCTGTGGGATTCTTGTGGTGTCCTTGACCTCTCTGGCTCCTACAAACTTCACTCCCCATCTTCAGCAGGAATTCCCAAGCCCCGCTGTGGGTCTCTGCATCTGTTTCCATACGTTGCTGCGTGAAGCCTCTCTGATGGCAACTGGGCTAGACCCCAATCTTTGAGTATAACAGAAAATCATTGGGAATCATTTTGTTGACTTTTTTTTTCTTTTTGCCATCCGTGTTTGGTTCTATCATGAGTCTCTAAGGGACCTGTCAAAACGGATAAAATAAAAAATGCAAATGGCAGATCATGCTGGCAAGGATGTGGAGCAAGAAGAATATTCCTTCATGTCTGGTAAGAGTACAAACTTGTACAGCCAGTTTGGAAATCAATACAGTGATTTCTCAGAAAATCTACCTCAAGACCCAGCTTTGCCATCCCTGAGTATATATCCAAAGGATGTCCCCACAAGGACAACTGTTCAATTATGTTCATAGCAGCTTTTTTTTTTTTTTTTGTAATAGTCAGAAACTGGATACATCTTAGATGTCCTTCAACCGAAGAATGGATAAAGAAAATGTGGTACATTTACACGGTGAAGTATTACTCAGCTATTTAAAAACAATGACATCATGAAATTTGCTGGCAAATGTGAAGCTCTACCTCCTTAAGGTTTCCATCTTCCCAAACTGTACCACCACTCAAGAGAAACTTAGATTACTTTTAAACCAAAGAAATGTACTTCTAAGCCTCTGTGTGTGGTTGCATGATCAGAAAAGATCAGCCTGAGTGAGGGAACCTAGGCCTAGAAAGAAATATGGAGTATACTCACTTACAAGAGGATATTAGCCATAAAATAAAGGATAACCATGATAAAATCCAAAGATCCACAAAAGCTAAGTAACAAGGAAGTTTCAAGGGGGTGAGGTGGGGGCACATAAATCTCACTGAGAAGAAAAAACAGAATGGACATCGCAAGTGGATGGGAAGAGGGCACTGAAAGCAAGTGTGGGGTAGGGATGGTAACAGAAGGGATCAGGTGTCGGGAGGATGGAGGGAAAGACAACCAGAATGGAAGGGAGAATCTCTTGGATGAGCTAGAACCTAGGGTAATGGAAACTCCCAGGAATCCATGAGGATGACCCTAGCTAAGTCTCCTAGAAGTGGGGGATACGGAACCTGAATAGGCCATCTCCTGTAACCAGGCAAGACTTCCAGTGGAGGGACTGGGACACAAACCCAGCCACAAAACAATCAACCTACAATTTGTCCTACTTACAAGATATGCTGAGGTAAAGGTGGCCCAGAAATTGTGGGAATAGCCAACAAATGACTGGTCCAGTTTAAGACCCATGCCATAAGAAGAAGCCTACCTCTGACACTGCCTGGAGGCTCAGGACCCAGGGACTGCGCAACACATACTAAATTTTGTTTATAGAAGTTTAATATCATAGTTGCTTGACCTAGCTATTTTAGTATCACACTCATATAAGTGGGTGTGGAATGAAATAATAGACAGATGCGAGATTCGAAGACTATAAAAGTTTATAGTAGCTTTCAGTATAATAGAAAACTGAAAACATCCATCAAGAAGTAAATGGACAAATGAATTGTGCCGTATGCATGTTCTGGATGCTATTGAGCAGCAAAAGGTAAATGAACTGTTGTTATATATGAACAGTTGGTGCAATGTGGATAAATCTAAATCGTTGTCCTGATTGAAGAAGCCAGATATAAAGGAGTGTAAACTATGCAATTCCCTTATAGGAACTTTAGGAAACAGAAAACAAATTTATGCTGGCAAGTAATAGTGCCACAGTTGACACAGATGGCTGGATGTATTTATGATAATTTTGATGATACTTAACAAGTATATGTCAAAATGATTGTATCATTCAACTTAAGTACATGAGGCTTATTACATGCAAACTATACCTATAAAGGCACTAAAACTAAATACAGACCATATGCAGTATGCAGCTGTGCTGTTGTTACCTGTGGAAGAACTATGTTAAAATGGAGCGGTAGATGGGTTGTAATCCCTCTAAGACAATAGTTATATCTCTCCCAGATGACCTAGTTCTCCAAGTAACCTCATGAACAGAAGTGGTTGTTTCCAGAGTTGGCAAAATTTGCTAATGGATGCAGCTGACTTACATAGATTCAAATTAGAGAATAATTGAGACACACACACACACACACATATATATATATATATATATATATATATATATATATATATATATATATATAAATATATACATATATACACATATATAGTTTTCTTGTTCCAAATCATGTTCAAAATGTGGAAATCAACACTGAGTAATGAAAGACCATGGTTTGGCATCCATGTGGTAGGTAAACTAAGGCAGGCAGCTATTGGGGGTCACTGATGGGGTTGGATCCAGATACCTACAGGGGCTGCCAATGAGAATTTACTCAACAGACTTTTCTCTTTAGGAAGAAAGCTTAATTTACTGGGGTTGGCACTCCCTGTGGCCAGGCAAAACACTATGAACTCATCTTGGGACTGGTGAGAAAGAGAAGGAAAGAGAGAAAATTCACACACACACACACACACACACACACACACACACACACACACAAATACAATTGGTGGATGGAGCCAGCTCCAATACACACCCACACAAGCTTTACATATATACTTACATAAACATAGCTGATAGGTAGAAGGAACAATATTCTAGCATCCCCATACTTTTTCCCCATAGCTTATACATCCCAGCAAAACCTTTCCAGCAATATAAAATTATAATGTGATTATGTTTTAGTTTTCTTCTAGTGCATGACTGTGGAAAACTGTGTTCCCCAATTGCTTTACAAAAAATAACATTACATAGTACAGGTAAAGAAAACAAACTATCCCCCAAAACCCACGAATGTTCGTAACTAAGCAACTTGTTATCGATTAACAAAGTGTGAACAAGCAAGGCAATTTTCTCAGCCAGTTTCTCTTACTGGCAGAAACAAGTTGGGATTACAAAGAAAGAAATAATTATTTTATTATTTATCTTTAAAAGTAATCTTGTAAGACTCTTAAAATAATCACAAATCTAAACTTTTATATAAAAATCAGTGATATCTATTTTTTTCTTTTTTTATTGGATATTTTGTTTACATTTCAGATGCCATCCCCTTTCCCCAACTCCCCTCCCTAGAAAACCCCTGTCCCATGCGCCCTTTCCCTTTTTGCTTTTATACATTTTTTAAAATGTTAATCAAAGACTTTATAAGTTTGGTAATGTTCAATCAGAAGTGTAACCCAATACCCAACCTAGATATATCAAGTGTCTTTGACTGGTGGAGACACATGAACATCTGCCTCCATGTCCCTCTCTCTCTTTCTCTCTCTCATCACCTAGCTTCTCCTCTCCTTCTTCTCCTCCTCTCCTTACTCCTTGTCTTCCTCTCAGCTTAGCTCCTCCTACATATCACCCTTCCTGTTAAAATAAAACTTTTCTCTCAAAACACAATTGGAGCATAATTATACCAGTTTGTACCAGTGAGGTACAAGATAGTCCTAATATCCAGTCCATCATTTTGTTGACTAACCAGAACCTCTGTCATCTCTCCTAACTAAAACACTTAGTTCTGAACCTGGCTTTTTTCTTGGCTTTAGAATGAATGTCAGCTGAAAACCATCCACTCAAATCTTTTCCCTCAAAGTAAATAGCCAGGATTGACTCAGTCATATCTATTTTAAATTCTCAGAATGCATAGCCACTCATGAGCAGTTCTTAATAAATCATATGAGGAATCTGAGGGCAAAAATTCAGTCAACGGTCCAGCCTCCATGAGTCACGTCAGCCAGTGCTGCCATTGTTCTTGTTCCCTGACCATAAAGGGTTCCTAGCTTAACTAATAAGAGTATGCCTTTCTGAACTTCAGATTGTTCCCTAAGGTTTTTCTACATCAAACTCAGTAGTGAAAACATCTCAATCTAGCTTCTCTAAAAATTTTATTTTTCCAAATGATTTTTAAGGGTTATTTTTCCAATTATTTCTAAATTCTTTCCTAGGGTGATGATTGACTCATTAATCTGTTCCAACAGTAATGCCTGAAAGAGATCAAGCATTATTATTGTGAGTGCCAGGAATATTGTCCAGTTAGGGACTGGAAGCCCCCTTAGAGTTTTCATATAATTCTTAGATTGGGAGGGATATGAGGTCAGCAAGCAGAGTGAACTTCCTAACAGCATGAAGTCCTCAGAACATATGATCCTTGGGGTTGTGCCATAACAAGGCTCACCCAGGTGTCTGTGGTAACGATTGGGCCATATTCCGTGAGTTTTAAAGCCATTTGTCATTCCTCCTGCGTGGCCCTCAGTACCATAGGTGCCAGAATTATGTCTGACATCAAATCTCAGCTAGGCTGCTCGCCATCTCCATAGCTTTAAACAAGTTAGTTAAATATCATAAAGTAAGGTTAGTAATAACACTTGCCTGGTAGGATTGTGATGATCAGCCAAGATGGCGGACATTTGACATTTGACGCGTGGTGATTCTTCTGTCTTCCTCTCCACTCCTGTAAAATCTACCCCAATTCCTGTACCACGCTTGTAAACCAGGCTTGTTTTGCTTTTTCCCCAAAACAGCTAGGTTTATTTGCATCCTCTTTGTTTAATAGAGCACAGTACACATAACCAAATTTATACACCAGCTAAAGTAGGGAATAATTGCTTGGTACCAAATTAGTGTTCACTTTACGAAGAAAAGCAGTTCCCACTTTTTTTTCAAGATATCTAAAATCCTCAGAGCATTTGAAACGCACTTGAAAGTAAACTTTCATTTACTTGTGAAATCATGATGCCCACTCATCCTCTAGTTTCTAAGAATTCTCTCAATTTCTCAACAGAAATATTTTTCAAAACCAAATTTGACCTCATATATTGAGAGCAACCATTAACTTTATGTTCTCAGTATCCTTGAAAAATCAAGTCATCAGTGAGACTAGTATATCAAAGCTAAAAATTTGCACAATGGAACAAATAGTTTCCTCCACCACTGGATTACAATAAGAGGAAAAGATGTAGAGAGACAAAGGCTCAAATGTAATAACAATAAAATGATGACACAATTCCCTCGAATTCTACATTTAGCTTGTTTTTGTTTTTAATTCTAAAGTAGAAAGCAATGGGGCTGCAAATGCATGCAGACACACAGTTGTTGCTCACCTACAATGCATCCCTAAGCATCCCTGTGCCTTCCCATGCAAAGGATGATGCATGGTGTGCCCAGACTATGGACTAAGGCCCCTGTAATAAAATGCTCTAGGTTCACTTACATATATCAGTTTCTGGACTTAGCCCAGACCTCTTGATGGTTAAGTCCAGAAATTTGAGAATGTTCGTCACATTGGAAATTAAGAAAACTGATGGACTTTGAGCTGTGTAGACAGTGGATAGTAATAGAAGAAGAAAGATTTGAAGCCATGTTTCTATTTCTGGTCAAAAAGTTACAATGAAGAACACTGTTATTATGACCTGGAAAGAATGTTAAATGGAGACCATTTAAAATGAGGCTATAAAGCTGCCTTTATAGAAATGCTCCATTAGAACAAAACTAACACATATGAATAGGACAAAACAAAGGAAAGGAAAAGATCCAAAGAAAAGGCACAAGAAACAGATACATATGCAGAGAAACACTCGTTTGCACACTTGGTAATCCTATAAAAATACTAAACTGAGAGCCATGTGTCTTAGTCAGGGTTTCTATTCCTGCACAAACATCATGATCAAGAAGCAAGTTGAGGAGGAAAGGGTTTATTCAGCTTACACTTTTACATTGCTGTGCATCACCAAAGGAAATCAGGATTGGAACTCAAGCAGGTCAGGAAGCAGGAACTGATGCACAGGTCATGGAGGGATGTTACTTACTTGCTTATATCCCCTGCCTTGCTCAGCTTTCTTTCTTATAAAACCCAAGACTACTAGCTCAGGAATGGTACCACCCACAATGGGCCCTCTGACTCCTGATCACTAATTTAGAAAATGCCTTACAGCTGGATATCACGGAGGCATTTCCTCAAGGGAGGTCCCTTTCTCTGTGATAACTTCAGCTTGTGTCAAGTTGACACACAGAACCAGCCAGTACACCACAATATATATGCAAAAGATCTTTATAGGAGGCGGGGGAGATGATATGTGTAGGCTGAGATTTTTCAAAACCTATTTTAAATATGGTTATTTAATGTTTGAACTTCCCTTCTAGCTCACCACCCACCAGACGTAGGGGAAGAGAAAGGTTAATGTAAAATGGGTTGTAGACCTGTTTAGAAATAGTTCTTTGTGGTGATTTCAATCTTCGTTGTTAGTAGTCCAGTCCATTAGCAAAATGCCGAACAGAAATTAGTGGCAGCTGTTCAATCCTGAAGAAACTGTAAGGCTCTGCTGATCAGCACAAGGGTGATGAAGCAGCAAGAAACAGCAGGAATACCACTCTTTGGCTTCTCTCTACAAAGTCACAACACGTGAAGATCAGAGAAGAAAGCAAGGTGAACCAATGCAAGAGTGTCCTCAACAAAGTCCAGCATCAGCAACGGTCAACAGACACCAGCAAAGAGTTGCGAGGCGAATCAATGCAAGAGCATCGTCCACTGCCTGTTGGGTTCTACTTATACCCTTTCTGAACATTATGTGTCTTCTCAAACATCTGCTCCAGCAAAACATCACATGCTCTTCCACCAGACAGCTTCCAGGAAAATACCACATGTCTGTTTTCAGCAAAACATCCTCTCATTAGACAGTTTCCAGAAAAACATCACAGGACATAACTGAGTCTCCGAAGAAAGAAGAAATGCCTACTTCAAACAAGTAGATAAAAATAAAAATGTAACAAGAATTTCTTTCAAAGGTCCTGACACAACATTATGAGACCAACAGCAAAGATCCCCTTGAATGTGTTTTCTGATGTCCATCTACTGCTGGGCATGACATCTGCCCTAAGAGTAGCTTGTTTCCCCAGTGAGACTCCCTTGGAGAAAACCAAATTGTCATTTGAAAGTGGTTACCAACTGGAGATAGCTTCTGGGTTAGGTATGGGGTTATGTTTCTACTTCTTTCAACTCTAGGACCCCACCCTGTACACACCCACGTAGGCCTTGTGCCTCTGCCTCAGTCTCTGTGAGTAAGTATGTGTGACAATCCTGTCGACTTAACTCATCTCTGGGCTGAGATTTTTAGGTACTTGACCACTTACCCTTCCTCCTCCTCCTCCTCCTCCTCTTCCTCTTCCTCTCCTTCTCCCCTCCTCCTTCTCCTCTTCCTTTTCCCCATGCCCTTCCCATGGCAACTCCCCTAGCAACAATCCTTAGGGTCAGTGAACTCACCCTGAGCAAGTTTCCAATAAAGTTGCCTTTAATATAAAAAAAAGGAAAGAAAGACAAAAAGAAGATTCTTGGCTAAGCATACATGAAGGACTCTAGTACACTAAGGAGAAGGATTCCAGGTAAACATGAAGCTCCCTGGACAGCCATATTTACAAAAGACCACATCCATTTTTGTTTCAGTCAACTAGGGAATGCAAGAAGATAGAAACATTTTTTAAATGTCAACTCTGACAGCTTAACTCAAACTCTAGGGGCATGTGAAAACATAGACTTTATTACAACTGCATAATAAAGTGGCACAATTGATTTATGTAAACATTACCTCTCTGGCAGTAACAAATATTCAGATACTAAAAACATTAACCTGAAGAATGGCAACAAACTACCTTTAGAGGGACATGTTGTGGTCTCTCTATATCACCAGAAAACCATGCCATCCGCTAGCTAATCTAATAACAGGCACAGAGACTCTGCCCCACATACATTAAACTAATTTTGAAGGGTATGAAAAGCTTTTCTTCCAAACATCAGTCGATAAGATCCTACTCTGAGAACTATCAGCATCCAGAAAGAGCTGTTCTGTTTCTATTATTCAAGTCCGAGATATTTATAGAGAAAGGCAGGGGCTCATTGCTTATCTAGAGGTCTGTTCTTGAATCCTGTTTTTCCTTTCACTTTTAACTCTTTTGAATAAAAATCAACCACCCATTCAGGATATATTCATGCGTACACATTATGTGTTTAAATCTATGTTTATTTGTCAAACATACACATTTAAAGCCAAGATCCTTTTAATGCCATTGCACTATTTAATGAGCCAAGATAAAAAGAGAATGCGGAGCTCTGTGGAATGATCCAAAGAGAGTGCCATGAAGGTACATGTGTGTTAAAAGCGAAAAGGTGGCAAAGGAGACCACTACAAATGACTATCTAGAACCAGTCTATGGGTGTGTGACATGGGATAGCAGAGAGAGCGCAGGGTTTCAGGAGAAAGCAAGCAAAGCAAAGGACAAGGAAAGGGAATTGAAAAACTTAATAAATAAAGTAAGCACACTAAGAATAACAACTGTGCGAGTACACTGGCCACAAAGCAGAAAAAAATAATGAGTGTAAATGGTAAAGATTAATACCAAAATACTTCCGACAAAAGAATTTATTCAAAGGGTTGAATAAATGGAATATATTACTCTTTTTCAATTCAATCAAAATATAAACCTACCTCTAGTGTCTCATCAAAAATGTTATTTTAAAGAGAGTCTGGTTTTGGTTGAGAAGAGTCTATAACAGCAAAATTGATCCAATAAAAATGTAGCAATAAAGCTGTGGGTTAGTTACTTTTCTCCTACCTAAGGAAAGTAAGTGACTTCAGGAAGGGTTGGTTTGGATTCAGAAATTGAGAGGACACAGTTTATCATGATGAAGAAGGTAGAATACTGGGAGTATGAGGAAGCAAGTCACATGTGTCTGAACTCAGGAAGCAGAGGTGTCAATCAATGCTCACACCAGAGTGGGCCTTGACTCCTCCCTTAGGCCTCTCGGGAAACAGTTAAAGATGCCAACTCTGGTGCTCAGCTGAATTATCACCCCCACCCCTTTTTACTTGGTCTTGGACTCGAATGCCTACTGTGATTCTACCCACATTTGTGGGAGGTCTTCCCTCCTTAGTCAAACATGTCTGGAAAAACCCTCACAGATGTGGCCAAAGACAAGCATCTTCCTTGTTGATTCCCAGTCCAGGCAAGCTGATGATGAAGATGAACAGCAATAAACACAACACAATACTTTACTGACAGTGACAGCAGGTGGGAGTCTCAGGTTGAAAACCTATTCAGCATGCTTGTAGGAATTCATGCTCTGCTTATTAAGCATGCTTGAAAAGTAAAGTCTAAACATGACTGAGACTTTTACAAAAAGATCACTTGCAAAGAGGAGACACATTTTCTCAGTGAGGATTTTCATGCACTACACATGTACATCTCAGGAAGATGTGACACTGCTCTCAGATTTGCTAAAGCAATCAGGATTCTCCAGCAATAAATGGATGACTGTCTAAAAATGATTCCCAAATCTTAGTATAAGTTTACATGCTTTAATTGTATGTAATTTTAGCATAAGTCGTCTCATAGAGAGCTTTATAGTAGGGACGGCACTTCCGATGCATGTAGGGCTCTGATATGCAATGACATCTGGTGGCCACATACCTAAATTGAAGATTCTATTCTTTGAAGAACTGGTTACATGGTTTCACAAATTTAAATAATATTAGAAATTAAAATAAAAATTTAGATAGCATTAAACGTATTAAAATACTAAAAACAAATTTCCATACACAGTCTCGAAAAATAATAAATAAAACTAAGTTTCCTTAAAGTTCCACTTTGGCCCAGTTCAGAAATAATTTAAAATCCTACTTGGTGTTGGTCCAACTTTCAGAAGATGGTGTTGGCTGAAGATGTGAGAAGTTGAAAAGAAAATAAACACTTGGATTATGTCTTTACCACAAAGAGTCACTGGTCCTTCCAGGGAGAAAGGTATGTTTTAGTTGATATGCCTTTAATTGGTTGGTCTTTCCATGAAGGCTGCCATGGTTTTGCTCTTGAGAAAATGACAATAGCACGAATGTACCAACAATTAATGAAAAAAGAGACCATGAATTTGAAAGAGAGCAAGAGAAGTATTAGGATGGTTTGGGTGGGGAGAGAGGAAAGGGAGAAATTATGTAGTTATAATTTCAAAATAATAGAAGAAAGTTTTTGAAAAAATGAAAACTAGAATTGGCATCCTGAAGTCCCTTAGATTTTAGGGGTATCACTTATTTTTATCTTTTGTCCTGAAAGATAATAGTACTTTTTAACTATTTTCCAAAGGGCTAAGGTAAAGGTGGACTTAGACTTTCTCAATACAATAGTTCTTATACAGACCAGCAAATTAATGGATAATTGTGCCACCTTCTCAGTCTCTCAATCCACACTTTGAGCCTGACAGTGGCTAGGTGCCAGCCTGCCTTCCATATGACTTTCCTCTAGTAGGGCTATATTACTTCAGCGCCACACTTAGCAGAGCCAATGTGGAATTAAATGCAAAAGCCCTCAAAATATTTAAGTGCTTCATTCTTTTCTTAGAATCTTTACAAATGGATATAGGTACCTTTGGAACTGAACTAAAAATCTCATTCCTCTGTGTGTGTGTGTGTGTGTGTGTGTGTGTGTGTGTGTGTGTGTGTTTCATAAAGAGCCTGGTTCTCCTTTGTTTTGTTTTGTTTTGTTTTGTTTTGTTTTGTTTTGTTTTGTTTTGTTTTGTTTTGTTTAGTTTTGTTTCGACGTGGACTACGTTGCCCAGGGTCATTTTGAGCTCATGAACCCAACGGTTCTACTATCTTAACTTTTCAAGCCCTGAAACTACAGAGAAGCACCATAGCAGTTAGTCAACAGATTTCACATTTCCTTCCATCATTGTCAGCTTTCTCAAGTTCCAAAGCTGAAAACACAGTCAAGACATTTTATTTGGGCAGTTGCCATCTGTTTCTTAACCATCTATTTTTGATTTATTAGAATACAATGGAAAGAATAAATAGCCAAATACCCTTCCTTAAATAAAGTCCTTTTTATAGACATGTTCCAGGGCTATCTCTGGGCACTCTATAACTCTGTCATTAATTACAAACACTTCATCCACCTTAAATATACCTAATACCCAAGGGCTTAGTCCAAGCCTCCAGTCTTAGAATCTTAACATTTTTCCTGGTATCATCAAGTTCAGTTTTTCATTACTGTCTCTTATTGTCAACCTGGCAGAAAAGAGAAACTACATTTCTCAAGGATGCCAATATCAATTTCAACAACATATTTTTCATTGTTTTAGTAAATAGAAAACTGGACAGACCTTGCTTTGCTTAATATCTATGCTGTTAGTAGTCAGGCTGTTTGACTGTTTTTCAGAGAAACGGAATGAGCAGAATTCATGGAGAGAGAGAGAGAGAGAGAGAGAGAGAGAGAGAGAGAGAGAGAGAG
>JANHMN010000014.1:41688475-41721722 GCA_030674055.1 Rhabdomys pumilio | reverse complement strand
GAGAGAGCATGAGCCTTACTCAAGGAAGCTAGGAAGCTTAAGACTTGTATGATAAGTCATCAAGCAAACAGCTTAGATTGGCAGTTCAAGTCCATCATTTTCTGGTAAAATTCCTCCTGCCTCAAGAGATACCAGTCACTTCTCACTTATGACCTTCAATTGATTGGATGGAAGCATCTCAATCCTTGATGGTTGTAAACCAACTATATCTAGATTTGGCACAATTAACTGTCACACAGACAATCTATTGTAACATGCCCATTTCTCTGAGTCCATGGATCTCATTTCCCATCATCTATCCGCTATACCAATTTCAAAAATCCATATGGTATAGACTATAATTCTCCACGAACTTCTAAGTTTTATCATAGCTGTATCTTAAATACCATCCCCTGGCTCCTTACAAGTATATTAAATCCTGAATCTCTGAAGGCTATTTCCATAGCAAGTCACTCTCCTTTATCTAATGTGTCCTGTCACTTTTTAAACATCAACCCTTTACATGTTCTTCTGATTTCTGGGAGTACATCCTACCTAGGTGCTGTAGTTCTTTCTGGGTTTATTTCTTTCCTATCTCTAACAGAACCCTAGCAAGATACTATCAAGGTCATATTGTGTTCTAATCCTGGCTGTTTGTTCTATAGCCACAAAGAGTTTAGAAGGTGTTTTTGCAATCTCCAGAAATATTCAGAAAAAATTTAGAAGTATATGTCCAACAATTCCTGATTTTGGAGATTATCAGACCTTTGTGGCCTTATCCCACTATTCTATTACTTCTCAATCAGAGCCCTGATTCCAGCTAAGCACATGTCCAGTATTGGTAAAAATATGACTTTTTTTGAGCTAGCCTGCACTATGCTTTGTTCCTATGTTTTAATACGTGGTCTGAGTTGCAATTTCTATTTTGGAGATTCTATTTTATTTGTTTCTTCGTTATTTTTGCTTTGTCTCCTGTGGAAGACCTCTAAGTCCTTTTATTTGCTACCAAGGAAACCTTGTAGTTTTCACACTTAAATTTGGATGCTAATTAATCATTCCTTCTTTTCTCATATTTTCCAGAATAGTAGCTTCTCTAGCAAGAGTCTCCAACTCCATAGTGTTTATAACTAGTTTCTTTTTGTTCCTCAAATACTTGATTCACTGTATTCCGCAAAGCACTTTCTTTTTACCTGCTCACGCTCCTCGTTCAGCATCGATGTAAGTTTCAGTATCTATATGTCCATTTTATACCAAGGACAACCAGTGCTGTCTAGTTCTAGGGAGTTCTCATTGCTAGGTAGTTGTAGTATTCAGTTCCAAAAACTGACCAGACTGTATACTTTCCAAGAATACTAATACCAGTGTTGTGGTTTGGACATTCCAGTGATAGAATCTGGACAAGTGACTAGCATGTAGTGAGAGATCTTGAGACCAACAGCAAAAACTGAGGAAAAAGAAAATCAGAATTAGCAAAGAGCGAAACTGAAATGTGATGCTGAACAATGAATGGCCTCAGCCATCTCCACGCAGTGGTTGCAAATTTCCAGAATGTTCCTAAGATTGGGAGAGGTGGCTGAGATTCCCACCCACTCCTAATTGGATAAGACCAAGAAGTAAATAGAAACTTTCAGGTGAGGGCTTCATCTGAGTCAGTGTATTTTCTACTGAAAATATCTCCAACAAATACCAGAATGAACTTTTACTCTTTAATGGGGGTAAGGATCACATATCATGGCATCAAACACAAAAACATGAATTCTTCTTGGATTATGTTTTTGTACCCCTCCAAGGTGTAACAGATAGTAGTGAGTTGACTTTAGATTATTCATTATAACTGGCTATTTGTCTATATGCCTCTATGTAAAAACATGGTTTTTGCCATGTGTGACTTACCCTTGTGATTGTACACTTTACTCATGTATAAATTGTCTGAGGCTCTGAGTAAAGTTGGCTATTGCATGAGGCTTTAGTCTGCCTCATTTATAGGTTCTATTTTCCCAAGTTCAGCCAGTTCTGGGATAGTGACACTTGGCTACAAAGTTAGTCACCCCAGACAACATGTAACCCTGTCTCAAACACACACACACACACACACACACACACACACACACACACAATGGTGTAGAACTAGTAATTAGTCCTATTTTTTTTAATTTAGCCTGTATATAGCCCTACAGGAGATTTTTTACTGATGGAGTCTTTAGAAGATGAATGGCTTCTCTCATCATGATTCCATCTCCAGGGCCATGTTGATATCCAACTGTCTTTTGGGTACGTGCACATAATCTCAGGGAATATGCCTTCATTTCCAAAGAGATCTCTCTTCTTCAGCTCCCTTAAGTATTCCACAGTGTTGGACCTGAATGACAGTGGGCCTCTAAGAAACAAGCCTTTGCCTAAGTCCTACCATGAGTTGTCTCAGCCTTTTGTAGTTCTAATAAACTAGAAATGTATTTGAGTCAGTAGCAAACAATGGGATGATTTTCATTGCTACATTTGAAAAATAGCCAAGATCAAGGTCTTTTTCTCCTTTCATAAAAATAAACCAATGCTATGACTTCCTGATAATAGATGTCCCGTGTTCCCTTAGGTATGGTTAGAGTCACCCAGGCTGAATTAGTGTTCCCTGTAAAGCTCTCATTAGTGCAAATGGCATAAGAGGTAAAAATGGAACTCCACATGCAAGTCTGTTTTAAACACATACTCAACCATCTGTGCTCGTGAGTCATGCATTATGCTTTTAGGTAATCCTGTCAGCAATGGTGCTGGATTTAGGAATGTGTCTGACCTCAGGCATTAACTAGAAAAGTACCTTATTCTTTCAATTCTGTTCCAGAATTGAAAAAGTGTTACCTTTTTAAAAGATAGAATAAGAAAAAGAGGGGGGAGAGAGGGAGGGAAGAAAAGAGAAAGAGAGACAGAGACATAGAGACAGACAGAGACAGTAACAGAGACACACACAGAGAGACAGAGAGACAGAGAGGGAGAGAGAAATACAGAAAGAGACCGAGCAGCCATTACAGAAGCCATTTTTCCAAAACACTAAGAGCATATATGGAATAGCCCTTGTGATCCTCCACTGTTCCTCTCAATTGCATAACTGGAACAATCACTACAATTATTGATTTGGGCAAACATTACCACTACCAGTGCTTTAGGCAAAGCTCTAAATCCACAAACTCAAAGAGATTTCTCAAGTTTCCATTCTCTTGGATCTAAAAATTTTTATGTTGTTTTCTCCAGCATCATTCTATGAAAGGTTTTATTCTAAGACAATTATATTTATGAGAATTTTGAGTATTTCATTCACAGAAAAAAGTTCTAATGCTATTGATTATTTACCTTCTGTATGAGTGATACAATGTTTATTCATCTCTTCCATATTTTAGTCTTTCTGGTTCTAAGTAATTGAACCAGTTAGAAATAAGGAACTGTATCTGATTTAGCCAACTTCTTTCTCCCCAGTGGCATGGATTATTATCATGTTTATCATCCAGCCTTAGAGGAAGGCTGGTTCTATATACAGTATACAGTATACTGTCCATGTACTGACTTGTTAGGAAAGCAAACTGAGGTTGTTTCTCAAGGATAGTTTCAGACCCATCTGAAATTGGAACACTGAACATGTGGAGAAGTACTTGATCAAACTTCAAATTCCCAGCATCCTCTCTGACTGTCAGATAGAACTTCTGAGAAGAAGGTAGATACACAAGTTAAAGCTGAGTTTGAAAATGTATCTTAACATAACCTGCTACTGGTTGGAAATCATTTTATATCACTACATAAGAAGTTTCACGATGCCTTCTGCTTTAAGAATTGTCATTTCATTACTTCTTAGTGTTTTGGCCAAAGAAGCATCATTTCTTAGAACATAAGTAACAGTGGGGACAGTAGGTTACAGTAGTTTGTTGTCCTGAGGAAAAACAGTCATTTTTGTTATTGTTTAAGGCAGAGCAGTGAGCTATGTGAGAGCATTATTCTACTTCAGAAGGATTATTATGCTGCCAACACAGATAGAAACTCATTTGAAGAAGCAAAGGGCCAGCTGAGGAAAACCAAACAGCTGAGAGATGCTACAATATACCTTGTCCTAAACAGAATTTGGTGCTGCACACCGGTAACCCCAGCACTTGAGAGACAGAAGCAGGAGTTCAATATATCCTTAGTTGCACAGCAAGCTGAAAGATGATCGCAACAGTTAAACATCTTGGATCATTCTAACATGTAACCAGAGTTGAGAACTTGATATTTTTACTGTAGGCATGATGCATCGTGACAGTTTCTCCAAATCTATACGAATAACATATAGAGTACAGTAAAGCACAGAGCTGAAGTTGGCCAATAATCACTAGGGTCTTCAAACAAATTAGTCTATATATTATTTCTGACAAAGTTCATATAATAAACTAAAAGCCATGAATTTTGATTTTACCATAAAAACGTATACAACTTAGATTAGCCTATAACTAGCTAAGGAAAAAAGTACTCTTTCCAAGTCCTGATCTACTATGACCTTTGCTGCCAAAGAACATTCCTAATTATCAAAGTTTATGCTTGTTATGTTTCATCAGTTTTGTTTATTACGGTTTTTTTTTTTTTATTGGTGCAGAAATGCTGTTGTCTGGACTTTTTTGAGAGTTAGGGTCTGTGAAGCCCTGTTATACTATTAATCCAAATTCTAAATAAAGACTTGAAGACAATCACAGGTTAGTGTCAGTTGTATATACAAAGTACACTGCCAGTCTTTAAAACAAAAAAAAAGTTTATTTCTTCACTTAAGTTCAGCCACAGGAAATTTCAGATAGAGCATAACCTCGAAAAATATCTGCTCCGACATGCCTTCATTTCAAATGAGACATCTCTCCTTCAGCTCCCTGTAGGTTGATGTATTCCATAGTGTTGGGCCTTAATGATAGTGGGCCTATGACATAAAATGCATACGAGAACCCTGAGGAGAAAACTGACATCACATCCCTCAAGGGAACACATTGTTGAGACCATGTGTGCACACAATGCCACCATAAGGACTCTAGTGAAGGAAGCTTGGTTGTCTACAGCTGAACATAGAAAAGGATTAGTTTTAATTTAGAGTTTTTGTTGGGTTGGTTGATTGTCTGTTTACATTCTCGTTTCTCCTTTCTTCCCCCGGGTGCACAAGTCACTCAGAAACCAGCCTTCATATCTGTTCTTTCTTCACCATTTGGCTTCTGTCTTCATTGCTCTCCATCTTTCTCTTTTCTCCCAGTTAAAATAAACAAGAGTGAACAAATCAGTCACCTGAGAATGAGAGCAAGAAGATATGATGGGGATAGGAATGGCTGAGGCGTTCCTGGAGCTTTGTCTACTGATTCAGACTCTAGGCTCTGTTAGAAAGGAGCTTTTATTTTCTATGACACTCTCATTGGGAAGACTAAGTTCAGAAACTAAGAGAGCATTCTGCTTATACAAGGCCTGGCATAATGGCTGTCTGAAATCTCAAGCTTGGTGAGTATATTCCCTGATGATATATAACCACTCTTTCAGGGGAAATTCTTGCAGCTGACTGCAGTTAAGCTAGCAGAGACTAATGTCTCTCTGTTACTCTGAGACTGTCCTTGCAGGCATCTGTTTCCTCTGTGACCCAACTCAGAGATCAAATACTCCCCTGGAGCCAGCTTCTCCTTCTGTTCTCACATTCAGCCCTAGGTTTCCCACCAATTTCAAAGGGTATTCCCACAGGGCGATATGTAAAAGGTCAGGCTGGCCCTTCTAATTGAGCCAGCAGGACAACAGAGTGTGGAAGTTCTTTCTGAATGCTTTGAAATGTGCTTGTAGCATGTGTGAGCAGGGAGACAAGAGTCCTGGGAACATTCAGGCACCTGCACCTTGCCTTTGCCAGTTTCACTGAATAATTTCTGCTCAAAAGGATAGAACCATTTAATCGGATCTAAAATCAAAAAGGGCACAGAGTTTACTTGCAGCGGCGTATAAAACACATCTGTCGGCATTTTTTTTTTTTTTTAGTTTCTTTGCCCTTTAATGAAAGTAGTTTAATTTATTCATTACATATGATTGCCCTCTCCATTAGAAAGAACCTGATGAAAATCAGGTCAAAGATGTCATCGCCAAAAGGACCATTTAGTTTGTCTCGTTCTAAAGCCTCACTGCACATGAATTCCAACGAGGTTGGAAATTTAGACATTTACATGAGGAACAAGAAAAGAAATGACTCTGTACCAGCCTCTTGTAATACCTATATACAACACATGCATATACTAGTCAATGTTGGTTTATTGTTATATCTAAAAACCATTTGATCTCCTGACGTAGACAAGAAGTGCAATAGCCAGAAGTGAAGCACGTGAAAGATCCAGAGCTCTCAGTCCATTGTTCTTCGGCCCCATTCTAGATTTGTGGCTTAGAGCGGGTCACTCTCCTCTTATCTTTACAGCGAAATAAAAATGGTCAAACTAAACCTTATATGACTTTCTTCACAAGATTGTTTTGTGTTGGGAGCCAACTTTAAGCAAAAAGCAGCTAGAAAGCAGCTATCAGCTTTGCAGCCATCTTGAGCCATATACCCTGACATGAAACTTGGTTTTCAACAGCCTACAACAGCTGAAGCACACTCTGATATCCCATATAGCTTGTTTTGCTGTTAAGTGCCCCCAGCTGCAAGGAGCACGCAGTATCCACACCTACATGGCATGCGGTGCACGTGTTGTCCACGTGCTATCTACGCCATATATGCCTGTAAGGCACACGTGCTGTCCACGCCTGTAAGGCTTATGTCATATCCACACCTGCAAGGCACGTGGCACAAGCCTATAAATACCCAGGATTTCCTTGTTGTGTATGTATGTATGTGTGTGTGTGTGTGTGTGTGTGTGTGTGTGTGTAGTATAGTAGTAGTAGGTGTAGTGGTGTGTGTATGGTGGAGACAGTAAAGAAGACTTTACTACAGATCCTCTGGCTTGTCTCTATTCTTCGTGGTTCTTCCCCTTCTTCCCCCCACTCTCTCTCTTGCTAAACCCGGACCTGCGGAACAGAGCGGGCCGCTATAGTTTGGCCCCCAAATGTGGGCAAGAGTGGTCCATTACAGTTAGCTCAGGGCTTTTACAGTTTACAGCTCGGGGTTTTTTACAGTTTGAAGCCTGACATGGGGCTCCAGTAAGCAGGGCTTTTACAGTTTGGCTCCAAGTGTGGGGCAGAAAGGTCTTTTACAGTTTGGCGCCAAGCGTAGGGCAGCTCAGGGTTTTTACAGTTTTGAAGCTCACAAGAGGTCCTGAGCATAGAAATGTCACAGTGCTCTTTCTGTTGTCATTGTCTTCTGCATGCTGAACTCTAATTTCATATCAGTCATGAATATAAAACCTTCTTTGTGGACTGATAAGATGTCTCAATGGATAAAGGAGTTTGTCTCAGGTCTCACCTGAGTTTGATTTCCAGAATTCACTGGTAAAGGGAGACCAAATTCCCATAATATGTCCTCTGACCTCTATCGGCACGTTGAAGCATATGTATGAACACACACACACACACACACACACACACACACACACACATCTATATGTGTGAGTGCACAAGAGAGAGAAAATAAACACATGTACCTATGCACACTCAAAATAATAATAGCAATAGTAGTGATGATAATAAACAGAAGTCAAATGTAAAAAGTAAGCCATCTGGGCAGATTTGAGATAGTACAGAGTCCTTTAGGTCAATGTAAAGGTCACACAGCCATTGGCTTAGAACAAGGAAAAAGTAGCCACTAACATGATGTAGAGTTACTAGCAGGCTATAATCCAAGAATTCACTTCCTCCCAAGATATTTAAAATATAAAAATAACAGCATACGGGTGATATGAAAGGAGAAATGTGGTGTGTGTGTGTGTGTGTGTGTGTGTGTGTGTGTGTGTGTGAGTGAGAGAGAGGGGGGGGCGAGAAAGACTCAAAGGGGAAATGAATTTGAAAGGGAAAGAGGACATGGCAGAGGATTAAAGGGAGAGAACATTCGAGAGACTGGAGGAGGGGGAAAGGTATGTTAGGGTTTTCATTGCTGTAAAGCACCATTGGATAGGAAACAGTTTGTTTCACCTAACCCTTCAGGTAAGAACTCATCACTAAGGGAAGTCAGATCATGAATTCAAATGAGGCATGATCCTGGAGGTAGTAATTGAAGTAGAAGCCATGAGGGAATGCTACTTACAGGCTTGCTACTTTATACCACCCAGGGCCACTTATGCAGGGGTGACACTGAACACAATGGGATGGACCCTCCTACTTCAATAATTAATCAAGAAATATCACCGAGATTTGACTAGATACCAATATTACAAGGCATTTTCTCAGTTAAGCTTTCCTCTGCGAATATATTACTAGGTTTGTGTCAAAGTTGACAAAAGGTAACCAACATAAAAAAAGAACAAAAATGATTAGTACATAGTAGTAGTAGTAAATAAATAAAAATTAAACAAATAGAATTAAAAATAAAATAGAAACAAGTCTTCATCAATGAAGTCAGACTTAGGAAGAAATCTGAGATAAAGAGAAGTCATTTTTTTTCCCAGATGATACCTGGCCATCAGAATGACTGAATTTGTGGTAGGAAAATACACAGAAAATTAAGAAGTAGGACAGAAATAAGGGCTGAGACATCTCTGCAGAAGAACATTTCTCTTCCAATAGCAGGTCTTTGTCACAGTGCTCCTGACAATTTCTTACAGCGGTACTAACAGTCATATTTACCACAGATACATACTGCTCAGACTCAAGGAAATGGTGCCAATGACTGGGCTCTAATGGTTCTTAACAGCTTTCAACAAACTCCCTCAAATTGTGATAGATGAGAAGTTACATATGCTACACGAGTACTTCATAGACTCAGTCATGGAGTCAAGGAAGCTCAAAGCAGTGTATGAAAGGACAACATTGGTCCTTGCCAGGAGGGAGATGAGAATCCCTGAGAATTTCTGACTTTAGCTAAGAACAGTTTTACTTCAAGGATCTTTAGGCCATGGTGCTAGTCCTATGTTTCTAAAGGGAATGTTTAATTTGCCAAGGTTCAATGGGTAGCTACTTACAACTTTACAGATAATAATTTTTGCTTCTTATTTTTACTATGCTATTTGAACAACAAAACCATTAATCTGCCTCTCCTTGGGCATTTACAAAGCCCTTACTTTCTAGATTGTCCCAAAAGGCAGACAGATATACTAACAAAGGAGACGATATCACAAGGGTATTCTACAAAGAAACCAGGTAAATGTGAGCATATTGACTCTGTGTCCTGTTCTGTCTGCCAAACACAGCAGATAAATGGAGAGCCAGCCTTTTCAGGACATTGAGTAGGATTTTCTTTCCTTAGTTTTGGTAATTTAAATGATGTTCCCCGATTCTACTGAAAACATTTGCCAACTGAACTGTTTCAATCTGTTGTTGATCAGACTGTCTGCAGTTTACACAGATTGAAGAACTCATCTTCCCAACTGTTTCCCAGTTAGAGGTAACTACTCAGGTGCAAACATTTTATAGACGGGCTAGAGCTCAGATTTATTGTGTGAATTTCCATTCCCAGACCCTAATTCCAAATACATAAAAAAATAAACAGCTGCAATATAGTCATATTGCTTTTATTGGAGAAGAATCTCTTGAACATTTTAGCACATTGATGAGATCAAGATTGTATTATCTATATTCTACAATAACCATCATATAACACACCTTATTTGTTTGACACCATTACAAAATAAAATATTTTTAATAAATGAGAAACTGTGATTTAGTTATTAGACTGAGTTTTGCAATGTGTTTTATTTAAACTATTTTATTTGAAAGTATTTCAAAATACACTAGAGAATTCTCTACCTCTTAAACAGAGGTTACTGGTCACACATTTGTCTATTTATGTTGTTTGATATTCATGGTCAATGCTTTGAACATCTTATTTATTACTTGGCAGAGTTATTATACAGAGTTTCTTTCTAACTGATCAGGGACACTTGCCTACACACAAAAAGGACACAGGCTACTTGCTACAATGTGTATTTGGTGTCCTTGAGTCCACAATCTGTATCATAAAATGACCATCAGTTGTGACTTCTTACTGTGCATAACAGGCTTAAACTTTTTTCTAATACGCTATTGTTACCAGGGAACACAGGATCTCTTTGACGTGTTTTAGCCTTGTAGATAAAAAAGATTTAGAAACAGAAAGTGAATGGAGAAATGGTGTGATTATATTGTAATCTAAGAAGAAATAATTTAAAACAATACAAAAATGTATAAACGAATGGAGTAAAAGATGGCACTTAAGTTAATCTATTTAAAGAAAAGGGATCTGAAATAAGCCAGCAAGCTATAGACATTAGTAGCTGCCAAAAGGATAGATAAACAAAAGAGTGAACATCATGCTTTTTAAGTTAACAGGATGTATAGATAAGTTCAACAATGGAAGTCTGTGAAGAGCCACCATGTGTGTACAGGAGACAAAGAGAGAGACAGGGAGAGAGACAGAGAGACAGAGAGACAGACAAAGGAAGAGAGAGAGAAATTTGCGAGGGGAGAGTTCTTTTCCAGTCATTTTACAGGATCCACTTGTGTTGATTCTTAATAGAAAGGGACAATAGTATGTCTTCAAGATTTTATATTCTTTAGAGTAGTTTTGAATTCCAAATCTCTACTAATGGTCAGAGACATGACTCAGGTCCTATTGCTTTAACTAACAACTTTGCAACAGAGGAAAATTTAAAAATTAAAGAAAAAAATTAAGATATATTAAATAGCCCTCTTTTACCACTAGGAAAGTATCTTCCCTTGATGGGCCTAAGCCACCTCCCACCTTCCTTCTTTTCATATGGCATTTTAAACTCAAAGAAAGAACAGTTATGATGGGTTCTCCCTCCTTCCGGATAGTATTTCAAATGCTAAGGAGGAAAAGGATATTTTCCCTTTCTTAAAATTAGTATGTTGCCAGGGAAACTAGTAGTGCCCCAAACTGATTATGAGGGAGGATCTATCTTTAATAAAATCTGGGAATCATGATCTGAAATTCATACAAATCTGTACTGAGCAAGAATATCCAAAGTGAAGTTCACAGGATGACCAAGCAAAGGCCATGAACCAACATATCCACCCTGCTGCTTCTGCACTTTAAAGAGTATTTCCTCCTCACTGTTTCCATCTGAATTTCAGACGCAGGGAACCAGGACAATGTTCAAGTGCTGAGGTATTTGGAGTGGCTTGGGATCATTCTTGTGCAAGGCATAGTTCTTTTAACACCAGAGTTTTTCAACAGGATTGTGATTTTTTTGAGAGTGAGAAAAATCTGGGAAAGGGATTCTGCAATTAGTAAAGGCCTCTTGACATAATTAGCTTGTCGGTCGGGGGTTCTTATTTTTAAACAGGCAACCATTGCATGACTAATTTGACCACATTTGACTCCTGGGCCCAAAGACCTTGGTTAAGAAAGTCTTTTTAAAATTATGAACCTAACAGATGCCATAAACACCCAAGGGACAAAGTCATTTTAACTACTTCAAACTCTCTGGGATTCATGATCTGGGTGGGATGCCATAATCTCTGGAAGCAGAAAGAGGTGGAGGAGCCCTCAATGTCTGAGCAGAACTGTCACCTCTATCGTTAGAAACATAGAAACTCGCCTAGAAATAGATCAGAAAGAGATCATTTCAAAGACATCACAATGGAGTTTTCTAACTTCCTGCTAAGTGGATGTCTCTAAAAACGGATCTCACATTTTCTGCCAAACATCTGACACCACAGGAAACTGGAAATTGGGACAGCTGAGTATAGTTAAGGACTCCAGAGAACCCAACACACACAAAAAAAGAAGTATTTGATTTAACTTTCCTCACTTGCCTTATTAAGTAGCTAAAGTATCCATATGTAAATAAAATTTTAATGCTGTTTTAAATTTCAATGCAAGAAATGCCTTTAATGAACTTGAAATTTGGTTCATTCTCTTCCTAATTTTGAACAAAGTATTAAAGTAATAAGATCTTTAGCCTGCTGTAAGGGAACTTTCAGACATTTGAAGAAATAACTAAGCTACGCTCAAAGCTCTCAGCCATTAGATTGGCATCTCTTCCACCCACCTGATTTTACCGTTGGAACCTGAGCTACTTCCTTCTTTATTTCTGTAAATAAGAAACAGTTTGGGGTTCTAAGGAGGGCTGTGACAAAGCAGAGCTAACCGGCTTATTTTATAATCATGCCCTGGAAGAGCAAGAGCTGTTTCTTTGATTGTTTGTGGAACACTCCTACTTCAGACCGATAGATTAGATAGATAGATAGATAGATAGATAGATAGATAGATAGATAGATAGATAGATAGAAATAGGTAGACAGATTTAAAATAAATAAAGATAGTGAGTATTGGGTAATTTTCCTGTCACTTTGGTAAAATACCTTGACAAAAGCAATTTAAGCAAGAGGGATTTTGTTGTTGCTGCTGCTGCTATGCTTCCGTTTTATTAATTGGTTGGTTGGTTTGGGCTGAGAGTCTGAGTTTCCCACGATGGTGGGGAAGTATAGATCAGGTAGTTTACAGTCAAAATTGATGTCTCACAGTTTCTAATGTGAGTAAGTTCATGCAAACATTGTCAATGGGGCAAGCTTCATTCTGAGGTCTCTTATCTTGGCTCTTGGTTATCCTATATCCCTAAATGCCCAAAACTTTTTAAACAAATGTAAAATGGCAAAATCAAATGGGATATTTAATCACTCCAAGACCAAGTTCTCAGCACAAAGGAGATTGATTTTTCCCACAGGGACAGAGTGCAGAGATACAGGACAAAGGTAGGAGATAGATAATGAGGGAGAAGGGGAGGGAAAGGGAACAAAAGACAGGGGCGTAAGGGGGCAACGAAGAGGGATAAGGGGTATTTGTCCAGAGTGGGATAAGGAACTGTCTCTGGATAGAGGAGACAGTCATGGCACATAGGAAAATAGCAGTTTAGAAAGGTAAACAGGGAAACCCCACGATAAAATGAGGTGTTTAATTTTTTTCTTTGCCTTTTTTATTGGTTATTTTATTTATTTACATTTCAAATGTCATCCCCTTCCCAGTTTCTTCCCCTATCCCCTCCCCCTCCCCCCTGCTTGTATGAGGGAGCTTCCCCACTGGCTTACCCACTTCTGCCTCAGCATCCTAGCATTCCTGGATCATTGAGCCTCCACAGGACCAAGAGGCTCCCCTCCCATTGATGACAGATAAGACAATCCTTTGCTACATATGCAGCTGGAGCCATGGGTCTCTCCCCCCGACTCCCGCACACCCCACCCCCCAATATGTACTTTTTGGTTGGTAGTTTAGTCTTTGGGAGCTTTGGGGATTCTGGTTGGTTGATATTGTTGTTCTTAAGAAGTAGAGGGAGAGAAGGATCTGGGAGGGAGAGAGGAGGGGGAGTGAAAAAGGGGGTGTGGTTCAGACACAGGAGGGGATGGGGGAGAAGTATAGAGGGTCAGGAATTTGAAAGTATGTGTGTAGCAGTGGGGGAGGGGGAACTTGGCGTAGCCACTAGAAAGTCCCACATGCCAGGGACCCAAGAGGTTCCCAAGACACAACAGGGAGGACATTAGCGGAAATATCCAACAAAGGGGAGAGACAACTCATAGGAGTGCTGGATTTTAATCGACATGTAAATTAGGTGAGCCAACAGAGGCTTTTGATTGCTGGACCTTGGTAGTCAGCCTGAGGAAGAGGAAGTGGCCAAATAAGGGAATAGACTCTAGGGGCTAGCTTCAGGAATGTAATCTAAGGGATTTTAGTAAGGCAGAGGGAATTCAGGAACCAATCAAGGCCTGACAGAGCCATGATCACCACACTGGCCTGGAGCTAGCTAGAGTAGTTCTCTGGAGTCTCTTTTTGCCCTGGCCTGGTTCCTGAAAGTCCCATTTAAAGACCCTATTTAATGCTAACCAGCCCTAACTATCTCCCAATAGGACCAACTTCAAATGCCTTCATACTTATCAGGTGGGTAGAGCTTCAGAGTATTAATAATGGAAAATACAAATGTCAAGCTTAAAATATTCTTCAAAGCATGTGTATATGTACTGTTATCTTGTCTCCACTTGCTATGCCACTGGCAAGTTAGAAAAAGAATCCAGTAAAATGATTCAACCACACTCCTGAACCTCCAGAGTTTCTTGTCTATATCAAGCTCCCGAATCAAACTGGATACTTAGTATTAACTGACTTCTAATGAATTATTTCTAGCCCTATATAATTAATTAAATACACAGAACCAAGTAAATACGTTGAGTCTTATTTAAGTGACTCATATGAGAGTAACTATACAAGTGAGATGATACATTAGACTGGAAATAAGAACTCCTGTTTGATTTCTTTAAAGTCTTTCTCTGTGTCTCTGTCTCTCTCTGTGTCTCTGTCTCTCTCTCACACTGTGTGTGTGTGTGTGTGTGTGCGCGCGCGCGCGCGTGTGCGTGTGCGCGTGCGCGTGTGCGTGCATCCGCACACCATCAAGTAAATGCTTTGGCATGGACTAGAGATAAATGGAGAGTTTTCAGAGGGCTTTCTCTTCCACCATGCTGAGGTAGTGCCTCTCTTATAATTTCTGCCTTGTGTACTCCATCTATCTGGCCTATAAACTGTGTATCCAGAGTCCCCGGCCCAGGAACTTCTCCTATCTCTACCACCCACCCTGCTGTACCAGCCCTGAGATTATAGATGCCATTCACTATAACTGACCTTTCTGTGTTTTCTTTGTGCATTCTGGGCTCAAACTAAGGTTATCAAGCTTGCAAGTAACTTAATGCACTGAACCATCTTGCCAACACAATACTTTTAATTTTATTTTAACTAATACAAAAGAGAGTAATAATGGAATCTTACGTTTCCTTTGTTTTATTTAATTAAAATAACATTAATCATTTCTCCCTTCCCTCTCCTTTCTCCTTACCCTCTCTGGTGTTTCCATCCTTCTGTTATCTGCCTCCCTCTTTCAAATTCATAGAGCTTCCTCTTCTGTAATATATATTTTTAAATATATGCAATATAGTATATTTAAATGTATATAAGAGATACATTTAAAATATATTATAATATATACATACAGTATTTTATTTAACATATTGTATATATAACATAATGAAATATATTTATGCATTATATATTGTATTTATTACCTAAAAATATATATTATATACTTTTTACTTATACATATATACTGATATCCTGGTGAATACACACACACACACACACACACACACACACACATCCTGAATCTGTTCAACATTGCTTGCACGGAGTACAGCATGGTATGAAGCATTTGTTGTATTGAGACCAGTCACCCTTGGAGTTTAAAGAATGGACCCAACTCCTGGAATATTGAATCACTGGCTGTATAATCCTACCTTACTGTTAGAGAACTACAACAGTGTTGACCACTTGATACTGGCTAACCAAATAGCTCTCCCTCTCTTGGCAGTTATTAATTTCTCATAGCTATTCACTTAGTGTGGTGAGACTTTCTCTGTCAGTGCTGGGATGTCAACTGTTGTAGGAACTGTTCAGGTCTTCTATAGGCAATGATGTTGTTAAAGTTTCATGGATATAACTTCCCTGTCATACCTGGAAAGCACTATGTCATAGCAGGCTTCTTTCTTCTCTCATAGCAGGCTTCTTTCTTCTCTGGCTCTTACAATCATTCCACTCTCTTTCATGATTTTCCCTGAGCCTTAGATTTAAGAACTGTGTCATATAGTATATGTGTGCATCTATGAGTATATGGAATTTTATGTGATAGATAGATGATAGATAGATAGATAGATAGATAGATAGATAGATAGATAGATAGAAGATCAAAGCTGATCACCCTACAATCATTGTTCTCTTTATTTTGACTAGTTATGGCTTGCTGTAATGGTCTCCTACTACTACACAAAGAAATAGAAAAGAAAGAAATGAAAGAAGGAAGGAAGGAAGGAAGGAAGGAAGGAAGGAAGGGAGAAAAGGAAGGAAGGAAGGAAGAAAGGAAGGAAGGAAGGAAGGAAGGAATGAATTATTTGATGAGGGATGAGCTCTGCTCTTATCTAAGGGTATAAAGATGAGGATTTCCAATTCGTTTAGGAAGTATGCTGGTTTAGGAAAATGGCAGGCATAGGTTCCCCTCTAAGACCCATTCCCTCACTAGCCATCTGTAGTTGGATAGACTTACAACACCAGTCATTATTTTTCACCTCTCAAACAGTACTTGAATTCAATTAGACAGCTATTGGTGGCTGCCAAGATACAAGTTACAAGATACAAGAACAATAACTATTGTTATTTTCGGGATATCTTTCCATGATGGCCATTGTTGCCATTCATAGGCATTGCGGTAGGTGAAACTATTGATCGCTTTCTTCCCTTAGGATCTTGCATATCACCCTTCTAGAACTATTAGAGCTGGTCCTTGTTGAGGAGGCTTTGTGGTCAGTTCCAGCTTAGACCCTTGAGGTCCTCTGTTCAAAGTGCACGGCGATTTCAGCAATAGTAACTTTCCTTCAATTTTTTTTTTGGAGGTGGTAGCAATAACCTTTTTAAAAAATAAAATGTTTTGCACTTTGTTATATAGCCAGTAAACCCATCTTCCAGGAGTTGGCTTCATCTACTCTGTGGCCCATATTTTAAGAAAAATAGGAGCAGGCAGTATTTCCTTCTTTCTTATTCAGTCAGCACTACATTTCTGATCACCAAAATGTGTGAGGTCTCCTTACCAGCAATGGTTCTCAGTGGACACTGACTGATGTCTGTAATCTATTTCAATTCTGAACTGTCCACTTTAGGCTACAGTGAGATCCCACAGAGGAAGGGCTCTCTCTCCCACAAAATCCCCCCACACCTTCAGACACAAGTTAACAATAGTAGCTTGTCAGCCACATTTCTGATTATAAATTGGTTCTTACTACTCAATTCATTTCAATTATTATCATAGGATTGCTTAAATAAGTCAGGGAAATGTATTTACAAGCTTATTATAAAGGATGTTATAAAGATCAGAAACATCTAGCCAGATCAAGGGACAGATGAAACAAGGTAAGAAGAGGCCCTCAAAGTTGCCATGTGCTCATAGTGAGGATCCTGGTTTTCAGCAAATATAATCTTGTCGTGTACTGTCCAGCATTCCCAAAGAGATTAAAATACCTTATATGAAAAGCCTACGTGTCTCAATTCTGTTGACTGGACCAGTGTCTTCATTAGATATAGCTAATATAATATCCACATCATTTTAGCTGATCTTTGTTAGAGCACAGGGACAATGTTCCCTGTTGCTGGATTATTCACCTGTAGCCTTACTTGTGCTTAAAAGGAGAACCTGACACCCTTTGGTGCTCTGTTTTTTTCAGGTGTTTGCAATATGAGAGTGATGGTACACACTTTTACTCTCAGCTACAAGGGAAGCTAGGGTGGGGAATTTCTTCTTAACGGTGGCCTAGACAGCATAGCAAGAATTTACATCAGAAAATAAATAGATTAGATGATTATTGAATCATCTGAGAAATCATGATGATGTCGTCTTCCTGTTAGAATCTACTAATTTCCAAATCTGAAACAAACTTCATCGGACTAACTTCTTTGTGCCCCTACTTTCCAATATTCCCTGTCAAATCAAGACTTCAGAAACAGTCCTTTGGATCCCTAGTTAAACTCAAAGTTACTTAATACTCATCCTGCACATCTTCCATATTCTGGGTTAAGCACAATGTAGATATTTGCTTTTATAGTTCTTGCAGCCACTCGGAAGTGGTTGAAATATCCCATTGTCCTCAGGTTGCACATGAGCAAAGAAGGCAGTAAAGTAGCAGCTCTGGATGTGAGCTCAATTCCGCTTCAGTCTGTGCTTCCTGTAAAGCTTTCAAGGAAGGGAGAAGAGCTGACATTTGACTTGGTGTCCAATTGCCAGTGATGCCATCTATCATGCATAGGTAATGACACCTTCACAAAATAATCACTGCAGGGTTCAGAAAGCTTCTTCATTGTCAAACTCCCAGAACTGCTAGATGTACATTACCACATAGAAGGGGTGCAGGTGGTATTGAATCAGAAATTTGATTGTAATCTTGGACAAATAAGAACAGATCTCTGCTGAATAAAATCAGGGGTTCAGAGAGCTTGAATTGGCTTTCTATGTTAAGATAAAAAAGATTAGAGGTCTAAAGTCCAAAGAGGGAAGGAAGCACATTATATCAGGATCAGAGTCTGAAGAGCAGAGGCCAAAAGTCTCACCAATAAAGATCCCTTGAGTACCTTAGACACCAACCACTATCTACCACTACCTCCACATCCATTAACTCAAGTGACACCCATGACAATGCCACTTATTCTTCAGGTGGAAGGGGACTAAAGGCTGAACACAAAGTCAAAGACTGTTTGGGATAGATCAAAAGGATTTATGTGTCACACACTACTTTTCAGACAGTGACCTAAATGATGAGTGTAAACAAGTGATCAAGAGAGACTTCTGTGGCTCCTCTCTTTAGTATATTGCATTTGGGATGGGGAGAAGAAATGGAAGGAGAATAGAAAGTAACTCAATTTGAAAAAATAGTATCAAAAAATAATAAACGATATCAACAAATCAAACTAAACTAGACCAGAGAAGATAGATTTGGGTATTTTGGATTGAATACCGTGAGATAGCCTGCTTCCCTAGGGTGGTGACATTTAAGCAAAAGCCTGTATAAAGGGAGGATTGGGATATAACACAAACCACATTTATTTTAAAGTGTTCGCCTATAAAGGACAACCTTATCCAGATTGTTTTAGAAATACCAGCTTTGCCCATTTCAAGCTTTCTTTCCAACTTGATAATAATCAGTAATAAATAACTAAGGACCAGGTCCTTAAGAAATTGACAAGCCCTCCAGGGAAGCAGCTTCGAGCTCTGTCTTTCCCTGAATGGCTGTGAGACCTGGGCCAGATAAAGGGGCTGTCTGGGCTATCAATCAGCGCAGTCTAGACAGTACTGAGTTATGCAACAGGGATGCTGCAGGCACTAGCTCACTCCTATTCTCATAAAGCCTTTCTCTCCTTTCCTCTAACTCATTGTTATACAGTTTTCTCCTAGTGAGCCTTCAGACCCACAGGATGGCTACAACACTATGACAGGCATTCTCCCAGCCAGGGCCTCCTTATCACACCCTTGGGTTTCCAAAAGAACCTAACCAGACTGAAGAAAGGCACGACCCTGCCTCTATTAAGGAGTCAGTCTTTTACATCTATTGATTCTGTTACAAATGTTTCTCCATCCTAAGAGCCAGGCCTAAAAATTAATTTGGAGATTTCTTCAGGGAGCCACATTTCCTGCTTGTTAGTTTTGCACATACCTGTATCTCTCTTGGCGCTTAGGCTACTAAGTTGGTTGTTCCTTCCCATCAGGCCCCAGTGAAATTCTATTACAAGAAAATTTATTCCTATTTTGTGGACTCTGCAGCCCAGAAAGGGAGTTTGATTTTCTAAATTATACACTTTTATGTTGGCTTTTCGAAAGCTATTCTTTTCCTAAATTATAGCTAATTTGTACAAGCATCCTTCTTTATTCAGTTTATTATAACATTAGCCTCAAATTGATGCCCTTTTTAGGCATAGCTGTCTGCCTAAGTAAAGTAGAAATTCTGAAGGTAGGGTTGGTTGAGGGATTTTTTTTGTTTTGTTTTGTTTTGTTTGTTGTTGTTTTGTTTTTGTTTTTTGTTTTTGGGGGTTTTTGTGTTTTTTTTCTTCCTCTCAAACACTATTTCTCTGTAAAGTGAAACATATTTATTCCACATTTTCTATTTAGGTTGTTAAGTTTTTGTCATGATGTGACCTGCCATATATTTCCTTACAGCATATCAAAATCATCTGAAAAAATATGTTATTTCAGTTAGGTATGTCAAGCCATCCGGCACAAGAAAACTCAAAGAGCTCTCTCTGGAAATCACTGGACCAGAGCTTATTCAGAAGGTAACTGGAAAGTTGGCAGACGCTCAGCTTTTCAGGGAGGGAAGAGGAGCCCTAATGAGACACAAGAAAACAAAAACCTCACTTACAGAAGCGGGAAGCCTGCTGGAGGCTGTGGGAGGGAGAACGCAACAGATGCCCTTCTTAAATTAGGTTAGTTTACAGTGGATTGCAACTCCCGGGTTGCCTTAATGTGAATGAGTCTTGACATGATCCCTGGAACTTAAAAACTCAGTCTGTTATTGAGCAGTCGCTCTGCCATGGCATCTGTGTATTTTGGACACAGACAATGTATGCCTTCTGCAAGCTCCTCATTTGAAGTTGTCATGAAAGCTGCCAGGTGTATAATTTGCAGCCCTCTCTGGATGTTTGGGGTGGCAGTAGATTGAACTATGATGGGAATATGACATGTCAGTAATTGTTCTGGATTATCTCTCCCCTTAGCGAGAGAAATGAACACCAAATGTTTGATTTTAGAAAGTGAGTGGTGAGATGTGAGCAACACTAATGTAGTTGAGGAAGAAAAAGGAGGCCTTTGTACTCTCAGAGCAGTAACTATGAATCTTATTTCATCATCATTAAATCTGACTTTTTAAAACAGTCTGTGTGGGATAGATCTGACCCAAGCTTGCACTTCATTTCCCATTCATCCTGCCAGCTCTGTGGCTCAAAGGCAGATTTGCTGAACCTGGGTACTATTGACATCTTGTTTCTGATACTTCCTGGGAAGGAGAAAGCTGTTCTGTGCACCGAAGAGTAGTTAGAAGCAGCCCTGGTCTTCAGCTACTAGATACCAGTATTGGTTTCTCTATCATGACATAAAAAATGTCTCCAGATACTTCCAGGTGTCTTCCAGGATGAGAGGACTAAATAGCACTTGCTGAAGAACCACTCTACAAGAATTTTGAAAAAGTGATTCCACAGTTTCCCATGGCAAGTCATATGATGAGCCTCAAACCTTTGTATCCCATTGACACCATCCAGCTTAGAGCTGTCTTAATCACTAAGAAACAGTACCCAGGTTTTCCTCCTCTTGTTAATGAAACTGCCAATGAGACATAATTCTTGCCCATAAATAGTATATGATTATAATGTCATAAAACGCTGCTTATTAGCAACATAATAGAGATAAATACGTTATATGCATGAGCTGAGACTATCTATGGGTTGAGACATCTCACAGTCCTTCCAACCAAGACAGAGCATAGCTAGTACTTCATTTCCTATTTTCTAGTCACTAATAGCAAAAGCAAAGCATTCCACAAGAAAGGACAAGTGATTGTAGTTCAATTACAAAACCTACCTGGGAGCACGGAAATAGTGATGTCCATGAAAGAGAAGAGATAACATTCAAGAGAATAAGGAGATCAGATGATCAAGTGATGTTGTAAACTGAAAAGAAATACTTGATGTCAAAAATCAATATAGTTAGCTGAATATATGAGGAGTGAATCTTGGTAATCTTTCTTCCCATTTCTTTTGTATATATACACACACATACAAACACAAGAACGCCTAACATTTTCTTGGTAACATATTTTAACAAGAAGTTGGATTCCATTTTACACTGTGATGACTATAACCCCCAACCCTCATCAATGGAGTCCATTTTCTAGAACCTACTATTTTTCCAGTGTGTATATAATTGATTTTAAAATGTTTAATGTATCAGGAAATCCTTTCTAAAATTTTATTTTAGACTCATGAAGTATAAAACCTTCTTTGGTGGAGGGGAGTTCTGCTCTTACATCCTGCATAACCTGGATATGGTTTGTCTCCAGTCATCTTGATGTAAGAGATCTGATGCTTAGTAGTGTGGGGATGGGAAGGTACAGCTTAGTGATAGATCCATCAGTAACTGTAGCTAGTAACTGATGGGAATAATGGTTGAGTTCCTTTGTGAACATTGCTATAAAATATTGACCCTGACCACCAAATCTTTCTCTCTGGCTTCCTATCTAGAAATCTATCTGGTTCTCCAAAACACTTTCACTATAACAATTCTCCATGAGGTAATACAGATAAAGGGCCTCTAATTGGACTTTCAGTATCCAAAATTTTATAGTTTATCCTCCACAGAATACAGTATTATAGCAATAAAATGTTAACTAACACAGAGAGGCCTATTAGGTTTCCCAGTATACAGCACTGTCAGATAATAACAGCAAGAGCCTGCATTTTTATAGAACTGCTCTACGTAGGATTTTCCAATGTATTATATGAAGTGACTCTCTCAGGTACAAATGTCCTCATGTAACAACTAGAAACTAAAGCTGAATTTGTTTTCAGGGCCATCTGGGAAGAAGATTAAACACTTCTCTGATTTCTATTTCCATCAGAAAACACTTCAACGGCCTACAAAAAAAATTTGTTTTAATATAAAAGAGACACATTGGTTGCTAAAACTGTTCAGGGCTGTCAGGTTAGATGTTTTGTCTGAATGATGGAAAATGAGATTTTTTTTAAAATAAAGAAATGAAACAAACTATATGACATTTAGCACTGATAAGTTTTTTTGTTTTAAAGTTAAAGTGTTTGATGAAAGATATGTTTTGAGAATAGTAGCATTAAGCCCTGGTACAGCACACACAGCAGTAGACTGCACTTTGTCACCTGTACTCCATTTTCCAGTTCATGACTCTGCTTGCATTCCTGGAGGCCACTCTAGACCAGGGACCCCAGTCCAAACTGGTACTAGAGACCCAAGAGGCAAGGTTAGCACCTAAAACCCCAAGGCCACAGAGGCCACAAAAATACCCATCCAACAAAGATAAACTCAGAAATTAGCATCTAAAACTATATAACAACAAAACCTAGATGGCTAATGGCCAGCATAAGAACACAATCAACAAGAGCCAAGGTAATATTGCACCACCAGAGCCCAGCTATCCTATTACAGCAAGCTCTGGATATCCTAATACAGATGATGTACAAGAAAATTACCTTAAATCCAATCTCATGAAGATGATAGAAGTCTTTAAAGAGGGAATGAATACATCCCTTAAATAAACACAGGAAAACACAATTGAACAGATGAAAGAAATGAATAAAACAGTTCAAGACCTGAAAATGTAAAAAGGAACAATAAAGAAAACAAAAACTGAGAGAATCTTGGATATGAAAAACCTAAGTAAAAGAACAGAAAGTGCAGACACAAGCATTACCAATAGAATACAAGAGATAGAAGAAAGAATCTCAGACAAAGAAGCTATGATAAAAGAAATGGATACATTCCTCAAAGAAAATGTTAAATCTAAAAAGTTTCTGACACAAACATCCAGAAAATCTGGGACACTGTGAAAAGACTAAACCTAATAATACTAAGAAAGAATGAAGGAGAAGATTACCAGCTCACAGAACCCAGAAGATATTTTCAACAAAATCATAGAAGAAAATTTCCCTAACCTAAAGAAAGAGATGTCTATAAATGGACAAGAAGCTTACAGAACACTAAATAGATTGGACCAAAAAAGAAAATTCTCCTGTCACATAATATTGTGGCAAAACACTAAATGTACAAAACAAATAAAGAATAGTAAAAGCCACAAGAGAAAAAGGGCAAGTATCATATAAAGGCAGACCTATTAAAATTACATACAACTTCTCAACAGAAACACTAAATGCCAGCCCAGATATACTACTATACCATACAAAATTTCAGTCACCATTAATAGAGAAAACAATACATTCCATTTCAAAATCAAATTTAAACAATATCCACAAATTTAGCACTACAGAAAATATTAGAAGGAAAACTCCAACCCAAGGAGGTTAGCTATACCCAACAAAACACAGGAAATAAATAATTTAACAACAGACAAACCAAAAGAAGGAAAACACACACATAAACACACACACACACACACACACACACACACACACACTACCAACACAAACATCAAAATAACAGGAATTAAGAATCATTGGTTTTTTAATTTCTCTCAATATCAATGGGCTTAATTCCCCAGTTTAAAAAAAAAAACACAGATTATTAGAATTGATGCAAAAACAGGATCCACCATTCTCCTGTATACAAATACACCTCAACATCAAAGATAGATGTTATCTCAGAGTAAAGGACTGGAAAAACATTTTCCAAGCAAATGAACTCAAGAAACAAGCTGGAGTATTGCTTATTGCCATTCTAATATCTAATAAAGTAGACTTCTAACAAAATTAATCAAAGAGGTGGAGGAGGATACTTCATACAAGGAAAATCTACCAAGATGACTTCTCAGTTCTAAATATATATGCTCAAATGCAAGGGCACCCACATTTGTAAAAGAAACATTACTAAAGCTTAAATTACACATTGAACTCCACACATTAATAATGAAAAACCTCAGGATCCCACTCTCACCAATGAACAAGTCATCAAGACTAAAACTAAATAGAGAAATAATGAAATGAACAGGTATTATAAGTCAAATGGACCTAACAGATATCTACAGAAAATTTCACCCAAACAGAAAAAAATATGCATTCTTCTTATCACCTCAATGAATTTTCTCCAAAACTGATGGACACAAGAAAATTAAAATAACCCATGTATCTTATCAAATCACTATAGATTAAAGCTGGACTCCACCAACAGAAACAACAGATAGCCTACAAACTCATGAAAACAGAACAACTTCCTACTCAGTGACCACTGGGTCAAGGAAGAAACAAGAAAGAGAAAGAGAGAAAGAGAGAAAGAGAGAAAGAGAAAAAGGAAGGAAGGAAGGAAGGAAGGAAAAAAGGAAGGAAGGAAGGAAGGAAGGAAGGAAGGAAGGAAGGGAGGGAGGAAGGAAGGAAGGGAGGGAGGGAGGGAGGAAGGAAGGAAGGAAGGAAAGAAGGAAGGAAGGAAGGAAGGAAAAAATTAGACTTTCTAGAATTCAGTAAAAATAAATACACAATATACCCAAAATTATGAGACACAGTGAAAGTAGTGCTAAGAGGAAAGTTCATAGCACTGTCTTCATAAATAAATTGGAGAGATCTCATACTAGCAACTTCACAGCACACCTGAAAGCTCTAGAAAAAAACGAAATAAATATAGCCAAGAGTAGTAAATGGCAAGAAATAATCACTCATGGCTGAAATCAATAAATTAGAAACAAGGAGAACAATACAAGGAATTAAGGAAACAAAAAGTTGGTTCTTTGATAAAATCAACAAGATAGGCAAACCCTTAGCCAAACTAACTAAAAGAAAAAGAATATCCAAATTAACAAAATCAGAAATGAAAAGGGGACATAACAGACACAGAAAAAATCCAAAGAACCATTTGGTCTTTCTTCAAAAAAAAAAAAAACCCTGTACTCCACAAAATTGAAAAATCTAAACAAAATGTGCAATTTTCTTGGTAGATACCACTTACCAAAACTAAATCAAGATCAGGTAAATGAGCTAAATAGACCTATAACCCTTATGGAAATAGAAGGAGTCATTAAAGTCTTCCAACAACAACAACAAGCCCAGGACTTGATGGTTCTGGTGCAGAATTCCATGAGATCTTCAAAAAAGAGCTAATATGAATACTCCTCAAACTATTTCACAAAATAGAAACAAAAGAAACATGGCCAAATTAATTTTATGAGGCCACAGTTACCCTGATATCTAAATCACACAAAGACTAAATCAAGAAAGAGAATTTCAGATCAATCTCCTTTATGAACATCGATGCAAAAATACTCAATAAAGTACCTACAAGCTGAATCCAAGAACACACTGAAAACATAATCTACCATGATCAAGTAGGCTTCATCATAGGAATGTAGGAATGGTTCAACATAAGAAAATTCATTAATGTAATCCACCATATAAACTGAAACAAACAAACAAACAAACAAAAACATGTTCATCTCATTAGATGCTATAAAGATCTTTGGCAAAATTCAACACCCCTTTATAAAAAACTTCTGGGAATATCAAGGATACAAGGAACATACATAAACATAATAAAGGCAATATATAACAACCTGATAACCAACATCAAATTAAATGGAGATAAACTTAAAGGAATTCCATTAAAATCAGAGACAAGTCAAATCTGTCTACTCTCTCCATATCTAGTCAATATAATACTTAAAGTTTTAGCTAGGGTAAGACATTAGACCCACAATTTGTCCTGCCTACAGGATGTGTAGGGGTAAAAATTGCAGCAGAATTTTAGAAAAGGGCCAACCAATGACTGGCCCAGCTTGAGTCTCATACCATGACAGTGAGCCAACCCCTTCACTATTAATGATATTCTGCTATACTTGCAAAGAGAGCTTGTTATCAGAGAGGCTTCACCCAGCAACTGATAGAAACTGTTGAAAAGACCCACAACCAAACATTCAGTGGAGCTTGGGGATATGTGTAAAAGATGAGGAGGAAGGATTGAAGGAGCCAGAGGAGTCAAGGACACTACAAGAAATCCTACAGAACCAACTAACCAGAGCCCACAGGAACTTATAGAGACTACATGGAATGCTGAGAACATGCATGGAACGGACCTATATCCTCTGCACGTATGTAACAGTTATCCAGCTGGGCCTTCATGTGAGACTTCTAACAGTAGGAACAGTGGCTATCTTTGTCTACAATGCCTACCTTTTGATCCTTTTCCCATAACTGGGCAACCTTGTCTAGGCTCAATAGAAGATGTGTCTACTGCATCTTGATATGCTAAGACTAGTTGATATCCATTGGAGACCTCTCTTTTTCTGAGGAGAAGGGAAGGAGGGGTGGTTGGGAGGGGAGGGAAGGAGAAAGGAAGGGAGTTGGAGGAAAGGAGGGAGGGGAAGCTTAGATCCAGATGTAAATAAATTACTTAATTAAAAAAAGAATAGTAGCATCAGTGATTAAATACAATTGCAAAAATAAATAAGCACAAGGCATATGTGTATTCTACCTTCTTCTCTCATTTATTGACATAAACACTCTAAGTAATAAAGAGAAATTGTAGGAAGGTAAGATAACAGATGCCATTTGGCCAGAGAAGAAATTGGTTTCCATGGTTAACATTGGTGATGATAGGACAATTACAGACACATTATACTGTGGAATATCTAGCTATTGCCTAACACCAGTTCATAGTTACTTCTTTTTATCCTCCCTAAAAAGAAACTTCCTAAATGACTCCTTTGAGCAGCAAACCCTGGCTAGTGTTGATAACCCTTGCTTAAATAAGACAGATGCTCTTCCCTTAGGATGGGCATGACAGGGACAGGCTTTCTAGATATGCTTAGGCAAGAGTGAACAACCTGTGTCTCATGGCCACACATCTTGCTCACAACAACCTATGTATCCTAAGACACATATTTAGTGCTCACTGATAGAGGAACACCGAGTGTTGCAGAGAAAGTCATGTTCCCTCAGGTAATGAAGAGAGGTCATAACAAGACAATTTTAATTCATCCAACATTCAGTATGTAGTCAAAAAGAAAAAAAAATCATGCATCGTCTATCAGCTATTCTACAGTAATATGTGGTTTGACCAAAGAAAATTGTCCAAGCTTGTTAAGTTCTCATAGTCACTGTGTATCAATTATCTCTGCATGTTATCTCCTTTATCTCTGATTATGATAACAAGAATTCGTATATTTCTATAGTCTTAGCTCCTAAAGCTGAAGGGAGAACATGAACTCTTTTATGTCTTTAGGGTATCATTAAGGATACAGCAATAATAATACACTAACTGGCTCCTAGTGACGGGAAAATGAATCTACCTCTTTAAGTGTCTGGCACAAAACCATGAGTTCAGACAAGACAAGAACAGAGCCTAATAATAATGATGGGACATAAAATGGTGACAAGCATTATTCTGATCTATGCAATGAGTTACAGTGAAAAAATAACCTTGATGTTCGCGGGATGCAGCTAAGATTTTATTTTCACTATAAAGTTTTTGTAGCACCTAGTCAAGATGAACTACAGATTTGGTTTGGTATTTGCTCTTCTCTGTGTTGTTTTTTTTTTTAAAGCTGAATTTCAAGGAGTAGTGTGTGTGTGTGTGTGTGTGTGTGTGTGTGTGTGTGTGTGTGTGTCTTTGTATCTGTGTGTGATCTGTTTACTACAACACTGTTTAAAGACTTTGGGACTTTCAAGAAAGCAGCCAACTTTTCCTGAACCACCAACCAAAGAGCATACATGGCTAGACCTAGGTCCCCTGCATATATGTAACAGAGGAGTAGCTTGGTCTTCATGAGGATGCCCTAGAGCAGGGGCTGTCCCTGAGTGTGTTGCTCATTTGTGGATACTGTTACCTTAACTAGACTGCATTTTCTGGCATCAGTGGGAGAGGATACACCTAGTCCTGCAGTGACTTGATGTGCTAGGGTAGGTCGGTACAGGGGTTAGGGGTTAGAATACCCCCTTCTCAGAGGGGAAAGGGTAGGGAGAGGTGCTGTGTGAGAGGAGAGTGGGAGGAGGGGGCTGTGATCAGGATGAACAGTGAATAAATTAAATAAATTTATGGGGAAAAAAAAGGAAGAAACCAGCCCCTCCCCCCAGGTAAAGGCATTGGAATTTAGAAACTACTTAGAGAGTGCAGGAGAAGGTTTTACTAAAAGTGTAGAGAATAATTTCTTAGCAAATTTTTAAATGAAACACATATGAAAACATACCTGTTTCCAATGGGGACTACTTGTCCTTTCTTCTCAGTCCATATATTTCTCAGTGCCATGAGAATTCCTAGATTGACAAGATCTACCCAAACCCAGATTTTTATGACAGAACCCACTGTATCTAATTTTTTTTCAACCTCTTAAACCTAGATGGCAGCATTCCATTCTTCCTAGAAAACCCCTTTTTAAGATTTTAGGTTCATTGTTCCAATATTTTAAAATCTTGCCACTTTTGAGTTATGAAGGACATGTTTTACTTTTCTCCCAGACTTGATAGCAGTCTATCACATGAACAATTGAGAGATTTTTTTTCAATTTAGCTTCTAACCATACTCTTAAAATAGAGAATTGTATTCTTTGTTTTTTTTTAAACTAAGAGAATATAAAGAATTTCTTCAACCAAAAGAAGGATCCTCCTTACTTATTTCGTAATCATTATTGCAGCAATCTAAATTTTCTATTTCTTTCGAGAGACTACCTTACATTTCAAGATGAAACACTCACCAATCACATGTATTTGGAGCAATCTCTAAGGCAACTTTAATTTTCACACTACCTTTTAAAAATGGTTTGTTTCTCTAAATGACAAGGCAAGACAATAAAATTCATTTAAAATGTGCATTACGCTGTGATTGCATCTCTAGAAATAAAGAAATGCTTAACAAGTGCCTGGAGCTTCATTACCATGCAGCACACCCTATTCCTTTTCAGTTTTAACCTCTGCACTCTTGATACATCCAAAAAACAGGGACCCGACAAGAGGAAAACACAGAACAAATGCTTTAAAAGCTGCGCCTATCACCGAGGAGGACTCCATCTCTTTTATCGTACATTATTACAGCAACTGAAAGGCTCTGGGGAGCCTTACACACCTCAAGCTACTCCTTAACAGGTTTGTGGGGAGTGTCACAAGGTTATTTGAAGAATCTTTGACAGAATTTTAGGGAGAAAAAAAAAAGACTCTATGATACCGAAAATGCTCTTTTCCATCTAAACATCCATATAAGAGTTACAATTTCTATTCCAAAGTTTGCTTATATGGGAACCACAAGAAATGGTGCCTCCAAAGCATTTCTCCCATCCTCACTACCACATAGGTCTCCTGCCTGTATCCTGCATACCCTCTGGCATCCAAAGCATCAGGTACCACACACTCTCCCAGTGCCCTTGTGCCACACTTGGTCCTGTCTTTATCGACTATCTGTGAAAATTCTCATGGCCTTCTACAAACATAGTGGAATAGCTGGAAATCATTACCCCTCTCCTAAGAAAATTTAAATCCTCTTCTGAGGTTGCACAAGGTTTTCTAAACATGGTTTGGTGAGAGCCCAAATCACAAGCACATACAAAGAAAAACATTCAAAAAAAAAAAACAGTTTCAACAATGAGAATAAATTATATGAATATGTGACAAATATGTATAGAGATAAAAGTTAAAAACATACCTTTTTTTTCTGTATCTGTGGATCCCATGCTCAGCCGAGATAAAGAGGATATAGGCTTCACTAGTCATGCCTGGAATCAAGACTGTTCAGGTCCTAACGTTTCTTCTAATCTCCCTATGCCTTAGGGGAGAAAATCTAGCTAGGTATCATGCAGCATTTAGGGTATGTCCCTGTTGATATGGAAGATGAAAATATATATGTAGTCAGAAAATAATGTAGGCAATAGATGTACAGAAAGAAAGGGGGAAGGGGAAAAGGAAGAAAAGAAGGAAGGAAGAAGACCTTTATCAAATCTTTTCCATCAAATCTTATGCATTCAATATTCTTATATAATAATACCATTGTATTCTACTAGTCCTAAGTATTTTTCTTATATTTTATTTGTTATGTAAATTAATAAATACTGGAGATCTTCATAAATTATTTTCACAACAATTGTACTTGGTAGAAAAAAGTATTCCATGTTAAACAATTCAGCCTTAAGTGTATATATCTAGATGTGATGTTTCTTCTGTACATTGCTAACCAGCTGGAAAATCAGTAATTATAAATACAAAGACTATTAGATAAAGTATAATTATGCTTTAAAATATGTTAAATTTCAGCTTTGCTTAAGTGAATTTATGGATATGATATTTATTAGTTATATTTTATTAGTCTTTTAAGACCAATTAGCAAGCATAGCCACAATTATATAAATCTATCATATAAAAATGATAGTTTTTAATTTGTTGTTATGAATATAAAAAATTAAAGGCATAGGAACAAAAGAGTTTATAAACTAAGATGGTTTATGCATGAGCAGCATGCCTGTTCTTTGTCTTTAGTCAAGAACTCCCAGTATTGTGTTGAACTCTCCAGTCCATGGGGGAAATCTTACCAGTTCTGCTCTCCATATTACTACTTTATCATCTTCTTGGATTCAAAGACAGACATGAATAGGTGATCTTCTTTTTGTTCAAGCTCACCAACAATCAAAGGCATAAGGAAGAAGCACTGTGATTCTTATCAGTAAGTTTGCAATAAATTTTAAAAATCTATATCAGGGTATGTTTCTAAATACCAATAAATCTTTCCTGCTTTTCTGTCAGTATTTATTTGAGCCAGCTGAAAACTATGAAAGGTTATTCACATTGTAGTATGGAATACATATTCCATAAGTTATGAAAAAATAAGAAAGTCATTTCCCCCAATGAGAAAAAAATAAAGAAAGGAAAATTAAAAATTACTCACACAAACAAAAATAACTTGTTGTGAGTTTCTGGAACATTACTCTTTTAGATATTAATTCTTTCTTTATATATATATTATATAATATATATTATATATTCCATATATATATATGGAATATAATAAAATGTATTTTTATTATATTCACGTCAACTGCTTCTCGTAACTCCTTCCAGATCTAGCCTCACTTGCCTACTGCCCTTAACTTTATGTATTTTGTTTTAAACACTTTATCCACCCCAATTTATGTTGCCCATAAATATCTCAGTTTGGGACTCTGCACTGGAGCATGGTCAACTTACAAAGAGCCATATCATTAAATGAAACGAACTTTCCCTCAATCAGAAGCAAATAACTATCCACGGCTCCTCAGTTGTGGGTGTGGACTTCTGGACTCCTTCTCTTGCACGCTAGCATCTTGACTAACCATATTCTGATCTTTCAGTACCCATTTGTCTTAGATCTTTGCTTTATGGATTAAATCTACAATGCTAAAGAGACCTTCCAGCATTATTTGGAATAAACACTGTTTCACATCATTGTTTTAAGATTCTCGGGTCCTAGCTAATGGAGAAGACTTGTAAATCATGTTCTATGTCTGCAAAGATCTTAATATATGCAATACATATGTAAGCTGCCCTGTAGTTAGCATTGTACACTTGACACAGTCTTGAATCTGAGAGATGGGCCTCTGAGAGTGCCCGTGGAGGGGTTAGGTTAATTACATTAATTGATGTGAGAAGACCTATCCATTATGGCATGACCATTTCCTAAGCTTGAACTTCTGTACTAAACCAAAAAGAAGAAAGCTAGCTGAACATGAATGTATGAGTTCATTGCTCTCTTGTCTGTGGATGCAGCTTCTTCAAATTCCTGCTACCTTGATTTTTCTCCCAGTGTGAGACTAGAGCCTGGAATTGTGAGCCAAATAAACCTTTCTCCCTGTGTTGCTTTTGTTAGGCTATTTTTACCACACCAACAAGAAAAGAAACCAAGACAGCTGCTATTAATAATAATTTGCCATGATTAAGGGAAAAAAATTAGGTAGTCCTTTGACTGTCAGGTTGTTATGCTAATGAAAAGCTGTCAAGATAATTTTATTTTACTCTGAAGTGTCTCTATCAATTAACTTTGGATGATTACTAAAACATTAACCTTGGTTGTCTTTCAAATCTGCTATTCCCAGAATGGAATGTAAATACAAATATGGTATCAAATAGTTTACTCTTTAAAGTTGATCTAGTGGGTTTTTTCCCCTTTATGCCTTGTAAATAAAAGTGAATGCCTTAATCATGAAAAACACGTTAAATATTTCCTATGATCAAATAGGTATATCAGAAAAAAGTGAAGTGAAATAAGTCTTAAATCTTATGAAATGTATAGACTTTATTTGAGTTTTTTAATATCCATGGATTTGCTATATGATTATGTAAAGCTGTAAAATAATTAATCCAATAAAATTATAATCTTTCTTGGTTTGGTTTTGACTTATTACATCATAGTGATGAAACCCAGAGCCTTGTGAATGCCGGCATGTGTTTTACCATTGAACTACATTCCTACAGGTGTATTGTTGTTAGTACTAGGAATAGCAGTAATGATACTTACAATATCTCCTGGACAAGGCTGTCAAACGCAGTCTCGGGAAGGAGAGTTAGACCAGCATAATTCTTCACTATATTCTTAATCTTATTCTCATATCCACAGATAAATGCAGCTATCCCTCCTCATCAAAGAAGTCTCTGCAGTGAATAGAAATCCACAACTGGATACAATGCAAAGATAAACAGAACATGGGAATCCCAGCACCAACCAATACATCTACATTATGCCTCTGACATCTGTAGCTCAAGGGGCATCTTGGAAGAGGGCAAGCAGAAAGACTGTGAAGAGCCAGAATACCAGGAAGTCTACTAAGAAACTCTCTCCCCTAGAAATGGCTGCATAAACAAGGGTAGCACAATGGTAATATCAGTGGATATGTTAATAACTTAGAAGAGAGAAAATCTCATGGAGTCTCATCCCTAGATGAAGAATTACAGGCAACCAGTGATCTCTGA
>JANHMN010000014.1:41552516-41688465 GCA_030674055.1 Rhabdomys pumilio | reverse complement strand
TCAATTAAAATCATATTGTTTCCTTGTGTGTGTGTGTGTGTGTGTGTGTGTGTGTGTGTGTGTGTGTGAAAGAGAGAGAGAGAGAGAGAGAGAGAGAGAGAGAGAGAGAGAGAGGAGAGGAGAGTATCTGTGCATAGATATACAGAAACTGTGGGAACTCTAAAAGAATATGATCAGTTGATATTTATATATTTCATGATGTTCCAACCCTAGACAAAAACTTAATGACTGCTGGGAGAGGAAAAATTGGCATCTCCTAGGGGTAAGCAACTGCTGCTTCTGAGATGCTGAGCTTGGGAATGATGCAGAAGCCTCTATTGGGTGATGATGAGATTTTATTATTTATTCTCTCTTTGGTTTTGGCTTAGCTGTTCACTAATTAGCCTCCTCCATCTCTCTTCTCCGTTCTCCAGTCTTTGTAATTAAATATAAAATCCTTCCTGGTAATTAAATATAAAATATAGATGTTTTCACTTTGTAATGATAAGAAAAAAAGCTAAGAAAGTAACTTGATAATGTCTAGAAAGAAGGGACTTGACAGGAAAGGACCCTCCGAACTCATCATTTAATGAACTAATAATTGTTACATTGTTTATGTTTGGGGTGTTTGCTTTATAGTCATTTTTTTGAAGTCACAACATAATGGTACATGCTTATAATCCCAGCACGTGGGAAGCTAAGGCAGAAGAATAGCAGCAAATGTAAACCCAGACTGTACCCTATCTCAAAAATAAAAGCTTAATAAAGTCACTATGTGCACTTTATACTCTGCTTTGTGGTTTTCATCATGAATATAATGGAAGGAAGAGAGGAATAAAAGAAGAAAGGACTAATGGTTGTCAGGGGCAGTTGCCTTTTTCACTGAGCTCTTACCGTACGCTTCATGCCACTGTTGCTTACATTTTAGAAAGTTATTTGAACTATTATTCCTACTATCTCTCTTCAAATTTCTCAGAGACCTGTGTTTCTTAAAACAAAGTAAAAACTGTTGTTTAAAATACATCAGCCATTCCTGGAAACTCATTCAAATACATTTTAAATAATCATCTCTTCCTTTGAAAAACTTATCTTCAAAGTCTCCTCTGAAGCTATAAATTTTGTTTTCCTTCTGTTGTAAAGCCGGGCACTCTGCATAGCAACTGTATTTTACTTGAAATATATGCCCTGTGCTGTTGCTAGAATCCGCCTGCCCACTGTGTGTGTGGTGTGAGGGCAGCTGAGGATTATCTATCTGAGGCGTTAGTTTTAATTATTAAGTCTGCAATTGATGCCTATTCTTCTCTCTAGTTTATGAACAGTTTGTGTGGGATAAAAAGAACTGTGGTCAAATTCTACATGCCATCCTGACAGCTAGGTCTTCAGCTGTACTGCCATTGTAAGAATGTCTCCTGACATTTCTGAAATTATCTAAGTTGATGCAATTAATTTCCAATTGATCAGTGCCTCAGTTCAATCTCACAAAAAAGTAAAGCTCCTGCAAGTGGTGATTTCCTCCCCACCCCCTTTTGGCTCTATAGCAACCTGATATTTCTTCAATACCAGTGGAAAGCAATACAATGTGTTTCTTTCAAAGCGGCATTGGGAACTCATCATAGCTTTGCTTTGTATTGATGTCATTTGCCTGGAAGTATTTTAGATCAGAGTTCTGGGTGACAATAATTTAGATTCAGATTATATCATTCTGGATGAAAGAGGAGTATTACTCAATAATTTAAAGGGAAAATAGTAACGGTGTGCATTATTAAAATTTTTTCAATTGTTGTTGTAATAAGGAATAAACGCCTGTGAGGACTCTGCAGAGGGAACTAAAAAGTTTTCTCTTGATGCAGAGTCATCCTTCTGCTGTGTCTTAAAGGACGGCTGGGACTTAAATGAACAGGAACCAATCCTAGATAGAACGGACAGTGTGAACAAAAGCTCTTCTATGGGAAAGACAATGATCACCCCAGCCAGCAGTTAACATCCCTGCTATTGACGAAAGCATCTACCACCAAGCAGTAAAATAATGCATTCATTGGGAAGATTTACCTAAAATGTCGACACACTTAGAAATTGGGTGAAAATAACAAGAGCCTTTTCTCGTGTAAAGAGCTTTAAAAGATATGTTTTGTTATGTTTTTTTGGGTTTGAGGATTATGTTTTTGTTATCATTTCAACCCATTTGATGTATTACCTTTTACTCTTATCTTTCTAGGTGAAATATTGAAACACAGCCCCAATTTTCTCTGTCAGTTATTTCTGATTTTCTGAATATTTCAGTGACTGAGAGTAGCAGTGCCAGCCAAGCATAGCATCGTGTCCACTGTACTTAGGAACTGCAAATGCATCCAGAAGAAAGTTGCGCTGGTTGTTTATGACAGGGAGGTTTCAACTGTTGTTGAGAGTTAGCAGGTTGCAGTGGTTATTAACTGTCGTGGCCCCAGCTGCCCCCCACGTTTGGGGGCCAAAAAATGTTTGACCCGCACTGCCAAAAGCCTTGGGGGCCAAGTTGTTAGAGCCCGCACTGCCCCAAGCTGCTCTGGTCCACAGGTCAGGGTTCAGCAAGAGAGAGCGTGAGGACAGAAGTGAGGAATGGAGACCAGACAGAGTGTGATTCAATCCCGTTTATTCTTCAGTCTCTCTTCCTAGTCCAAGTCCCAAGTCTTGAATTCCTAGTCCCTAGTTCCTAGTCCCTAGTGCCTCCAAGTTCCAAGTTACTTTTGCTAAGTGCCTAATGTCTAATGATCTTCCAAGTGCCTAATAACTAACTCCAAGTTGTACTCTAATTCCTAGTTCCAAGTTGTACTCATGTCAAGTAATCTGTTGTCTGGTTCTCTGATCTCTTCTGTCTGCCTCTCTCGCCTTTTACATGTCTCACTTCTAAGCCACACCTCTAAGTCATGCCCTTAGGTCTTATCTCTAAACCACACCTTAAGTCACCCCCTTAAGTCTCGGCTCTAAATCACACCTTTAAGTCTCACACACCCAAGGGAAGATCCTGGGTATCTAAAGCAAGATGTTATCAGAGTGTGCTCAGCTGTTGTAGGCTAATGTAATCAAGTCTCTTGTCAGGGTATATGGCTCAAGATGGCTGCAAGGGTGATAGCCGCCTTCTGTCGGCTCCCCACAATTAACCTTCCTGATGCTGGAACCCTTTAATACAGTTCTGTGGCAGAAATTTCCCTGACCTATCTATCTTAAATATTAGTGCAACAGGAGGTTTGTGATTGGACAGGGAAAAGGGAGGCAGAGCTAAGAGTGGGAGAGAGAGGCAGAGGGCCACAAGAGGGGGAGAGAAGGAGGAGCAAAAATGGAATCAGACATAAACCAGTGTGGCTTTAACCAGCTTTAGGTAGATATGAAACCAAAAGGTTAGGATAAATGGGACAAATTGTCTAGATCACAAGATGTCTGTGTTGACATCTTACCGCTATCAACTGGCATTGAAATTATTATGTGGGTATCTTGGGATTTGAATATTTGATGAAACATAAATATGATTAGTTAACTATAAGCATTAAAAGTTTTGATTTTGCCATGTGTGTTGTGGTGGCTGATTGCAGGGTGAACAATCATTGCATAGGGCTAGCATGGCCTGAAGAGAGTGCTGGAGCTCTGGCCCAACCAGAGAGCCTGCTGAGATAAGGACACCAGACTGGAGCCAGGTGGTCAGCCAGCACTGGACTTAGTGCGGGAACATGGCCAATGAGCTGGGAGCCAGCAGGACACCTCTTATAGTTGTATTTTTATTTTTATTTTTTAAAGAAAGCGAGTAAGTGATTAGCGCTGATAGGAGTCACATGATTCCAGCACGGAAAATGTGAACAAAGAAACTGCTGGCAGGCAGGTCCTCTGCTGAGAGTGAATAAAGGCTGCTCTGAGCCAAGAAAGCCAAATAAATAAGCTTCTGTTGTGGAACAGTTACTGATTTATGTATAAAGGTAAAATATAGGGATTAATTGCTTTTTAGAATAATCTTTAATCTTTAAAAACATTAAAAGCATAAATAAAAATACAACTATTACTCTCAGGTGATTTAGACTTAAATTTCTGGTGAATTAGTACCCGAAGTCGGTGTGCCACTTTGTTGTTGTAATCAATTAAAATGGTCGGTCACTGGTCAAGCCGACAATCTAAGCTGCAGCGGCTCTGCCTGACTCAGCCACCATGTTCTGTGGCCAGAGGCCACGTGCGCACCACAGCTAGAAATGGCCAGCCAGAAACACCAGCCCTGCCACCCACGTTGTCTCCACATATGCCAATACAAAGAGAGTTGTTTCCCAATTAGCTAACCTAAATAAAAGTTGTTACCCATGACTGCTCTTTATCCCTGCACAGTTCTTCATCGCTCCTACATCTCTGCTCTCTCTCTAGCTCCTCCTCTTCCTTTTCCTCTTCCTCTCCTGACTCCTCCCACCTTATCCCCTCCTACATCTTATCTTTTTAAAGTGAAAACCTGCTACACAGTTCTTCATGTTCTGGCGACCTCCAATCACAGAATTATTTCGTTGCTACTTCATAACTGTAATTTTGCTACTCTTATAAGTCATAATGTAAATATCTGAGATGTAGACTATCTTCTATGTGATTCCCCATGGGAGTTACGACCCACATGTTGAGAACCATTGGCTTACAGGCCATTGAAGGTGGACATTCCCTCATTATTTGTTTTGGCCCCTACATCACAAGTGCCTTCTTTTGGGTTTAAAATATCATATTAAAAGATGAAGATTAGGTCGGCGGTGGTGGCGCACGTCTTTAATCCCAGCACTTGGGAGGCAGAGGCAGGCGGATTTCTGAGTTCGAGACCAGCCTGGTCTACAGAGTGAGTTCCAGGCCAGCCAGGGCTACACAGAGAAACCTTGTCTCGAAAAAAAAAAAAAAGATGAAGGTTATCAGGGACTTGTTGAGTCCCATTAAAAGAAAGATCCTTCTTTCTGCTCAAAAGGATAGAATCTAAGTTCTAGCTCTTGTGCTTGGAGGAGACATGGTACTCTATTATACCCCTGAGATTATAATAGTCGACCCTATTGTCTTCTTCTTTAAGAACTAACCCAGCTGGGCCTGCCAATCACCTGGCAAAGAGACACAGGAGTGATGATTCACCTCAAAACCTGCTATGGAGATAGGAGGACTAAATATCCCACGAAATACAGCAGTGTACGACCCTAAAGGTCCACCCTAATGTAGTAGCTGCTTACAATGTATCCACCATGCAGCAATACTAAGCTTTGCTTATCTTTAACAAAAAAAAAGGTAACTTTTCCTTTCCTTCTTTCTGTCATATATTTGGATACTGGTCAAAAGTCCAAATCAGCTTTCCATGACACTCTGAAATCATTCTTTTTCTGAAGCTCTTCTCCCTCTGCCCTGCAGCTGCTCATCTCCTTCTATGCTGAGCATGCTGGCTCTCTTGAATTGTAACTCTTTATCACTCTCTGCTTGGCACCTACCAAGGCCACATCTTGCAGATTTTCTTTTAAATTCTAATAAAATCATCATCAAGGTTCTTTCTTATTTCCACACTTTTAAATTATTTTATTAATGGAACTAAGAACCCAAGATAGGGTATTAGAGTGATAGCTCAGTGCTTCAGAGAGCATGCCGCTCTCTCATTGGCTATGGAGTTTGGTTCCCAGATCTACATTAGGTGTGTGTGAGCATGTACACACACACACACACACACACACACACACACACACACACACACAGAGAGAGAGAGAGAGAGGGAGAGAGAGAGAGAGAGAGAGAGAGAGAGAGAGAGTCACACACATACACAAACGTAGGCACACATAAATTTACCCAGACCCACTAGAGACACATAAATAAATAATAAAATAAATCTTAAAGATAAAATAAGCCTAAAAGAACCCCAGATGTCCCTGATAACACTACACATCACAGACATTTTTTTGGTCCAGCTCAGCAGCTCCAGAACACCATGGATCCTGCTTTGCCTATTCAGTAACCTACGTTCCATTTCTAGAGCACAACCCGCTAAATTTTCTGAATATAGAAATGTTTACCGGGTTGTCCCTTTAGTTTTTAATCTCTGAACATGACATATGGAAACCTGAGGACATTCCTAAGTGTGGCTTCTATTCATATTCTTTAAATAGTATACTGTTTCAAAGAGAAAGAGCTCCTGTGCATTGTTTCATCTATATAGTGATCTAACTTTAACTGTTTTTAAATTAAATACTGCAAATCTGTAAATTCACACATAAGATTCATTTGAGAAACAAAAAGTCCTGTTTGCAACCTTGTATCACATGGTCTGTTTGTCTGATGCTTTAGTGGGCTTAGTTAAATGGGTTTTGCTCTCTCCAAAGTGTTCTATTCTCTGTTGTGCCTTTTCAGCACATTTCTTCTGTTTTCATAAAGTCCCTGAATCTTGAAGATATTTGATTTTGTGTATCTTCCATGAAACATAATATGCTTCCTATTTAATGAGATGAGTATAGAAACTTATTTTAAAATGTGTGTCTAGAGTCAAATGGCTAGAATATAAGGTTTCCATTGTTCTGATAAAACACCATATCCGAAACACCTCAGGGAGGAAATAGTTTATTTAAGTCTCCAATTAAATCTCAGGTCAGACTCCATCACTGAGGGAAGTCAAAGCAGGAACTCACACTGGATCAGGGACTTGTGGGTGAGAACTAAAAACAGGCCATAGAAGTATGCTGCTGACTGGCTCGCTTCTCATGGCTTGCTCAGCCTGCTCTCTTACATGATTTAGGATACCATCTCTCCCAGTGAGCTGTGGCCACCTATGTCAATCACCGATCATGAAAATACAATACAGGTTTGCCTACAGGTAAATCTCGCAGAGGCGTTTTTCTCAATTGAAAAGTCCTTCTTCCCAAATGACTCTAGCATGTGTCAAAGTGATAGAAGACTGACTAGTCTGCACATCAAGTTTCTACTAAGAATCAGAACTTGAAAATGTAAGTTAAATATAGTGACAGCCATCATATGCATGCTATTACTTCCTAGCTTTGAATCTCTTCACACCCCTAAAGAAGGGCTATCACTCATAGCCTCCATGATAAGGGATATACGTATGCATATAAGGCATTGAACAACACATTTTGAAACAGCACAATAGTCAAAGAGCTTAAGAGATTACAAATATTTTAAAGTAAATAAAGATGAAAATATGCCTTTTATCAAACCCTGTGAGGCATAATGAAACCGGTACTTAGAGGGACATTTAGATACTGGAAAACATAAGAGAACTAAAATCAGTTATCTAAGCTTCTGTCTTTAATACATTACTAAAAGAACCACAAATTAAATACAAAGTAACCTGAGAAAAACTATGAATTACAATAGAAATCAAATAAATAAGAATTAAAATAGAAGTCAAATATATAAGAAGCTGGTTCTTTGTGAAGGTGATAAAATCTATATGCTTTAGGGCAGTGCTTAACCTGCGGTGCGGGTCATGATCCCCTTAGGTGTCACATATCAGATATCCTGCGTATTAGATATTTACATTACAATTCATAACAGTAGCAAAATTACAGTTATGAAGTAGCAATGAGATAATTTTATGGCTGGGAGTCACTTCAACATGGTGAACTGTATTGAAGAATCACAGCATTAGGAAGGTTGAGAACCATTGTTCTAGAGTAACAAAAAACTCAGATGATACAAATGACTAATATAAAAATTAGGGAAGGGACCTAGCTACAGACTCATGAACTCTATTACTCCTTAGATTATAGAGAAAGCCTATGAACTTTATCTTTCTTCTTGTTAGGGAAACACTATGCCCTTGAAATGTTTTTGTTGTTGTTGTTGTTGTTTTTTCGTTATGGCGTTTTGATCCGTATGTCATTATACTACACTTCTTTTTAAAATCTTTTTTGTGATTTTCTTGGAGTTTCAAAACTACTTTTAAATAACATGATGGTGCTTTACCAGTAGTGTGATGATCTTATAAAGCAAAGATCTTGACCCCACCTTATATTCTAATATCATCATAAACATGCATATATAAGCATGCATGAATTTTGATATATAGGTAAGCATATTTTCTTAGTGTTCTGTTGCTGTGGAGAGACACACTCACTATGACTACAGAAACTCTTATAAAAGGAAGCATCTATTTAAAATATTTGTAATTTCTCAAGAAAGCATTGGGACTTGCTTACAGCTTCAGAGGTTTAATTCATTATTGTGGGAACATGGCTGGCTGCACAGAGGCAGAGTGGCTGAGCGTTCTACATTTGGATCTGCAGGAAGCAGGAGAAGAAAGACTCTGAGCTTGGAATGGGTATTTTGAAACCTTGAAGCCCACCCCCAGTGACACACTCCCTCCAACTAGGCCACATCTCCTAATATTTTCAAATAGTGCTCCTCCTGGTAACCAAGAATTCAAATCTGAGAACCTATAGAGGCTTTCATTTTCATTTCATTTCCATTTTCATTCAAACCACCACACCTAAACAAATAAATACACTGTTGCTATTATTACTTTGAACAAGCAGTTATCCATTAGATTGATTAAAAAAAAAGATAAGTATTTTTATTCTTTTTTCTATACTCTTCCATCTTTTTTTTCTTTTCATTTTCTTGACTCAAGTTGATGCCTTGTATTATTCTCCCTCTTTTGAAAGAAACTATCTTCAAGTAGGCTTGATGGTAGAGCACTAATCTCAGCTATTTGAGAGCCTTCGACAGGAAGAACAGATGTTCAACACCTCCTTGGACTACACATTCAGCCTGGATGACCTTCTGAGACTCTGTTACAAAATAAATATTAAAAGGAGCTGGGCTATAGCTTAGATGCAGAGTGCTTCTCTGGTGTGCACGAAGTCCTAGATTTGATGAACACACACACACACACACACACACACCCTACATGAAGAAAGAAAGAAAGAAAGAAAGAAAGAAAGAAAGAAAGAAAGAAAGAGAGAAAAATGAGAGCTCATTTTAGTATTTCTGGCAAGTCAGACCTATTTATGCCTCGTGTCTTCAATTTTTGTTTGTCTGAGAAAGTGTTTCTTAGGGTTTGCTTTTGTTGTTGTTAGTGGTGATTGTGCTATTGTTTTGTGTTGTTGTTGTTGTTTTCTTTGAAATGATATCCTTTAGCCATCCCAAGCTGGTCTAGAATCACTTAGGGAAACTCAAACTTCCTCTACCTCTGCTTTTCAGTTCTGGAAAAGTAGGCATCTACAGCCCCAGCAGACAGCATCTACTTTTAAAGGATGATTTCACAGGGTAGTTAGTTGTTTTGTTTTTGTTTATTTGTTTTTCATTTTGTTATTTTATAGAGTATGTTATTCAAAGCAAAGTTGGATGTGGTTCATATCTTTGTTTCCATGGGTGAAGAATTTTAATCCAGCAACATGGCTACTTGGGGAAGGGATCACATCCAAAGATCTAGGTCTGTGTGTTCTGTCTGGAATATAGACAGGCCCTTAGTATACACCTTCAATCTTAAACAATAATGCCTAATTGAGGGGAAGACAAAGTGATGAATCAGAGAAAGGTTTAACAGAATTCGTCAGAGATAGGATATGGCCAACACTCATGAGAACAGACAGGAATGGGAGGCTAGTGAAAAGCAATGCATGGAGAGGTGGAGTTGAGTTCTATTGAATTTGTACAGTTCCGTTCAGTTCATGCAGTCAGTGCAGTTCAGTTTGTAAAGTTCAGAGGCAGTTTTTCCAAGAAGAGCAATTCAGTCAGAAGCCAATTTGAATTCATCAGCCTGGAGAGGATTTTGAGCCAGAACAACTGATTTGAACCAGCCAGCCAGAGTTCACAAAGAGCTACAAAGGGTAAGCTTATTCCACAGGAAGTATCAGAGGCTGAAACATTCTAGGCCTAGGTTAGCAGACAAAAGCTGAAGCCTTCAAGGTCCAAGTTTTCATGAACATTAGATTATACAAAGGCTAGAAGCTTCCAGGTTTAAGCAAAGGGATAGTGAGAAAGAAACACCCTGGGCTCATCCCACACCATATATTCATAAAGCTCGGGTATAGCTCTCTTCTCATCCCTTCCTCTATAGAAATAAAAGTGACATTTACATACAATCATGGGGGATTTCCCCTCTACTGTCTTTCAGGAGTATTTTTGTTTTGTTTTGTTTTTCCATGTATTGAAAATGATATGTGTAGATGTGGTGAGAGGTGGCTACTCTTTGTTTTGATATCTGCTTTTCTTTTGAATTCCTTCATTTTCCTTCTTTCTTCCTTCCCTTCTCTCTCTCTCCCCTCCTTCTCTCTCTCCCTCTGTCCTCCCTTTCTCCCCTTGCCCTCACCTCTCTCTCTTTCTTGAAGTCTATCCTGGTTGCTCTTCTTTGAACTTACTGGTTTTGTGACCTTCAGGAAAATTGTCAATGGCTAAAATTTTAGGTGTTTATTTGGCCTCTCCCTTCTCTCATTTTGGTTATTTGTATTTCATATAAGTCACAACTAATTTCATAGTTTTGCCATGCTCCTCGATTTCTGTCCTATTTTATTTCGTTTTTTATTTTTAGCTTTAGAGACTTTTATAGATACATCCTTGAACCCAGAGGTTTGTTTCTTTCCCCAACTATGTCCATGCTACTAGGACATCTAGCAAAGGCATTACTCTTATCTGCTCTTGACTTCTAGCTTTTATTTTCCATTCTTAATTAGACTTTTGGTGCCTGTACCTATATTACCTGTGTTCTTGAATGCTCTCTACTTTTTCAATGAGGACATATATCATACACATCCTAATGGGCTTAAATTTCTAGTCTGGTAATTGAGGCATCTTTGCTATGTCTGGTTCTGATGTTCACTCCATGTCTTCAAACTTTTTGGGCTTTTAATGTGTTTTGTAATTTTTATGATTAATAGGCATAATCTCCCAAGTAAAAGAAACTGTTGCAAATAGAAATATCTCCTAGTGCTATGGCAAGGAGGGTAAGAGCAGTGTTCCGATGATCTGTTATTGGTCTCAGTCCCTTTGAGCATAGGGATGTGGAGTAAACAGGCACAAATCCTAGTTCTTTCTAAGGGACTGAGGCTCCTCACTGACTGTGCTCCTGTATGAGGATATACACAGGGTGCTGAATTTGAGTACTACCCTTCTTCCAGGTCAGCTAAAATCTGATAACAACCCTGTAGCTTTGAGTTTGGTGAAGTAATTCCTCTGGAAAGCAGGTGTTAGGAAAAATAGTTTCAAAAACACTTCTGACTTCCCAGTCCCTCATTATAATCAATACAGAAATTTTCTCTGAAATTTGATTATTGATTTAATCCACAGATATAAAACACAAAATCATGGAGGCCCTCTTAAGTGTTTTTAACTCTGACCTGTCCACAATGACTGCTTTCTGCTTGTTTGTTTGTTTGTTTGTTTGTTTTTTAAATCAGCTTCTATTTTCTTGTTACAATACTATTTTTTTATTTTTAAAAATTTTTCTCTGCCACTGAACTGTAGAGAGACTATCATGTATATTGTATGGATATATTACCTGTCAATAAAAAAAAAACTATGGCTTTAAGGAAAGGGTAGATAAAATAGAAGGTGAGACATCTGGAGGCAGAAAGATTTGTATTGTATATAAGTTACAATCAATTTCAGAGTTTTGCCACAGCACTTGGATTCTGGAATAGAGCCAGGCATGGGAGATTTGCCTGGGGAAGATGTGGTAAGAAGGACACATGTTACCCGAGCATAGGTAATCAGCTATGTGGCAGAATGTAGATTAAAATAAATAGGATAATTTAAGTTATTATTTAATAAGAGAAAACCTAGATATATGGCCAGGGTATTTGTAAATATATTTTGAATCTAAGTCTTACTTCTGGGAGCATGGGTTGAGAGGAAGAACCAGACATAATGTCTACACTGAATGGTAGTCACTGGTACCTGATATGCCTAGGCTTATTTTATTTTGTTGTTTTTGCTTAGGTTTGGAGATTCTTCTATGATATCTAAGATCTTTTGCAACCTTCAAAACTGTTTTATTCCTCAAAACTTTAGCCCTCTTACCTCTCTTTCCTTGGGACATTTTTTACATAGATGTTAGACTTTTTAATATGGTTCATAGGTTCCTTATCCTTCTATTCTTTTCCATTTTGCTCTATATCACTTCACCTGTCACTTTACAGACATTTTCTTTCACCATTGAGCTCTTAACCCTTGTGTTAAGGTATTGTGTTAAACTTTCTGTGGCTAAATTTTCCACCTTATTGTCTATTTTCTTGAATAAAGGTTATATATATATTTTTAATTCTGTATCTAAGCATTGTAACATTTCAACACCCAAATGTGAACAACAGTGACAATACTTTGAGATACTTGCTAATGTCCTCTTGAGAAGAGTTTCTTGTTTCTCTGTGCTGATCAGTGAACTTATAACAGACACTTGTTTGTCTTGGGGATGGAGAGGTTTGGAAGATGGGTTTCTATCTTTATAGAGCTTTGGATGCTTTCATTCTACCCTTGGTTTCAAGGTGATGCCTGTCAGGGACTAGGTGGAGCCTCAAGGTGTTTAGATGGGACTCTTCCTTCTCTGTCACTTCTAGTTTACATTGTTTTTGTTTTTTTTTTTCTGCTTGAAAAAAAGTTTAAGGTTTTCTAAAGTTGTGCAAACTCTTGTCACTTTATGTTTACTTACTTTGAGCTTTAGTCTCAGAAATTTTGTAAATTGGCAATGCCTCAAAGGAGAAGATGGTATCCTATGTAGACTCTTTCTTATCATTTATATTTCTTATCATTCATAAGAAAATAGAAATATGTCCTATTTATTTATTTATTTATTTATTTATTTATTTTGGTTTTTTCGAGACAGGGTTTCTCTGTGTAGCCCTGGATGTCCCTGTAACTCACTTTGTAGACCAGGCTGGCCTCGAACTCAGAAATCCTCCTGCCTCTGCCTCCCAAGTGCTGGGATTAAAGGTGTGCGCCATCACTGCCTGGCTATGGCTGTCCCATTTATTTAAGAAGGAAAATAAAGCAAAACAAAAATAAAGTAAAATAAAATAAAAAGAACAAAGATTAGCCACCAAGGTTTTGAATAAACTGAAAAGGCAAGTTCTAGGCTGTGGTTGTAGGTCCTTATTAGCATGTTAGCCCAGCATGCTGAAGATGATGGGCTCCATCATCAACATCAGAAGAAGAAAGAGGCCAGTCAACTGTACAGTAGTTTCTTTTGAACTTTACATGTGTTAGAAGCTGCTGAGAACATGTTCTATTTGCATATAGTTGTAAGATATAACAGCAGAGGTCCCTTAGGCCCCTTCTACTCCCTTCCAAGGTTTTCATTTTGAGAAACTATATTTCAATCTTAAGAGTATGCTAAAGGCAACTCACCACTTTTGCTTCTACTTCTCCAGTTCAGACATCTTCACCATCTTCACAGTGTCTATGTCTGTCTGTCTGTTCTGTCTGTCTATCTTCTCTCTCTCTCTCTCTCTCTCTCTCTCTCTCTCTCTCTCTCTGTGTGTGTGTGTATGTGTGTGTGTGTGTGTAGCTGTAGCAGTGTGTACTCTTGTCAACTACTAGTTCACATAACTACCATCCAATGTAAGACAACAGAGCAGTTCCAACATAAGAACCTCTTGTGTGACTATGTCCTATCCACACTCACCTCTTCCCTTTCTTGCCCAGATTCCTAACCCCTAAAAATCGCTAATTTGTTCTCTGATCCCAAAATGTTTTTCTAAAATATCATCTTTCTATAAATGAAATAATATGTATATAACATTTATCGGCCCTTTTTCACTCTGTAATTTCTTGAGGATTCATCCTGGTTGTTGCATATATTAGTAACACGTTACTTTTTTTTTTTTTTATTGAGATGTAACATTCTATACATAAATTTACTAATTTGGTTAAACATTCATACATTGAAGGACATCTGAAATTCTTCTGTTTGGGGGCTAATGTTAGCATTTGCTTATAAAATTTTACATGAAAATAAGTTTTTATTTTTGAAATGATGTATTGCCTTTGCAGGGCCGTATTCTAAGTTACATGTTAAGTTTTATAAGAAACTGCCAAAAATGTTTATGGATTGGTTTACACATTTTATTTTCTATAGCAATGGTGGGTAAGTGTCTCTATACCCTCACCAGCATTTGTCTGTATACAGCAACAATGGCTGGGTTAGTGTTTCTATAATCTCACCGGTATTTGTTTGTGACACTGTTTCACTTTAGCTATTCCATTAGCCAAATCATGTGATCTTATTGAGTTTTACATTATTTACTTATTTGTTTTGTCATATGCTTGTTACTCTTACAAACAAAGCTGAATTGGGTTCTGAGAACCCATAGAGTGGCTAATAACCTTCTAAGATCCCGTTCCAGGGCATCTAAGACCCTCATCTGCCCTCTGAGGTCACTGAATGCAGGTACTGCAGGTCAAACACTCATATACATAAAACAAAAGTAAATAAATATTTAAAAATTAAAACAAATCCTTACAAAATAAGCTGTATTTGACAGGTAAATGTCTTAGAATACTTTAGTAGATACATTTTTAACATACTTATTCTCCATATGGATAAGGCAAAGGAGTTTTATATGCATGGGTAATTTGATCCTTTGTGATATGGTCTTTATACAATAGAAAATTATTTCCTTATTAATTTATAGCCATATGAAATATACATGGGCTTATTCTCTCTGTAAGACCTTTAATTACTTTGCTCTCTGATTTTTTTCTCTTTCCCAACAGGAATTTCTTTTCAGTTTATGACTTGGTTTAGTTTTGTAAATATGTTCAGCTCTACCACCGGCTCAGATGTCCTTGGAACATTTCTGCTTCTCCTCGACATTGCAGATGACAATGAGGTCATTTCACAATTGCTTTGCTTCTGCAAAGCACAGCTGGCTCTGTTTGGCTAGTGGCATTCTCGTTGCTGTGTTTCCTGAGTCACTAGAATATTTCAATTGACCCCTTCAGAACAGATTGTATCTATGTGATCTCTTTCAACAATAAAACATCCATAGTCAAATGACTACAATAGCTACTGAATGATATGCTTCCCTATTCTGGGCTAAGATCATTTTATTGCATATGCTTTCAATAGCCCTATTATTTCTCTGAAACTCTGAGGTTTAAAATTTCAGAAATGAAGCATATGGATATTTAATGTTTTTTCTCCAAGCACTTTTTCCTCATGAGCTGCCATTATGGCAGAGTTTCTTTTGTGATTCTGAATAAATCCTAAGTCACAAATTACTTGATCTCCTTATTGTTTGCAGGGTTTTGCCTACTGAGTCACTTTAGCTTTGGTTTTTAAATATGCTTATAATTTTATTGAAAAAAATCTGTGATATATTTAAGAATGTGATGACATGCATATAAAATGTAATTTCAAGGCTGCTCAAATAATCTCTTATCACATTCCCACTCTCCCTTCATAAAATAGGAAAATTCAATTCTCACGTGTCATTGTTTGACTGAGTTATTTTTCTCCACTAGAAGGTTAAGCTCTTAATGGTGACACCATATATGCTTTCTTAGTACAGTACCCATAGCATATCACACAATGCTGGGTAATGAAGTTACTCCTGCATTAGCAATTTGTTACATAATTAGATACAAATCTATTCTTTCTTGCCTGCTCTAAGAAAGCTAAGATGGGCACAGCAAAGATTGTGTTTTTCATCATGTGATATTTGGTTCATCTTTGGCAGAATGAGGTGCTGGAGGACAGTGGAGAGGAAGAGATGTCTCTCCTTCTTCTGCTATGATTCTCCTGCCAGCATTCTATAGCTCAGTTTTTCCACCATCCAGTTTCTTTATCATGCCAAGACCCAGAAAACACAGCATGATTTGCTTTTCCAGTTCCTTGCTCCTGCATTGTGTGACAGACAAGGTCCAGCACTCAGAAGTCTCCTCTATAGGTGTGTTAGCTTCTGTATAGTAGAGTACCCTGTTAAGACAATTCCCCGTGGACGGACACTTTAGTAACTCTTTAGGTGCCTTTGTGGCAATGATTGATGTGTGACTATTCCTCCTATCATACATAACAGCCTCCACTTCTACTTTACAGATAAATTCCCACTTCACTCTGGTGAAGTCTCTGTTCTCCAGTGGTTCCCAGCCACATGCATTCCTCAAGCTCTGAATCTTGGTGATCTACTCATTGGAAGGACTTCTTTTAAATCCCATCTGGCTATCTGCTTGACTGTACTCTGTGTTGTTAAGAGTTCTCTTTGCTTCATGCCAATTGTATTAGTTAAAAATTCTTTACATTCAAGTTTTTCTGTCCTACCTGCTATGTAATTTGTCTCCAAAGTAGACTTTGATGATGAAATACTAAACAAATATCTATTCAAAGGAATAAACAGATAAAGAGGAAAAGAGAGGATACTAAAGGAAGGCAGAGGGGTGAGGGAGAGGGAAAGAAGCAAGAGGAAGCCAGGTGTGGGGCGGTCAAGAGAGAAAGGAGATAATTACTGATATAACTCCTAACTAGATATGTACTTATGGCTATAAACTAAAATTACAAAATTTCAAAGGATAAATTTACTTTATTTTTTAAACATAATCCTGTGCCCATGAATTTTCACTATTAATTTATATTTTTCCTCACCAATTTAGCTCACTCATTTGCTAAAATTTGTTGCGCATCTATTGACTAAGAAGTATATGGTACTAGGTTTTGTGAGGTAATGAGAGAGTTGATAATACTACAAAACAAAACAAAAACAAATAAACAAAAACCATGCCTCTGGGGGGCTTGGCTCTCCTGATGGGCAGCTAGGTAGACATAATATCAAACTGTCTTCTAAATGTCTATGTCTAGATACTAAGCAAACGTTACTCTCAGCACTAAAGAAGCGTTTGCAATGAATGCTAGTAAATACAGAGAGTCAGCTCCTCAATATGTTGAGAACATGTAAAAGACTAGATCTTGGCCTTAACCAAGTCATTTAAACCACATGCTCTAAGACTTAGGGAACACTGCAGTAGAGGAAGCAGAAAGAATGTTAACAGTTGGAAGATAGGGAGAAGGGTTACATACAGTCATGATCTGATAGTAGTTACGTTGGCTTGCACTGGACCTATACAAGACTGGGCCTGTCATCAGTCAAGAATGGAATGGTCTGAGAAACTCAAATAGGACCATACCCCACCCTGATGAACTACTGACTACTGATAGATTCTTGGGGAGAGGTAGTCACTTTCCTCACTTGTATATCCTAAGAGAGTCCACCAGGCTCCAGTAGTTAAAAACCTATGGTCACACAGAAAGCCCTGGTTAAACTCAGTGGGGCATCAGAGAAAATACAGACACATGACTGTAAGAAAGGAACTTCTAAGAGTAGAAGAGTTGATATTAGTAGGAGATAGAAGGGATAAGGGTGTGAATGGCCAGAATTATATATATATATATAATATATATATATAAATATTTTTTATATATTATATATATTTATATATATAATATATATATATAAGTGATTTTAGTGTTAGTTTTAATGTTTACATATATATAATACATATATATATGTGTGTGTGTGTGTGTATGTATATGTGTGTGTATGTCTCTGTGTGTATGTATGTGTGTGTGTGTATGTATGTATGTATGTATGCATGTATGTACATGGGACTATATCCATTACTGCTGAACTCTATGAACTCATTATTGATAAGTTCTGAGTGAGGGCAAAGCCACCATCTTCATTTGCATATCACTAGAGTACCTACCAGACTCCTGTGGATTGTTCCAATTCCAAGACTTCACAGATAGCCCTGATCAAGCCAAGAGGGGCACAAACATGACTATAAAAAAGAGATTATCATAGAAGAGGGGGATAGATGGGAGAGCGAGGGAGATGAGAGAGGGAGTGGGTGAGAGCAATCAGAATGCATCATGTGTATGGATGGAATTCATCAAAGAACCAAATTACTTAGGAAAAATTATAGAAATGTATGTTCTTTAAGGTCTATTTGTCAGGGAATTTAGTCAACTTCTAAAATTTATCACCCTCTTTTATATAAGACACACATACTTCATGAGCTGTTCCTAGAATTCCCTAAATCCTTTTTGTTTTTCTGAGAAATTTAAACGTTGTTAGAATTTGTTTTATTTTTAACCACATTATTTCCCCCTTCTTCTCCCTCCAATCCCTTCTGTACTTCCTCTCCTGTTCCTCTCAAATCCATAGCCAAAATTTTGAGAGAGAGAGAGAGGGAGAGAGAGAGAGAGAATATTGAAACTGTTGAGTGATTTTAGTGTTAGTTTTAATGTTTATGTTTTTAGGACTGACCCCTTGATAGTAGATTCCAAATTAGGAGGATCCTCCAGGGAAGAATAAGTCTCCCTCTCTCAGCAGATATAGCTTTTCATACAGTGGTGGGGCCCGGTGAGATCTCCCCATTCATGTTGGCATGCCAACAGGTATCATCATTGTTTGGGTATTGTTTGGGCAGTCATATTGCTGAGATCTTATGAGTGTATCCTTGTTTAACATTCTTCCTGGGAGATATGAACAAACATCTATTCACACAAGACAGGAAACTGATTGCTAACCGAAGTACAGATATCACCAAAGTTCAATTTTGTGAACCAATTAACTTTATTATGGTTACTTACAGGAATATAGAAGAGGGCTTACTTACAGGAACAGAAATGACTCACCAAAGGGCATCCCAGAATGAGTATCAGATCATAAAAGCTGGAAACCTGGAGTTCACTGCACAGTCTGCAGGCAGCTCAGCAGGTTGAGAGGTGTCTTTTTTAGATGATGCAGTTTGTCTGAGCTTCTAGGAAGTTCAGCTGCTCTGGGAGTTTTTCTCAGCAGTCCTTGGTGCTTATACACACCTGGGAAGAAAGAAGCCTAGCAAATGTTGCCAGTTTCAGAGACTTCCTGAAGCTATTTTGAACTGTGTGCTTTTCTGGAGGATGGAGAGTTTCATCTCCCTTTAAAACAAAATCCTGTTGTTTCACCTACCTGTAAACATTCATTCTTAAAAATATCTTTTTGTTTCAACTCCCCTTAAATGTACAATGTTTTAACAAGTTTCACTTTAACAGGAGAATTTTAATCCTGGGGAACTGTTGCATAAGCTTCCCTGTCATTCTTGAAGACACAATCTCCCAGTGCTCTCTGGTCCTCAGGGCTCAGGGTCTTAAGATTTTTTTCCCACCTCTTCCATCATGTTCCCTGAGCCTTTGGTGTTTGGATTGTGTTGTAAATATGTCAGTTGTGCCTGGGCACTGCATCCTCAGGGAATTGGGAAAAAGGATAACATTTGAAGTGTAAATAAAGAAAATATCCAATAAAAACTTTTTTAAATTATTTAACTTTGTTGTTACTATTAATGTGTAAGAGAAAGAGAGAATAGAGGGAGGGAGATGGAGAGGGAGGGAGGAAAAGAGAAAGAGGGAAGGAGGGAGAGGGGAAAGAAGGGGTGAGGGAGAGGGAAAGTGAAAGAAAAAAGAGAGTTGGGGGGAGAAAGATCTGTGTGTGAGGCTGTACTCATGCCTTGGTGTGCCTATAAAAATCTGAGAACAACGTTTTATGGAGTGGGTGTAGGCTTGGATTTTTTAAAATCTATTTTAAGAAGGGTTCTTAAATACTTCAACCTCCCTTGTAGCCCACCAACCAAAGGTAGGGGAGAAAGATGGTTAATAGGACAAGGAGAATGTGGACCTGTTTAGGAAGTAGTTCTTTGGGGCTGTTAGCAATCTTTGTTGTCAGGATATCAGCAGTCCAGTACAAAGTATCAAACACAAATCAGTAGCAACAGTGTAGTCCAACTGGCAAAGACTAAACATGAGTCAGCAGCAGTGGCTTGATCTAGAAGAAATCACAAGTCCTCACTGAATTGGCACAAGTCCTCAGAAAGGGCAAGAAGCCATCAGAATACCATGAGAACTTCTTTGGCAAGTTTCTCTCTATGAAATCACCACAAGTAAAGATCAGTGAAGACCAGCAAAGTGTTGCACGCTGTACCAATGCAAGAGTATTGTCAGCAAAGACCAGCGAAGTGTTGCAAGGTGTACCAATACAACAGCATCATTCACTGTTGGATTCTACTTATACTCTTTCCAAATATTACACGTCCTCTCAAATGTCTGCCTCAGCAAAACATCCTCTCATAAGACAGCTTTCAGGAAAAACATCACATGACACAATTGAGCCTCCAAAGAAACCAGAAATTTCCACTTCAAGTAGGCTCTTTGTTTCCATCTTTATGTAGATTCCAAGTGTCAGACTCAGGCAAATGCCTTTATGGTCATGACCCTTTCATGAGGTCACATATCAGATATCTACATATCAGATATTTATATTACAATAAAAGTAGTAACATTACAGTCATGAAGTAGCAACATAATTTTATTGTTGGGGTTCACCGTAACATGAGCAACCATATTAAAAGGGTCTCAGCCTTAGGAAGGTCGAGAACCACTGCTCTAAGGGATCTTGCTAGTCAACTTCTGAATATTATTGTTGCTGTTGTTGTTGGTGGTGGTGGTGGTGGTGGTGTGTGTGTGTGTGTATGCTGTGGTGTGACTGTAGCAATGCATATGTAATGGCATTTAAATACAAGTCAGAGAACAACTTTTGGGAGTCAATTCCAGGAAACAAACTCCAGTGGTCAACATTGTACCATGTGTACTTTTACCTGCTGAGGCATCTTACCAGGCCACAAATATCTCTTTCAGTGTTCTGGCTTTTCATACCTGGTTTACATACTTCAGTTTCAGTAATAGAGCAAATAACTTTAATGACCATATCTAAAATTTTCAACTTATATATGCTTAAGATGTATAGAAGAAAAGATGGTATTGCAGGGTTAAAGTCAGGAGGACAATGTCATAGCTAATGGAAAGACCATTATGAAGAGATGGCATAACAAGCCATTGGATTGGGCAATTGATTGACTATTTCCAAACACTTGTTTCCATACAGACGAATAAAACTGCCAACTCCTTCTTCCCTGTAAAGTGAATCTTAACAACATTTTTCTAGGTAGTTAGTACTGTATAGATATATGAAAACTGCATTTTTCTTCAAATTATTTTCTAATCCAGTGTTATTCAGAAATACCATAGAAGACTAACTCCAATTTATTAATTCCCCACATTTAACATATCTGAAAATAAGATATGTTACTCAACAGATAGCATCATATAACTGAGGGCTTTCAGTTTCTTGCTGCCTTATAGCTCCAGAAGAGGTATTCATGCACACCATTGTAACCTTGTCCTTTTAAATACTGGTCATGAAGAAGTCCTGAATTGAAAATGTACAGACATTAAAATAGGCAATTTCCTTGGGTCATTAACTGACCAAGTTACATCCACACAAAGCATCTATCAGTGGTCCTTTGCCAGTGGAGAGGAAATACTTGGTAAATCCATCTGGGACTGGAAAAAAAAATTAAAGTTCTTACTATGTACACAACACAATTTCTGATAAGAGAGGAAACAAAAGCATGCTGCATTTTATAACTGGAGGTGCCTTACATCCAAGAAATGTCATAGTAACATTTAAATCTTCTCATTTATCTGTGCATTGCTGAGGAGGTCTCCTCATGCATCATGTCATGTCTTGTCTTGGGTTCCTATAGTCCCAGCCTTCTCTCCACAGATCCTTTCTCTCTTGGTGGGAGTGAAAAATCCCCATAGGAGTCCCTCACTCAAATCCGGATTAGCGTGCACCTAAAGACACACGAGAGACCTGCTTGATGCAATAGCAAAAGGTAGTTTAATGCAAGGGCCCTTGGATTGAAACCTGTCTCACCTAGGAGACAAGGGATTTCGACCCCCAACCCCAGAGGCTTGGGCTATTTATGGGTAGGAGTAGAGAAAGGCGGGAAAGTTTGGTGCGGTTACACACGATTGGTTATTTCAAATATCAGCAACTTGCAGAGGTGGCTACATGTGAGCTGGCAGGATGACTAGTTATTTTGACTGTGAAACCGTGGACCTCCCAGAAAGGGAGGGAGAGAGAAGTAAACACTGGATGGCCCATTACTCACTTGGACTAGTTTGACTTGTCTGGGGCATGTCTTTTTATTTTTCTTTTGGTCACCTTGCCCCTGGAGGGGGCATGTCTGTTTCAAGCTGCTTTCAAATTTTATTCTCACTGGAGGACTGGCCCTCATTAGGTCAACCTCTCTGCATGACACTATAAGCCTTCTCTTGGGGTTCATCTGCATCAGTCTGATGTACAACTCTGATTTCAAACAGGAGAAATAGGTAGCACCCAGGAAACAGAATTTCAGAATGCTGTCAATCTTAGTCCTTGCTGCTGGTCTCATATCATTTTTCCGCCCCTTGGTTGTACTCACAAAGCCTTTCAAGTGAAATAATCTGGGTGGTTAGGCATCTTCCACAGAAACATTTTCCTGATGAGAATATTATCAGTTTTGCCTTAAGAACTACCCATTTTACCATGAACTAGGTTCTGTACAAGAATGGTCTGAACAGAAAGAACACAATTACAATATTTGTCCCATTGGGTTTAAAGGGTGTGGACTTTATTTTATGGCTTATCCATAGAGCAACAACAAATCTAGTTCTGTTCAGGGAATTTAATTTGCATCTCATTAACTAACTTGGCAAAATCCAACATTAGCTCAGAAAGGCTCATTTGATTAAAGAACTAGTGGACATTATTTCTCACAGACTAATCAAGTTAATTTTAATGGCAGTAATAATGTCTTCTTGGCAAGTTACTGTGAAAATCAAATAAGCTGGCTCACATATTCTGGGTGATTTGTAAATTATAAAGTGTTTAAACAAATATAGGTATTTCAGGACTGTTTATTCAATTGTGGCAACCTCCAAATTCCATTTGTTTTCTTCCCCTACATATTCTTAAGAGATCTTACATCACTATATACCTAAGAGAACCTTCTAAGGCTGACTCAGTATTAACTATGTTTTCAACTGGTAGGTTAATTCAATAAATATATTCAGAAAACTATCACAGGCCAGTGATGGCCAGCCATGGAGCTGCTAAAGAGGTATATACATCGAGAACACAATGTTTATGTGTATACACACACACACACACACACACACACACACACACACATTGATTTTGACAGATTTGCCTGAGAACCAGCAATAACTGTTTAACTCTTGCCCAAATTGGATGTGTACAAAGGCTGGCAGCTGGAGACAATATCTAGAGAGGCCATTCCCAAGTGAGAAAAGATGACAAACACATTCATCTCTGTCAATCTGCAATTTTTATTGTATCACTTAACACATTTTTTTTTAAAAAATATCATGGCATTCTTTGAATCTTAAGTTGTCTACTCAGGCTTTGAAGTTCAAAATGTTCTTAGAACTCTTTGTCTTAAAGTAACAGACTGGAATGATAAGCAAGTGCATCTGAAGATAGATCGATATCGACAATAAGAACATTTTCTAAATGCGTACTCTAATATTGACATATGTACTCTCGTGGGCTCTGCACCTTCTAATATGGGTTCTTCTTACCAACACGAGCAGAGGATGCTTTCAACCATGTGGCCATCCATTAAAGCAGACCTAAACAGAGTGTACTACAGAGGAAAAGCTTATCTTCCCTTCACATTGTATACAGGTCAACCGTGGCTATATTTGAGGAGTGAGTTCCAGTGACAACCATCACCTAAGACGTGCATAAATTCCTATAATTAGTGCCAGAAGGATGATATGTTTCACTGTACAGACAACAGCTGTCCTGTCTAGCTTCAGGGTGCCTAGGTTTTCAGACATCTGACACCAAGGCTGCTTCTGGAGTGATGCCCGCTGGCAACTGTCTGTATTGTGGCTCCCTCTGAGGAAGTATCCGTGATAAATGCAAGCTACTGTGTTTACTCTGCCGCACCAAGCCTGCCAACTCCTCAGATCCCAGCCTTTCCCATCATTTCCCCAACACATGTAAGGCTAAAGTAGTATCATTTTGTTAAGAGAACTAGCCTATGCAGAATACCATTGTAGTGTAGAAAAGGTCATTCCGTGTTTACAATCTTTGCTGAGCAGAATGAAAAGCCTAAAAAGGAAATATCTTAAAATATCATCTTTTAAAATACTGCTGTCATTGTGATTCACAACTCATGATAAATTGCCCATGGTTCTTTTTTTTTTTTTTGCTCAAGAGAAGTTGTTTGAGTAAACACTGGGGCTCAACGCAGAAACAGAGTCTCCAGAATACAAATGGATAGCACACCATCTTAAAATAGGAGAACTAGGTAAGTATGTCAGTAGGTATCTTGTCCTCTTCCCATATTTAGCCTCAACTATTTGCACACATAGGTAGATGGTTGGTTGTTTTTAAAGGCAACATCTGGTGGGATGCCAGCACTGGTAGAGCCTATGCCTTGTTCTTTCTTCTGCTTACTGCTTTCCTGCAAACAGGATGTTCCTCTTTGCCTTCTTGAGTATCTGTTTAGGTGTAAGAAGTATGAAGGGAAGAATGATGTTCTAAGAAGGCAAGCATAACTGGCATCTCTCAGGAAAGAGGAAGGTAAAAGATACATAGTCATCAAAAAAAGTATTCTACCTAATCACAAATGCACATGAAAATTTTCCTTCAGGGCTGCTAAGTCAAGGTTTAATATATATATTTAGCATAAAAGATGAACACATATCCACTGTGAGCACCAATGATAAAGGCAACATTCTTAGCACTCATGAAGCAAGACCACAATGAAATGTTTTCCTTTTGTTTTTCATGGAACTGATACATCACACTGGAGAGAACAGAGTCTATGGCTGCACAAATCCAGACATACTAGAAGAAAATTAGCCAAAACTTCTTGTTAAATATGTAACTGTTGATTACTGACATCCTTTCATTTAATCCTATGTGTTGAAAATGAAATCTTAGCAGCTTGGGACAAATGTTCAATTGACCCTTCATGTTGAAATCTGCTGCATTGGCCTGAGGTTTGGTGAAACCTGGTGAAAGAAAGAGGAAAAATAAATAAAGTTTACTCTACCAGAGAATGCTCAAATACTGCTTCAATTTGTTTTTAATAATTTCATTTTAAATTAAAAAATAAAAATGGATGGAAAATGTTAAATTTCAAAAGTCATCCCCAGATACAGCGTAAAGAAACCCAATTTTACACAACTTAATTGTGTGTGCATCAGGAAAGAAATAAGTAAATAACCAATTTAACTTAATATACACTGCAAAAGACACTTTAGAGGTCGTGGGATTGGATCATTCCTCACGCCCCGTTTGGCCCTCCAAGCACACCGTGACTAATGCAGGTACAGACAAGAAGGAAAGGATCAGTGCGGGTTAAGCCAGTCAACGTTCCTTCATGGACAGGAGAGGGACTCATGAAATTGCACATATAGCTGAAAAAAAATCTACTGGCAATTGATGGCAGATAGGGAAGAGGAATCATTTCTCTTAGAAAGTGTGTCTCTCTGTGAGTAGCTCAGATTCAGGTGGATGGCCCCCACCCATGTGCGAGCAGGGCCGCAGTAATTTGAATCAGTAGGTTATAGGAGAGGGGGTGGGGAGAGGAACAGGGGTGGAGATTGGGTGTGGGGAGAGTAAGGTGAGGGCTAGGGAAGAGAACAGAAATCCTTGGTTGGGGAGGACATCATTGAGACTAGAAACCTGGAAGTGGTTAGGCACCCTGGAGACTATGGGGGTGACCCTAGCTGAGACTCTTAGCTGTGAATAATATGCATATGGAGACTGAAGTGATCACCTCCTGTAGCCAGGTAGGTCGTAGGTCTGTCAGTGGAGGGAGAGAGACACCAACCCACCCACAAACCTTCTGTCCAAAATCTGATCTGCCTACAAGATGTGCAGAGATAAAGATGGAACAGAGATTGAGGGGATGGCCCTGTTGCCTCCCTTTGTATTCCCTTCCCCTAGTGGGGCTGCCTTGTCTGGCCTCAGTGGGAGAGGCTGTGTTTAGGCAGGTTGGTAACCATGAGGGGCTTCCCCATCTCTGAGGAGAAGAGGAGAGGGTAATGGGGGAGGGATTTGTGAGGGTGGGACTGGGAGAAGGGGGCCTGTAATCGAGATGTGAAATGAATAACTAACTAGCTAAATAAATAAATAAATAAATAAACAAAAGGAAAAAGGAGAGAAGGTATGATCATAGCGGGGAGACTTGTTAAGGAAGTCTGGGCTATGGGGAGAGACGATAAAGGTATATCTGATGGAGGTACATTGGTAGCATGTATAAAGTTGTCAAAGAATAAATAAAAATAAAAAGTATTCCTTAAGAAGAATATGAGGTTCTCATCTGCTTGTCAGAGCTTTAGTATATGGATAGACATCGTGTGGTTCTTTAAAAATAAACTATTTGATCAATCTAGGAAGAGCTTTCTTTCAAAATATGAGCAGAAGGGGAGAAAAGCAAACAGGATTCTTTAGTTGTGAAAATATTGGGCCACACTTACACAAAAATAAGTCACACAGGACTGACTAACCTATAAACTTCAGTATGTAAACACACACACATACTCAAACACACACACACACACACACACACGCACACGCACACGCACACGCACACGCACACGCACAACTAAGCTACGTATATAAATGTAGATGTCCAAAATATATAAGGATGATCTATAAGACGACAAAGAATCATATCTTGATTAAAAAGTAGTCAGTTGACACAGATAATTCTTCAAAAAAAACCTCTGTTGGACAATACACAAATGATTCTGCAAGCCGCTTGTAAGAGAAATGCAAACGAAAGTCTTGAAAACTGACAATAAGAATATGAGGTGGTTTAATCTTTTTGGGAAAAGGCGTGGAAACACCTCACAAACTAAAAAGAAAGTTACTATCTGACCCACAATCTAACTTCTGGGGGCATATCCAGAACATTTCGGACCAAGTAAACAAGATCTCAAAGACATACTGTTATATCAGTGTCCTTAACACCAATATTCACAGTAAGGAAGAGGCAGAGATGAACACTACAACACCCTAAAGAAACTGAAGATGGGACAGCGAAGTGGAAGGCTATCTCACACCCATGGCTTGGAAGGACAAATAGGGTAAAACATACAGACTATTCAATGTGATCTACAGATCCAGTACAATTCTTTTAAAAAATAAGTGTGTCTGCCTCATGCCTGTGGTGACCAGAAGAGGGTGATGGATCCCCTGGAAGTGGAGTTACAACAGCTGTGGGCTACCATTTATGTGGGCGCTAAGACTGAAGTCAGGTCATTTTCAAGAGCAGCCAAGTGTTCTTAAGCACTGAGCCATCCCTCTAGCTCCCAAGTTCTTATTCAAAATACCAGTCACTTTCTTCACAGAATCAGAAGAAACAACATTATAATTTTAATGGAACCATAAAAATCCTTGAATAGTCAAGGCTGTTTTGAGTAGCAGGGGGCACAGTGGGAAAAAACATTACACTATTGGAATTTAAAACACACTGCAAATCTGCTGTATTAAAACTTTAAATATACTGCTATTGAAAGAGTGTGTGTTCTTATAAAAACGGACATAGACTGGTGGAAAAAAACAAAGGCTCTAAAACTAAATCCAGTCATCGAAAGTGACATGATTTTGACAAAGCCACTAACAATATTGAAACCTTTGAAACATAAAGGAAGGTCAGGCTTCTCACATGTCCGGGTGAGACCTGGACATCAGTGCAAAAACAAAATAGACATCCCTGCGTCCTGCCCATTGTGCCTCGCTCATTCTGTTGTTCACCAATTACAAACTACATTCAGTTTGGATTAAAGACATAAATACAAGACTCTCAGACTATGAAACTACCGGAAGAAAGTAAGACAAACGCTTTAGGAATTTAGAATCAGCAAGGATTTGTTTTTTAAAGACACCAAGCTGGCAGTGGTGATACATGCCTTTAATCCTAGCTGGCACTCAAGAGATAGAGGTAGGCAGACCTCTTGAGTTTGTGGCCAGCCTGGTCTACAGAGTGAGTTTCAGACAGCCAGAGATGCTACATGGAAAAATCTTGTCAGGAAGAAAGGAAGGACAAAAGCACAGGAGAAAAAAGCAAAAGTAGACAAATGAGATTATATCAACTAAAATGCTTCTCCAGAGCAGCTGGCACAAGCCGTAGTCAAGAATGGAAAGACAGTGTGCAGAGGGACAAGGCACATGCAGATGGTATGCACCTTCACACAGAGGGTTAACAATAAACACATATATGTCAAAAGAGTTAATATCCAGAATGTACCTATGGAAGTCAAACGACTCAACAGCAAAAACATTCCTCACATAATCCAATTAGAAGTAGGCAACATGTCTGGGTATGGCACCACTTCTTTAATCTTAGCTCTCAGGAAGCAGAGACAGGTGAATCACTGAGTTCAAGGCCAGCCTGGTCTACAGGACAAGTTTCAGGGCAGTCAGGGCTACACAGAGAAACTCTGTCTCCAAGCAAACAAGCATGCAAACAAACAAGCAAGCAAGCAAGAAGTAGACAATATATCTAAATAAGACACAAAAAGAAGACATACAAAAGGCCAAAGGGTTTATGAAAATTCTCAACATCCTTAATCATTAAAGAAATGAAAATCAAAGCCACAACAAGATCCCAGCCCAATCCAATTAAACTAACTATTATCAGAGAGACAAAGATAACTTGTTGTTGTTCTCTCTGCTGAGACCAAGTGTCAAAGCACAAAGGAACAAATGTTGGCAAGGACATAACAGAGGATACTTGGTAGGAACAGAATGGAAAGGCCACTGTGAACCTCAGTGGAAGATTCCCTCAAAGCTTAAAAACAATCCAGCAATCTCACTACAAAGGAGATAACATCATCAGGCCAACAATACAACCTCATTCCCCATTCTTAAGAACCAAGAAACAGAAACAACCTGAATGCCTACCACCTAATGACTGGATACAGAAAATGGCACTCATGCACAATAGAATACTACCTCCTAATTTTAAAAAAATGAATTCTTGGATTTTGTGCCAATGCACACGGAAGTGGAACTCAGTGATTTGGATGAAATATGTGAGCGGGCACATTAAAGTGAGCGCTGTGTGATCTCACTTGCGTGGAAAGTAGAAAAAGTACAGCGTCACAGAAAGGGCAAGTAGAATCCTGGTTCCCCAAGGCTGGAGCAGAAAGGAGAGGGGGATGAGCCGACCAATCAGTGAGTACTGAGTTAATGTTATGAGTGAGACTGTGTGGTGTCCTGCTGAGCAGTGGTGATTGCCTTTGTCTATAACAGCGATGTGTGATATACGTCCTTAAACTGGTGGAGGGGATTGTGTTTCTATCACTGATGCTTTAGTACATAGGAATGTTTACCTTAACTTGAATACAATGCATATACATATTAAAACATCAAAGTATACCTCTTACATAAACTAATTTTCGTATCAGTTTAATAATGATAAACGAAGGGGAATGTACCGGAATACCAGAAGGGCCGGCATTTTCAAATCTATGCAGATATGACAAATAGCCCCTCCTCCCCCATGTGTGTGTAACAAAACCAGTACAATTTTCTGAATTACCCACATGAATACCAAGTAGCCAGATAATGAGGCTGTATATTCTTTTGGAGCAGAAATGGAAATTTCTGCAGATCTCTGAAGGTGTCACCTGTCAGAGGTTTCCTATTCTACACAGGAAAAAAAAACAAAATAAAAGAGCTGATTAGGAACTGTTTGCTTGTTTTACCGGAGTAAGACATCCTAAATAGTTCAAGTATAAATAAATTCCTTTCTTCCCCCTGAGATTATGAGAAAGCTAATTAAAAATGTGCTTTTCAAGTAAGGTATTAATGGGAGACTACTTTTTTTTTTCCAAAGGGGAATTCAGAAAAGGTTAATAAACAAAAGGCCTTGGAACAGTACCAAGAGGTGCTTATATGTACATAATGAATTATACGAGAAAGTGGTTTCAAAGAAGCTCGTTACGCATTTGTAGGTACAGGCCAAGCCTGCGTGCTCAGGAAGTTAAGTATAAAATCTATGACGGGCACATCAAACACTTCTTGCTAAATGAGTTTCTCTAATTTTTTCATTGTAATTAGTAAATTGGTTCTGTCCTTCACTATTTCAGACACATATCTTCCTCTTACCTTTGGTTAACTTGAAGTTAATCGCATCTGTCTGTCAACTCTAAGGTGACTAGGGATTTATAATAAACACTTTTATACACACACAATAAATAAAAACATTTTTAAAGCAGACATAAATACATGTGATTATGGAAATTTTAGTAGAAACTCTCCCTGTATGTTCACGGGATTTCCAAGTCTGAGTTTTCTGTGCACTATTTACCTGCAGGTAGGATGAAACTAGTTTGCTCTAGTTACATTCTAGTATCTCTAATGTCTGGAATGAGAACCACAGCAGTGAGCCAAGGAGAGGGTCTCTGACATGTCAAAGAACAAGGAAGCATCCCTTCGGCTACATACGGCTCACATCAGGACTGGCCACATCTGACAAAGAATAGAGACCTTCCAAGACTTCACACGAAGCAGGGGAACAGGAGCTTGTCCTCTGTCCCCTCTAGCTCCTTGGTGTGTCCTCATGTTCCTGTTACATTCCTGACAGTCCTGGCCTGAGTCAAACACAGCTTCCCCTTCTACTCCTGCTCAGATCTGCTCCTTAAATGCGCAGACATGAATGGTTGGTGCCTTATAACCATTTGTCCACCCAGCCTGCAGTCCTGGAGGCTGCTGGCTCTGCTCACAGAAAACACTTACGGCAAAGTCACAGCCCGTGCTCTTCTTGATGTCATCAACAGTCAGGCCTTCCCAGAGCTCGATCAGTGTTAACCCGTTTTTCTTGTCCACGTCAAACACACCCTGTAGGAAGGTTAAGAAAATGACAACCGTTTCCATCATGAAAAAAAATATATCACATAGAATAGCTAGGTTTTTAAGTTCCTAGAACAGAGATAAGATCCAGGGCCAGAAACAGAAAACCAGCAATGAGAAAAAATGTCCATTATAACTATTATAAATACTGCCAAGTCCTTCATCAACCATTATTCTGGGTTACAGTTGGCATCTTCTAGCACTGTTTAAACTGTCTTCCTGTGATGGTTTGTATATGCTCGGCCCAGGGAAAGACACTAGTAGAGGGTGTAGCCCTGTTGGAGTAGGTGTGTCACTGTGGGTGTGAGCTTTAAGATCCTCACCCTAGCTGCCTGGAAGTCAGTCTTCTGTTAGCAGCCTTCAGATGAAGATGTAGAATTCTCAGCTCCTCCTGTACCATACCTACCTGGATGCTGTCATGTTCCCACCCTGATGATAATGGATTAAACCTCTGAACCTGTAAGTCAGCCCCAATTAAATGCTGTCCTTTATAAGACTTGCCTTGATCATAGTATCTGTTCATAGCAGTAAAACCCTAACTAAGACACTTCCATTTGGGAAGTCATTGGGTGAAAAGCCAGAGAGGCAACCAATGATCTGAAAAGGGACAGGGATGAACAAAGTAGGAACGAGGCAGGGGGATAGTTGGGAAGAGAAAGGATAGGAATGATGGGAAAAGGATTTGGGGTAGATGACTGGATTGTAGGAAACAACAGAAGACACTGTAGTACCCAAGAGTAATAATGAAATGAAAGCCCAGCTAACTCATCTAAGGAGATGTTAAAATGCTCCCTGGTAAATCTCTCCAACCTTTAAATTCCCATGAAAACAGGTGGGTCCCAAAGAGGAGGGCATGGAAATCCACACCCATGTTTTTGGTGAGCCAATCAAATGGCAGTGCTGGTGTCTAAGGCAGACAGGAATGCCAACCCCAGCCAGAACAATCCACCCAAACTCACAGCATCAACTTGTGCAGATTCTTCCATAGTACTGCTTGACTTTAGAAGTCTACAAAGCATTCAAATAGCTTTATTCTTGAGAATTCTTCAGAAGTCTTCTCATGTATTTGTTAGGCTCTGCTTAGTTCTGGGACATGAGGTCACTTGTCTAGGGGAAGACTGTCTGTTGGTAAGCTGTAACTGAGACCCAACTGCTCCTATGGGGCTTCAAACCCTGTTCTGCAGGGCTTTACGCAGCTCTCATAAGGAGTCTCTTTTCTCAGACTTAAAGGCTATATCTCCCAGGTATTCTACAATAGATATAACTTAAATTTACCTATGTTTTTGTAGCCTTCAGTCTTTATTTTCAACTACGTTTGAGGTCAAACCATCAACTGTCATGTTTAAATACACCATTAGTGAGAAGGCACCATACAGAGTAAAGAGCACTGGCTTTTTAGCTGGCCTGTCACAAAGCTCTGCTGCACAACAGCTAAGCATCCTGGGGAGCCTGTGGTCAGAGCACAGAAACCCGTCCCTGGGGCTTTACAGGAGCCTGTGGTATAGGAAACATGTAGGGTGAAAACGCGTTCTCTGGACCACACCTGGGACAGACTATTACTTAGCAGATTGCCTAAGCCAACCAACTGTCTCCAGCCACTTTATATTTTTCTTCCAGCAGAAGTATCACAGGATGAAAGATGCTTAGTTTCTTTGTTTGGTTGGTAACTTAATTGATTTTCCTGAAACAATGATTGAAATTTAAGAGCAAACACTACAGCAAACTTCTCCTATTTGCACACTTACATTCTTAAAAACAACAAAGCCTTCATCTTTTTTTTTCCAGCAAAAATATGTCTGTTCATGAGTGGGAAAACGCTAATTTTGAGACTGTTGATAGATTCTATTAAGCTGCCTTTATCCCAATACAAAACTTTTTAAGCAGGTGTTTTTCTTTTGTAGAAAGTCTGTCTAGACTGATCTGCTGCTTTTCATGTATTATAAATAACTATAAATTCATAAAAATAGAGAAAAAAGATTAAAAACCCTGGATTATGTTATTAAGAAGAGATATAGACATGATTTCAGAAAAAAAAAGATAATTGTGGTATCATTAATATGGGACTTCAGGAATCAGGGAGGTAAGATTGCAAAGCAGCTGAATGATTTAAAAACAAACAAACAAGCCTTTTATTAAGATTATCATCAGGCTCTAACTAACTCCCAGATTATACAGAAGGCCAACTATATAGATTTTTTTAAAAGATGGAAACTTGAAATATTTAGGAAGAGTTCCATGCAGTAGTCTAAGGAGCAAACAAAAATTGGATACAAAACAGAGAGTAAAAACCTAAAAGCTAAGCTGTTAACTGTTAATCAAAAATGATACTGAAACTACCTGGTCTTACAGGAAAGTAAGTTCATTACTTTATTACCACCTTAATGGCTATAATATGGATCAGAAGGCTAAGTATAGCCAGGTGCTGATAGGAAAACTATCTATTATAATCTGATCAATAGTACAGGATACGATTACAATTGCTTTCAAAGGGCAAACTAATGAAATTCTCCTTGGAGCGGATTATGGAATTATGTATCACACGCATCCTCCACCTCTCATCCAGCGTCCTCGACAGATCACCTGTGTGGCAGACATCTCCTGCCCACTGTATTTGCAGTGGAGCTCTGTCACTGAAGAGGGAAGAGGGAGGCAGAGCTAGGAGTTGGGAGGAGAGAAGAAGAGAGAGGCGAGACTGCAGCAGATGTATGTGTACATCTCAACTAGTTATTCATATCAAAAGGTTAGATCATTGGGATGACAATTCTAATTGTGTGGGCATCTTGTAGATTGAGTATTTGCTGATATATAAATCTATTTGGTTAATCTTTTAAGCATTAAGAGTCTTATTTCTACAAATCTATTTGGTTAATCTTTAAGCATTAAGTGTCTTATTTCTACCAGGTACTGGGAATTGTTATATCTACCGCATGGGAGTGACAGAGTTGGCCCAGGAGCCATGCCTAGATCCGTTAGAGGCCACAGGGATGATCCGTGGAGGAAACAGCCATGCCAACATCTTGTGGGTCCCAGGCTGCCACCTCTGGCCAGTTGGTGTCACCATTAATGCAGGAACTTAGAGTGGGAAGATGGCGGCCAGGCTGGGAGCTAGCCGGATGCTCTCCGTTTTTCTACTCTCTCCTGCTACACACCTGTCGTACACGACTCAGGGAGATAAACATGCAGCCCTTCCCTGAGATGCCAGGGACTAGCTTCCCTGACTTTCTTTCTTTCCCACAGTGTCACTCATAGTTCATGCTCTGATTGTGGCCATTTGCTAAGGTCTCTTGGTAGCTTATTCCAGTACTGACTTCTCCTCTGAACCTCAGAACTGAATTCCCCATTGTCTTTTCCCAACTCTCAGGAATATGAAATTGAAAGTGTCAAACTCAACCTCTTCTTTTCCTGCCTCCCACTGCTCTTCCCCTCCCTCCTGTTCTGAGCTTTGCTAGGCCACAACAGGTCAGACATTCTTCCTCACTAGAAAAATGGAGGAAACACCTGTCTTACCAGTGGTGCCCTACTCATAAGATTAGTCTGAGTTCAATTTCCTAAATTTCTCAAAAAATATGTCTCTGGCTTGTGATTTGGGATCCTTTGTTTTTTGCCTAGACCACTGATGGGCCCTTCCAATGAGATTTCTCTCTTCTTCTCCTTTGTGTATTCAGGGAGAAAAAGTTACAGAGTTCTAGAAAAAGTGACTAACGCAGAATGGTTTCCTAAGTAATAAAAGAGTTGCTGACCGACCCTCTATTCCCCTCCTGATAAGAAACACAGTTTTAAGACAGCATCCACATCTTTCCTTGCTGTGATCCCTCCATGTATTTCCTGCTTTAGTTCTGAATACAGCTGCAGTTTTGCTCTACGCTGTCCTGCATGGAGATTCTTGAACAGGCTGGGCTTTCTTCACCAACCTGAGACTTTGGATGATTTCCCCCTTTTGCCTGTGATGTCTTACTTGATTTTCTTTTCAATCATAAAACTCCCATTTGTCTTTCAAGGTTTCCAATTCAACCTGTTCATTCTCTTAGCAGGATAAGTATGTCACCTATATGTAATGACATGACTGAGTCCATGTTAGTCACTACCCTGTGTGTTGTAGGGGCAGCTGTGAAGGAAACAGGAGGAGGTTAGAGGTTATTTCGACACAGCTGTCAGTGCTAAGATAGGCTAAGTAGAAGGATTCATGGAAGCCCTGACAAGACGTGTAGGGAGGGAGAAGATGAAAGAGAAACAGAAGGATATATGTCTGACCGAAAGATGAACAGGAAGTAGTTGACAGATGGACAGGAAGAATATGTCAGGGAGAGGTGGAGAATCTGCAGTTTCAGAACATGGTCGACAGGAGGGAGAGGGCAACAGAGTTTTAAAATTGCTGAGGCAGGAGAGTTTTAAATCAGAAAGACTTGACTGTAAAAAGTGTAACTTGGAAAGTGCTGTGCATGACGCCACTGAGTTCTTGGTACTGCTGCTGGGCTGCCATATGTGATGACAGCTGCTGTGCTATGCCTGGTCTATGGCGTTTGTTACTCTTCTGGCGATGCTAGATGCTTGCTGTCTAATCCTATGGAATGTGTCCTTTGAGCCATGTCTGTAACCTCCTCCTCCTCCTCCTTTTTGTAAGGCATTGTTAAACTCAGTGTGCCTCTGAGAAGGGCCTCCAAAGAAAGGTTTATTGAATGAATACAGCAACATGGAAGAAAAGACAAAGGAAGTAAAAAAGGTGCTTGGAGTGTCAGTAAGATTTATCACCTGTAAAAGTTACATCATAAGAAAACACAAGTATCAAATGGAAAGTGCCAGGGATGAATGATGGGGATGATGGGCCACTGTGAGCATGAGATCACTGGGCACTAAGAGAATGACAACCCCGTTGTGATGCAGGTATAGCTAGGTTTAAAGGAGGGGTGGAATACAAGAGAGCAGCGTGTATAAAGGAGGCTGTGTATGTAGAAACCTGGGAGGCCAAGGACAAGCCAGGTAAGGACAGTCCAGGTAAGAACAGTCCAGGCAAGGACAGGCCAGGTAAGGGCAGGCCAGGCAAGGACAGGCGAGGTAAGGGCAGGTTAGGTAAGAACAGGCCAGGTAAGAACAGGCCAGGCAAGGAGAGGCCAGGTAAGGATAGGCCAGGCAAGGGCAGGCCAGGTAAGGACAGGCCAAGCAAGGACAGCCCAGGCAAGGGCAGGCAGCATGGAGAGGGCCTTAGGAGGGAGGGGAAAGGAAGCTGAGATTTGGGAAGAACATTGCTAGAAAACATCAGAATTGAGAATGGCTCTGCCTTAAGGCAAATGATCATCTTAACAGGCCCTGTCTGTAGTTTAGAGAACACTCAGAACATAACAACGGCTGGTACACTTGCTCTTCCACCACTGTGTGCCATTGTGCACATTTATGGAATCCCATAGAGTCTTGGGAATGCAGGACCAGACAGAAACTTCCTTGAAAATGCAGCTGCTGGGAAGTGTTTTATACTTAACCTATTGCAGAGTGTGCTTTAGGGTGTCCCCATCTGTAAAGAAGGCTAGTGAGCCAGATACTGTGAGACACTGCCATCCAGCTCTGGCCAAAAGAAGAGCAGGATCACGGAGGAGTGCAGAAACCAGACAAGCAATGTCCTGTGTGTTCAAGAAAACTATCTTCCCAGATGACTTATGGGAATCATGACATTTCCACACTGCAAGCTTAAATCTGAGAAAGGAATCTGGCTGTGGACAGCAGTCCCACATACTCCTCTGCTATGAGAGGGCTTTTTACTGTGTAATTGACCAAAATTGTCCATTTAGGAAACAAAATATAGAGACCCAGAAGGGGCAGATGTGCTTTGGAGTACACTTCGTAAGAAGGTGAGGCTCTGCCAGAGCCTGACCAATACAGATGCGGAGCTTGAAGCCAACCACTGGATTGAGCAAGGGGATCCCAACAGAAAAGTTAGGGCAAGAACTGGAGGAGATGAAGGGGTTTGCAAGAACAACAATATCAACCAACCAGACCCTCTCCACCCCCAGAGCTCCCAGAGACTAAACCACCAACCAAAGAGAACCTGTGGCTCCAGCTGAATATGTAGCAGAGGATGGAATTGTTGGGCATCAATGGGAGAAGAGGCCCTTGGTCCTGTGAAGGCTCAATGCCACAGTGTGGGGAATGTGGGTACATGGGGGAGCAGCCTCTTAGAAGCCGAGGGAGTGGGGATGGGATGGGGGTTTGTCAAAGGGAAACCAGGAAAGGGGATAACAGTTGAAATGTAAATAAATAAACTATCTAATAAGAAAATAATAATAAAAAAAAAAGGTCAGAACACATGCTAAGGATGCATGTCTTGATCCATTGTAGGCCCATGCCACAACTTGTACACAAGCGGCTTAAACTCAACTGTGGCTGAATCTCCTAAAATCAAAACCCAACCTTTTATTCTTGTTGTTTTGGCAGACTAGAAAGAAAATGAGGAAAGACAAGTGCACTCCAAACTTTACATGCATCACCCATCATGATGCCTTAAGAATCCAAATTTAAACATTAATATAAGTCTTTTCTGATTACAGCATACAGCGAAAGCTATGCAGGATTAGAGTCCATGTGTGTGCGTGCACGCGTGCATGAGTGTGTGCATGCATGTGCACGTGTGTGTGTGTGTGTGTGTGTGTGTGTGTGTGTGTGCATCTGTGTAATTCCAGAGAACTACACATGAGCAAATCTACAGTTAGAAACATTAATTTTCACATTCCCTCCTTCCACAGACTAACATAATCTCGTGGCTATCGATGCGATCTAATTTCAGATGGTGATTTTAGAAAGCCTCAAACGTGTCTCCAAATAAAACAAGAGAGGTGGCGGTGGCTATACACAGAGGCAAGAGGAAGAGCAGACTTTACCTTTTCTGTAATGATGCGGTTGACACACTGCTTTCCCGTCAGTGGTAATGTACATTTCTCCATGATTTTATGCGCATTTCCCTGTTTTAATGGACAACGAGAAAAACATTAACAACATTATTTAGGGAGTAATTCCTGCTTAAAATTGGTGTGACTGTAGGAAAACCAAGAATTATCAGAGACATCAACTTTTAGGAAGCTGGCTGTTTCCAAACCTTTGTCAAGCCCTCCCCTCTTCTTAGGCAGCTATCAACCCTGGAATAACTTAGGGAGGACTCCTACAAGTTACCAAATGCTTAAGAGATTTATCGGGAAAATACTGTCCCACCTATACGTACTCTCAAGACTCAATTCCTGTACCACTTGATATGCAGTTCCACGTACAAGATCCCCTCACTATTCTCCTCCAAAGAATGGTCTTCTTAAAAAATCTGTAGTTGTTTGCCAAGAGTAGAGAGGACACATAAAAAACGAGCACATGACCCATCTTCCTCTTCTAAAACAGATTAGTTCTATTCCTTAAAAAAAAAAATAACAGGTGTACGGAAAACAGCATCGCCTTGCTTCTTTTGTCAACAGGAAAACTTGTCGATTCTATATTTTTATGTATTTTTCTCCTACATTAAAAGCATTATATTTAGCATGCTATTTATTCCTCTCTATCAAGTTTAGAGATTAACCACTTGATGTGGTATGTGAACACCTAATTTTCTTCCAGGTCCCACTTGTAGCCCCAAAGTCCCCATGATCCTTTTCAGTTCTCCCAGGAAGGGCCTGTCAAGATTTGTTGATTTCAACCATCAGAATTGATTTTATTCTTACCTAATGAGCCTGCAAAACAGACCACTGTGGGCCCAAGTGACTCCACATACTGTATTCACTTTCTCTTGGGGCTATTGGACTGTTTGAGTTTTAGTCTGCCCATTAATAAAACACACGACCTGGCTTAAATGAACCTTTCCTTTTCCCGGGGGTTCCCTTTCTTCCAACAGAAAACAGAAGAGGAATCATGAGCAAAAACCAGGTTTTACCCATTAACTCCCTTCCCGAGCTCCATCCTGACCCCAGCGTAGAAGTGGCTTCTTGGATGCTTCTGTGGAGCCCAGCTGTAAGCCTGGCTGTAAGCAACATCAGCTCTGACCTCTTCCAGTTATGACTAAACTCCTTTTTACTTCAGAGCACTAAGAGCATAAATGAACATTTCCTTTGAGGCTGTAGGTTGGCCTAGTGCACTGTGGGTCTTGTCTTAAAAACAGTAAAATGCATCTGCTTTCTTGTGTATATAAACACACCAAATACAACGGATGTTGCCACTAACATTTGTCTGTTTTGCCTGCTTAAACATCTACCTATGAATTAGATGAGAACTCTCCCCAGACTGGTGTCAAACCATGCACATGGTCAGAGGCAATGTATTTTAGAAAACTGGATCTAATTAAGATTTTACTCCTAAAGTAACTTGTCAACTTTGCAATGTACTTAGAGTTAAGAAGGCTTTGGTATGTGTAAGACAGTGAAAGGCATAAATGGTATTCTAAAGTTTCTGAATGGATGGATGGGCAGACATATGAATGAATGAATGAATGAATGGGAGTAGAAATAAAAATGGAAGACTATTATAAATCTTGGATGGGTTGTTTTTTAAAAGACAAACGATTACCTTAACTTAGCCCAAACTGGTAGTGGCGACATGCTAAGTAGCTAGATGTTATACCTTCAAAAACTAGTTGTTTCTAGATCTATCTTGCTCTATAAGGAGAGTTGCAGATATAGAATGAGAAATCTCATCTTCTCCTTTCGTCTACTGTCACCCTCCTTGTGAGATTTCAAATTCTGCATGTCATGGAAGCTAAATTTAACAGCTGAAATTAATGATGAACATTGAACTTCTATCGTTGTCAAGCTCTCTTACATTTAATATAGCTCAAATAAGACATGTCACAATGAATTCCAAGTCTGCCTTCTAACGAAGTGAGCAGTCTGTAGGCCTCTGAGGAACAGTTCCTGCAGGGAGCTCTCGGTTTGTTCTCATTATTTGAAAAAGAGCTGCATTGGGTGTGAAGGCAGCCACGTGGATTTTAATGAACAAGCAACTCCGTTTCAGGAGGAATAATGAATGTCACCCGACAACACTCATGGAGCCCTAAAAACACAGACCTTTTATAAACCATTTTCTGCATAAATAATATAGCATAAGTAGGGTTGAAGACCCAGAAATTAACCCACACACCTACAATCACTTAATCTTTGACAAAGGAGCTAAGACTGTCCAGTGGAAAAAGGACAGCATTTTCAACAAATGGTGCTGGTTCAACTGGAGGTGAGCATATAGAAGAATAATCAATCCATTCTTATCTTCTTGTACAAAGCTCAAGTCCAAGTGGATAAAGGACATTCTCATAAAACCAGATACACTGAAACTAATAGAAGAGAAGGTGGGGAAGACCCTTGAATACCTAGGCACAGGGGAAAAGTTCCTGAATAGAACACCAATGGCTTATGCTCTAAGATCAAGAATTGACAGATGGGACCTCATAAAATTGCAAAGCTTCTGTAAAGCAAAAGACACTGTCAACAAGACAAAATGGCAACCAACAGATTGGGAAAAGATCTTTATCAATCCTACATCTGATAAAGGGCTAATATCCAATAGATACAAAGAACTCAAGAAATTAGACCAGACAACTAAATAACCCTATTTAAAATGAGGAACAGAGCTAAACAAAGAATTCTTAACTGAGGACTCAAATGGCTGAGAAGCACCTAAAGAAATGTTCAACATCCTTAGATATTAGGGAAATGCAGATCAAAACAACCCTGAGATTCCACCTCACACCAGTCAGAATGACTAAGATCAAAAACTCACGTGATAGCAGATACTGGCGAGGATGTGGAGAAAGAACACTCTTCCACTGTTGGTGAGATTGTAAGCTGATACAACCATTCTGGAAATCAGTCTGGCAGTTCCTCAGAAAACTGGACATAGCATTACCTGAGGACCCAGCTATACCACTCCTGGACATATACCCAGAAGATGCTCCAACATATAACAAGGACATATGCTCCACTATGTTCATAGCAGCCTAATTTATAATAGCCAGAAGCTGGAAAGAACCCAGATGTTCTTCAACAGAGGAATGGATACAGAAAATGTGGTCCATTTACACAATGGAGTATTACTCAGCTATTAAAAACAATGAATTCAAGAAATTCTTAGGTAAATGGATGGAACAAGAAAATATTATCCTGAATGAGGTAACCCAATCACAAAAGAACACACATGATATGCACTCACTGATAACTAGATATTAGCCCAAAAGCTCGCAATACCCAAGATACAACTCACAGACCACATGAAGCTCATAAAGAAGAAAGACCGAAGTGTGGATGCTTCAGTCCTTCTTAGAAGAAATAACAAAATACTCATGGGAGCAAATATAGTGACAAAGTGTGGGACAGAAACTGAAAGGAGAGGCCATCCAGAGACTGCTCCACCTGGGTATCTATCCCAGGTGCAGTCACCAAAGACAGATACTGATGTGGATGCCAGGAAGTGCATACTGACAGGAGCCTGATATAGCTGTCTCCTTAGAGGTCTGCCAGAGCCTGACATATACAGAGGTGGATGCTCACAGCTAACTACTGAACTGATCATGGGGTTCCCAATGGAGAAGTTAGAGAGAAGATTGAAGGAACTGAAAAGGTCTGTGGCCCATGGGGAAAGCAACAATACCAGCCAACCAGAGCTCCCAGGGTCTAAACCACCAGCCTAAGAGCACATAAGGAGGGACCCATGGCTCCAGCTGTATATGTAGGGGAGGATGGCCTTGTTGGGCATAGGTGGGAGAGGAGGTCCTTGGTCCCTCCAGTGTGGGGTAATTCGAGGGCAGGGAGGTGGTAGTGGATGGGTGGGTGGCACATCCTCATAGAAGCAGGAAGAGGGGTTATGGGATGGGGGTTTCTGGGTGGAAGGGAAATGGGGAAAGGGGATAACATCTGAAATGTAAATAAAATATCCAATAAAAAATAATAATATAGGATAGGTAGGAATGGTGTAGATGTTTCACCAAGGAAATTTTGCACAAAAACCTGGTCCTTCTCATACTATCTGTGCAAGACCGGTATGCTCATACTTTTCTTGCCTGTCTCACTTTACAGTATTATTAGATTTAAATTAGATGCAGCATCTAACACTTTGTATGAATAACTGTTAACTGCTGTTGTTTATACAACCTATAATTAAAATTCATGTAACCTACTGTTTTAGTCAGGGTTTGTATTCCTGCATAAAACATCATGACCAAGAAGCAAGTTGGGTAGGAAAGGGTTTATTTAGCTTACACTTCCACATTGCTGTTCATCACCAAAGAAGGTCAGAACAGGAACTCACATAGGGCAGGAACTAGGAGACAGGAGCTGATGCAGAGGCCATGCAGGCATGCTGCTTACTGGCTTGCTTCCCCTAGCTTGTTCACCTTGCTTCCTTACAGAGCCCAGGGCTACCAGCCCAGGGATGGCACTACCCACAATGGGCCCTTGATCACTAACTGAGAAAATGCCTTACAGCTGGATCTCATAGAGGCATTTCCTTAAGGAAGGCTCCTTTCTCTGTGATAAGTCCAGCTTGTGTCAAGTTCACACACACACACACACACACACACACCCCAAAAAAAAAAAAATCAGCCAGTACACCTACCGATAAATTCTTTAGGAGGTTCTAATTCCCTACATGAAGTCTGACATAGAAATAAGCAAAGAATGGGCTAAATTAATTCCTCAGAACCACAGAACTAATGAAAACAGTACATATTTGGAGACACGCCATAAGGCTCACCTAGGAAACAAGCCCTGGGTGTATTTGTACAGTTAGAACAATGTAGCTAGATGATTCCATTCACACTTAGCTCCAAGACAGAGCAGAGAGCAAGGGGAGAGCGAAGATAACATGCACACAGATGCTAAATGTCACTGTGCAACCACTGACTCCCACTTTAGCACTTTCCCAAGCACGCTGAGCTGAGCCTCAGTATAGTGTGACAGCTGCATGCATCAGTGATTCACAGAGCAGGAGCGATTGCTGATTTTGAACGTTTAAAAATACATTCTAATAAAGTCTGTCGGTACAGTATGGCAGCATCAAAAACACTGCAGGAGTCTGAAGACTAGTACTCTCATTCAGTGGAGACCTCGGCATTTATTTGGACCTTTAAATTCTCTAGGTTGTAATCCTCTGTTGCCTGGATCTGCTTTCCTGATCAGATCAGAGACATTGGAGGTGCACTGAACGAGGAGGGGTTGAACTGATGCTTAAAAAATCAAAGCAGGGGAAACAGGATCAGATATGGGCGTGTAGGGAGGAAAGAAGCAGAGAGGGCCAAAGAATGAATGGTAATAAAGAACCTCGGGGGTGGGGGAAGGGGGGACTTTCTAGAAAGTACCAGAGACTAGGCACGAGAGAGACTCTCAAACTCATTGGGAGTGACCTTAACCAAAATGCCCAACATTAGGCAGAGTCCACCTCCAGTAGATAGACAAGGCCTCAAGGGCCTCAAGTGGAGGGACTGGGTTACTAACCCACAGTCAAAATTTCTGTAAATTATTCATATGTAAAAGAACTGCAGGGACAAAAATGGAGAAGAGACTGAAGGAAAGACAGTCCAGTGACTCTCATGAGGGGCTGGAGGGGGGTGGGTACAGCAAGACCTGACACTATTACTGATGCTGTGGTATGCTTACAAACAGGAGGCTGGTGTGGCTGTTCTCTGAGAGGCCCTACCAGCAGCTGACTGAGACAGAGGTAGATACTTAAATCCAAACATTGGACTGAAGTCAGGGACCTCTATGGTTGAATTAGGGAAAGGATTAAAGAAGCTAAGGAGGAGATTGACCCCATAGGAAGACTAGCAGTCTTAACTAACCCAGACCCCAGGGAGCTCCCAGACATTGAGCCACCAACCAGGAGCATACACAGGCTGGTTCAGAGTTCTGCCTGGTCTGGCCTTAATGGAAAAGATGCTCTTAATCCTCTAGAGACTTGACGTCCCAGGGAAGGAGGTGGCTGGTGGCAGGGGGCACACTGTCAGAGGCAAGGGGAAAGAGAAATGGGATGAGAACTGTGGGAGGGGGGACTGAGTGGAATGATATCTTAGATCATCATAACCTTGACTAATTCCTAAATCCTATCTGTTTCTCTGACATCTTTCTTCCCTTCAAGACTTAGGTACTTCACAATTTTGTTTTTCAATGACTTGTCCTTCAGAATTTTCTAAATTGGCTTCCTTGAGAGCTCTTTTAATTCTTTAGATCTCTACATGAAATCCTAGAACTACATTTTTCAGTAATGACCAACTCTGGTTAAATGATAATATCTCTTGCTACCATAGCAGTACATTTCAGGGCATCAATATGAACTTAATCCCATGTAGCCAGCTCATTTTTTCACATAACAGAATGTTCTAGGAATTGGTCGTTCCCATGTTACCAGGTACTGGGGAACTGCACCAAATCACATCCCATCACCTCAGAGTCAAATGGTCATACCCTTTCTAGTTGTCAGAATAGCCTCTCTAATATACCTTACACAGTATCCACTCCAGTGTCCCAAGGGCATCCATAGCGTGACGGCCCTCTTTGATGCTCTGTGCTTCCTCCCCCCACTACCCATGTTACGATGTTCATCTCCTATCAATTCCTAATAGCGTCTGAGCTTGCTCTGAGTTGAGACCATCCATCTCTGCATCTATAGGAACGAGAAGAACACTAAGTATACCGCAACGTCCAATATGCTGTTGGGTATTGCGATGTGGTTCAGAGTACTCTGACAGAGAAGGAGCTATAAAAGACCATGTGACTAAGTAACTACCTGTGGGCTGCCTGGGGCATCTCTCTAGCTCTCAGAAATACGCTTCCATAGTTGCACTATCTCTGAGCTCAAACAGAAGTTCATCTAACAGAAAGACTTGAAAGGAGATCACAAGATTTGGGTGGGAAGAAGGCAAAGAGGAGGAGCAAAGACACACCAGGCCTGCAGTGTGAAACACAGAACATCGAACAGAAATGAAATGGATTTCTGCCTCTCCCACTGGCCCCTCTCTAATCATCAAAGCTTGTTATAAGCTACCAGATGCTGAACTCTGCAGGAGAATGTTTAATCTTTGGTGCAAGGAAGCCAATATCAAGTGTCTCTTTAACCTCAACATGATATCACAGAAGGCTGCTTGTCTGCATGCCTTCTCCCTGACCACCCCTCACTATAATGGTGAAAGCAAGTGAACTATTTTCTGTATACACGTACACTTCGTTGTGGAATGCTATGCTTGTTACCAATTACATGACTGGCAGGTTACTAGGATGACTGAGGTAGGGCATAAGAAAATTGGGTTGGCTAAACAAAGAAAATCACATGCACAGAGTACCTGGCCAGTATGAGCTTGCTCTCACTGAGTTTATCCTCACGGGACATTTTAGCCTTTCTGGGTACCTATTCGGTAGATCCTAACAGTTCTCATGGGGCACTGGTGGAGATGGTCTGTTTGCACAGAGACGTTTTACAATTTCTGAATTTTGTTTCTCTTAGATAGGCATTGTGCCTATGCAACTCATTTAAAAATACAAGGTTTAATCCCAGTCCTTTTAATAGCTGCTACGACAAACTGTTTCAGATAATTAAGTAATTCAAGTTAACAATCAGTCAATCAAACTCATAGTCATGTTAGATACTACTCTGGATTTCACATAAATATACATCTTGGGTTGTACAGATAATAGGTAGCTGGAGACAAGCAATGTTTGCTTATTCAGATATGCTATAAATAGATGGTCTTCAAAAGTATCAGAAATCCACAGGATATGGCCTTTAAAATCATTTCATTATTAAAAGATCTTTGACTATGAGGCAGAGTTACTCTTGACAATACCCCCATTCCACACCAAAGAGGATGTTAAGCATCTATATGGAGTTGCTTCAATTGTGGCAAACTAGCCCCAACTTTATCTGCAGCAGAATACTGTCCAAATAGGACCAACAGATGCGGGATAGTCGACTGCTAAGCTCTTTCAAGACAGGGCAAGCTAGTCCTTCATAGTTCCTGCTTCACTTAAAGCCTGTCAGATGTTCTGGGCCAGAAGGCTGAAGACAGATACTCCGATGTTGTAAAGAATATTGGGGACTGTCCAGGCAGTAAGCTATCTTTGTCATTTCTGCGATTTTTAGAAGCTGCATCCCTGTGCTTCCTGCATACTCAAATAATACGTATTCCTTCTCAAATCTCTGATGAGGTTGAAGACTAGATAGTTATAGTCTCACAATTAACCTTAAGTTGTTTAGGATTTAAAAAGATGTTCTAGATCTAAAAAGATGTTTTTAGAATGGCAATACAGGTTAAGATAATGAAAGATTAAATCTTTAATCTTTTTAATTAAATACAAAATTCTAACTCACCAAGATAGAATAGATGATAAAATACTTTATCTAAATTGCCAAGTATAGTGGACTAGACATTATAAATGTATATCATATTTTATAACTTTTATAATTGTTATAATTGTGTTCATTTTATATCTGAGAGAAAAGGAGCCTTTTATTGGACTAAAATGGGGAACTGTTGAGGTTGGGTCTGTTGCTTTATACTGTAATACTAAGTGAGGGCCCCCAAGACCTGGTTGCCCCAGAGATGAGAGTCCACACATAGACCCACGTGACACTATTTGTCCTTGTCCCTAAGTTATTTCTCATCGGTAAAGATGTCTACATCTATAGCTGGGCAGAATTGAGATAAGCAGTGCTTGATATTAAGGAGCATGCCACCATGGGTCAGATGAGTCATGAAACAATGGCCATGTGGATTGGCTATTTGGAGTTAAGAGCAGCCCAGATAAAACACAGCAAATTACATAAGGGGAGTATTGATTAGGAAATAGACACAATAGTAATAGAAGGTAGATACCTACCCAGGATTAGTGCTGTTTAAGGAACATTATAAATATAAAGGTTGTGTGTGTGTCTTTTATCTAGAAATTAATGGTCAAAGGCAGGGTAAAAACCCTGGATTGGGATTAAATATTTCTACCACAATTATAAGTGATCCTTATATGAGGATGAAATAGCAGTTAGTAGTCACAGGGATCATTGCCAAATGAGACAATGGATGTGGCAAGCCATTTCCCCTGTGAAGAAGCTTCAGGATTCTGAGGCTCTGTCTCTTCAATAGGATCATCTTATTAGCCAAGCTTTCACTCTCTCTGTAAAGCCTGAATCTTTCCATCTTTAGCGTTTGCATAGCAGAGCCCAGGAATAAGTAGGAAATCTTTTCCACTCACAAAAAGGAGTGCTTAGTTTTTCTTAGTATAATTTTTTCTCTTCCTTTAAAATATATAGCATTTCATTAGCAAACTCAAACGTTTATAGTTGAAAATTATTGGATTGTGTCGTGTCCACATTGGGTTATTTGTTTCTCAAGGATGTCTATCATAAGGGAGAAATAAAAGGGAAAACACATGTAAACATGTCTGTGTTCTTAGTTTGATATTATGATGGTACCAGGACCTTGTGTGTGCTAAGTGTACATTTTACTACAAAGTTACATATACCCCAGACACCTCAGAATTTTGATTTGTTTAAGGTAGACTATTTTTCTTCCAAACTATATAGACTAATTAACTGTCAGTATAGAAAAAAAAAGATAAGCTTTTCAGGATGGTAAAAACGCAAGCAGAAACTACCACTAACTATGAAAATCCAAACCAAAAGTATACTTTATTTAATTGGAAGTACTTTTCAGTGTTGCCAACAATTACCACAGAAATCTTTCACATTTGTTGCTTTTAGTAACACATTTGGTCTAAAATAAATGAGATTAATAAGCTTCAGTCCATTTTTATAATTCTCTTTCAGAAAAAAAAAAAAGGAAAGAGAAGATAAAATCGGCATCAAAATATCTACAAGAGACCTGTGTTCCCAGATAGGTTAGACTAAATCAGAAAAATCATTCCCAAAGATTCATTCTCAACTTCATAACAACACAATTATGATTCCACTTACTCCCTCAGAACCCAAATCTCTCACTGTATTAAAAATAAAATGTAAGCCTTCCTCAGAAACAGAGCTCTCTTTAGTGTTCTCAAAAATAGAGGTTCTGCCTTAGCTTGTTTACAGTCAATATTAAGCGCAGCTCAAGTGCTCTGCCCCCAGTTAGAGCCTGGAACAGACTTCAGCTTTCAGTACTGAGAAGGAAGCACTGTTGGCAGTGATGGTGATGGCACTGTCAGGAAAGTTTTGCAAATGCAAAGGAGGTTTAGAGGAAGAACACCCAGCTTATGGGCTTAGTCCTACTCGCTTTCCATTTGATTTTACTGGAATGTTTAATGTCTATGGAGTTTGGTTTGTCTATCTGCAGAATGGAAATAAGGTCTGCAACAATGAAATGGAAACAATGAACATCAACAACTGGGAAGGGCTAAGAGTATTCAATGTGCTCGGAGTATCATGATCTGAATTATGAATCAATTCAACAAGAATTCGCCCCGCCTGACTAATATTTTCTATACTCTAACAGAATGGCACCATTGGGCCCCATGCTCACAACATACAGAGTCCAAGCTCTGTGGAACTTCTGGCCTTCTAATGAAGAGGTGTGGGAAGGTCTGTAGAAAGTCCCTGAGAGAAGCCTCTCTGGTACCTTGAGCCCGAGTGATGTGTGGGGATAAGCCACACAGGTTGTCTAGGGGAGGGCATTCAAGGCATACAGAATACCAAATACAAGGAACCTTGATGCAGGTTTCCGCTTGGAATGTTTCAGACTTTCAAGAAGGGAGTCCAGTGGGAGTAGAGGGAGGAAGAGAGTGCTTGCAAGTGGTAGAAGAACGGAGTCAAACCATATCATGTACACTTCAGAGACAACAGTGAAGAGCTGTCTTGAATCTAAGTGATATGGGAAGCTACTGGGGGGTTTCTGGGCTGAGACCGAGATGGCATGTCCATGTGCTTGTGGGTTCATGAGTGCCTGCCTGCATGTGTGTAAAATAAATGTGTGTGTGTATACACATACATATACATATATGTGAATACACACATGCGCACACACACACATACACACACACAATATGTAAAGCCTGCTTGCACCTAACCCTTCCACCTTTGCTCTCTAAGAAGGACATAATCAATCCTCAACAATCACTGTCTCGCACTGCCCTAATGTCCACTCACTTATCTATTATAACACTAAGGTCCCTGTGAAACTCTGCCCTGGCAATCAGCTGTCCCTGAAAATGCTCCACACATCCCATGGGAAATTTGTTGTCGCCTCTCAAAATGAACTGTCTATTCAGCCATGAGACCTGTCAGACAGCCTTCTATCATAAATGCATAAGCAGATGAAGTGTCTGAAGAACCACATGTCTTCGTTTCTATTTCCTCAGTCCCTAGCATAAGTGCCCAGCACACACTAGTCCTTGATAAACACTTGATGCCTGCATACAGAGGTGACCCAACACACCCACATGAAGTTTTCCTACCAAATTTCAAGGCAAAACATCAAAAAATATTCCTTTGGCCATTCATAGAAGATAACAGACACTCCACCTGCAGACCCATGTGCCTAGAAAGCTTTGTACAGGTGGCAGTTACCAAAAGAAAGACCAAAAGGGTGACATGAGGCGTGTAGGGTCACCCAAGGACAGGAGCCACACTGGAGGAGAACTGAAGTCCTGGAAACAAAGATGGCTTAGGGGCACTGGGGAAGGGGAGCTGATCCCATACTGCAGATGGGCTAAGGTAACCCAGTCAGCGTTGACTGCATCAAGATTTAAAGAGTAACTCCTTAGTCCATGTACTCGATTACAAGGAGACGCTCAGGCAATTGGAAGACTGTCAGCACACTGCAGCAGGGACCTAAATAAACAGGAGAGGAAAAGCAGAGCAAGGAGAAGACTACAGAGCACACAGATCCATGTTTGTGGAGATCACGTGCAAGCTGAAGGACACCATGGATGGCTCAGATAGAAAAGTGGGGAGATCAGATTTCTCTAGTTGAGCTAGAAAGAAGATGAGACCATTTAGGAGAAATTGAGATAAATAATTTCATTTGAGAACACATTGCCATTGAGGTAGCTCTGGGACATCCAGGTAGAAGTTCTCTAAAAGGAATTAGCAGTACAATTCTGGAGTTCACCAGGGTATTACAGTCGGAGATAAAGGCTTTCTGGAACCACTTAGGGAAATACAATGGTTGGTATGAAAACAATGTTTTAAATAGTACCCCAAAATCGTATAGAAGGTGTAAGGCTCAGAGGCCCAGAGATGGAGCTGCAAGTCCTGTTGGGAACTCACAAGGAAAGGAACTGGACATCTGTGGATCCAAGTTGGCAATGTAATTCAGCCCTGAACAGACAGAATAAGAGCAGAGCAGAGTACTATAGATGGATTCATCTTTAAAATTATAACTCAAACAGTCCAGATATCACCAATGTTCAAATAGCACTGACCCCAGTCCAGGGGCATAGAGGAGAGATTCAAAACTGCTGTATGCCACTGGGTTACTGAGCATCCAGGGGAAAAGATGATAACACAAAATCTGGGGATATAAAAATGCAGAGAGAGCTCACATTCTAAGACTACTTTCTCTCAAAGCCTTTATGGATGGCTTTCTCGCCAAAACAATGGGAATTATGGTTGGGAAAGGGGGCACAAAGGAGTCTCGCTGAAACTTAAGGTTCCTGAAAGGACAAATTTGGGTAAGATGGGTAGAAGTAGGTCAATGTGCAGACCATCTGTGAGAGTAAGGCAGACATAGGCTGGCGGCTAGCCCGGCTACTTTTCCTACAGTGGCTTGCCTACATTCTGAACTTATTCAGAGGCCCTCTAAGAAAGTGAAACTAAATCTGTGCAATGCTAGGCACACACCCAGCTGCTAAGGACCCAAACGCTTCCTGATTTCCTTTCCGGTTTTAAAGGGCAGAAGACAGACTAGGTCAAAGATGAAAAGAAGAAAAGTATGTGTGTAGGGAATTGTCCAAGAGGTAACTTTTAAAAAAAAAAAACTATACTTTCTAAAATGAAGAGAGATGGGAGGACAGCAAGAAAGCACTCTCTGTACAATTCTGCCTTAGTATTATTATATCCCAACCTCAATAGAAACAGCATCCCAGTGTGATGCTCGCACCTGCTGGTGGCCCCAGAAGTTGCCAAAAGCCAAGGAGTCACTTGGGAGCAGCACCAGCAGGCAGCCAGTTTTGCAAAGATGTTTTAATGAAAGAAAGATGTTTTAAAGGTCAGCCAGTGCGCCTGTAATGGTGAGTAAGGGCTTGCAAAGGCAGAAAGCCACACCTGAAACACGGGTGGGCAGGTAGGTCCAGACACTTACAGGAACAAGAACACACCTCAAGAATGCAAGGCTACATTTCTCTCCTGTTTGAATTCCTTTGTGAGCTTTGTGCTCTGTGTTTATAAACCTGTGGGGGCTGCTTATACATTGTAACACAGCAGCAGTTGCTAGGCAGCCCCAAAAGGATGAGTGGCTAACTGGAAGGGTTATCAGGAATCGGAAACCTGTCCCTTTTCAGCATGGAGCACTTGGCAAGGTTCATATACACATGCCATTCACATGAGTCCAAAGGAGCAGTCTCAAGCAGCGTCACACTCCCCAGACTACAAGTGAGACATGAGGACAGATGCTTTTCTGGACAGTAGTTAGAGCTTAAGTAAATGTTACCTGTGAAGAGTCTTAAATAACTATTGTAATCACAGCTGTGAATAATGTAGTCCCAGTACTCTGAGGCAGGAGGATGACCATGAGTTTAAGACCAGTTTTGCCTCCAGGGTGAGGTTCAAACAAGCTTGGATTAGAGAATGAAACTAACAAAATCCCCTCCAAGGTTTTGAAAAAAAAAATTAATCGCAAGTAGATTTTCTTCTGCTTTGTTCAAATGAAAGTATCTGTGGGAAACCCTCCAATTCTAGTAAGAAACAACCCAATTTCTCACTGAGAAAGAAGAGAGAGAAAACATGTGACCTTGCATTTGCAGTGAGCTTTAACAGTCAGCTACAGGTTTGAAGCACCACTTATTTTCCTCTATCAGAAATTCCAGTTGAGAAGAAAAGACTTTGGTGGGGGTGGTGAGGGGAGAACATTTGTTAAACAGTGGCCTAAAGTTTTGGAAATGAATGTGCAAAAATAATCCAAAATAAATCAGACTCCATTGCCTATGCATCAACAGTACAATAACAACCGAGGGGAAGTTGGATGGAATTCCCTCCAAATGCATTATGTTCCAGAGAAGACTTAGATTTGATTTGCGGCTTGGCTCTCTTCCGCCGCCGAGATGAGCATTTTGGATGCTGTGCAAGTCATCTCGCAGAAGTCACCTGTGTTGCTTCCCCTTCTATTATCCCGAGTTCATGCTCCGCTGCTCACTTCCCACTGTTTTCTAAACAACCTATGCTAATTCATATTTAGGACAGTTAGCATTCACAGCTCTCTTCATCAACACAACCCTCCCAGCCAGCAAGTGAAATGCACAGCTAGCCCCCTGCTCTTACATGGGCTGGTGCATCACTAAATCAAGCCAGGCAGGCACACCGCCATTCCACTCAGATTAGTAAACCTCACGGAATTAATAAAGGAAAAACTAAGGCCATAGCAAGTGAGGGACAGACTATCGAAGACTGACTTCACCAATCATCAGAAATCAATAGGTCCTAGGCAGGAAAGACAATAAGAAGTAAGCAAGTTGTACTAACAGCTCCATTTATTAGAAGACTGGGCTTCGCAGTAAAAGACAAGTCTCAATTTGGTAGTCATAAGACCTCAAACAAGTGACTCTTGGCTCTGCTGCCAGAACCAAAACACCAACTGGGTGGGGGTGGGGGGTGGGGGGTGGGGGTGGGAGGTGTGGGGGCTATTATTAGAGGCCAGTGAGATGGTTCGGTGGGTAAGGATCCTTGCTTTCAGGGCTCACAACCTGAGTGCAATCACCAGAACCGGAACCAACCCCTATAAGTTGTCCTCTGACCTCCACACACATGCTGTGGCAAGTGGATGCATGTACCCACAAACAGACAACACATAAGTACATATGTAAATAAATAGACAGCTAAAGAAATGTAGTGAAAATATGATACTTATTATCAACTTTATGGACATGCACACACAAACTCAGAATTGACCGACATGTAATAAAAGCCCCATACGTGTTAGCTAGTTTTCTTATAGGATAAAAGGAGGGAGAATGTTGAAAATGAACTCCATCAGATCAGTGATTTTGGCTTACTCTGCTGTCATTGCTGAACCCTAGCTATGATCACCCAGTGTCTAGGAGGCACCCCATAACTGTTTGGTAGTTTGTCAAAAATGTGCTTCTCAGAACAAGGATGTTTGCTATCCCCGTAGCTGTTATGTCCTAATACACACTGGACAGAACCCCACAGGCTTGGTAAGAGGCCACACCATGCCCTTGAAAATACTGTTACAAACCGACATCCTAGTGTGCTTTTCACGTGACCACAGTGAGTGGCGACTATCATCAGCCTAAATTGGGAATCGAGACATCTTCACTGACTTCAGAGACAACACAGCTTTAACTTGGGAGGTACACACAACTGTTCAAAGGACACCCTGATACCTGGATTCCCTCAAAGTTGGATAAGCATCTGGCCAGGCAATGAACTGTGACCTTTCTAAGTTCTTTCCCTTTTCAATATAAGTGCCATCACCTCGGATAAGCCAGAGAAAACTAAACACCACAGTCCGGAGACATGGTACACGGAGGCTCAGCGTACTATGAGTTGTTTCAAATTTGTGTGGAAACACATGTTACCTTTGCAGAGTGTTCCATGGTGACCACCACTTTGGTTTTGGAACTGGACACTAAATCCATGGCTCCTCCCATTCCTTTCACCATTTTCCCCTGTAAAACAGAAACAGAAACTGAGTGGTCATGCAAAGCTTACTTCTATCAGAAGAGGAAGTGTGCCGCTAACTTGCCAGCACAAGGCAGCGCAGGGGAAAACCTATCGACTGTCACTACTCAGTACTCAAAGCTTTGTAACCTAAAATTCTCTTATTCTGTTAGCCTATGGTTAAAGGACAACATTCAGGATAATTTTTCAATATATTTATAGTTGCTGCTATTATTATACCATTACTGTGTGTGCCTATGTGTGAATGACACAAATGTATGCATGATGTGTCATGCGTGAGGAAGTCCGGGACAAGCCTGTAGAGCTGGTTCTCTCCTCCCTCCTTTCCATAGGTTCTCAGGATCGAGCTCAGCTCCTCAGGCTTGTGCAGCAAGCCCTTAACCTGCTAAGCCATCTGGCCAGCCCCCGGGATGAATAGTATTATCTCACTTTCACTAAGCATTACTAATACATTCTTTTGTTGACAACTTATTAGTACTAAGACAAGTTAATAAGAAACTAATATAAGAACCTTTGTAGAATTCTTGCAAAACCAGAAATGATCAGACTGAAACCTTGATAGACAGCCATGACCCTTGTTTCTGTCTTTCAAACATGTAGTTGTTTTTACCTATTTGTCTATTACTGACACTTTCTAAGGCACTTTTGGGTTTCCTATAGATTCACATTAGTCGACTGAGGCACTAAAGGAGTCCTCTAGCAGTGACTAATAAGGAAGTTGGTTCTGTTTGTCTATCCTTCTAGCTCTAGGCTTTCATCTTGCACTTGGAAGAGAGGGACAGAGAACAAGGAAAACCCTCCCAGTCAAACACAAACAGAAACGAGGAGCTGCATTCAGAAGTGTCCTGCCGCCACTGGTCTGTTTCGACCCACCCCTCTACCTTCCTTCATTATTCATTGATCAACCACCTTTGATGCGCCATGCACACCCAAAGGTTCCACCTGCTTGTTCTGTCTCCTGGATACAGAGTTTTGGAAAACACAGGTGCTTCCAAAGATGATGAAATAAATCCTCCCACGACACAGTGAAAAGACATGACTTCTAACACAGAAACTTCCTTAATATTTTATTTATTTATTTATTTATTTATTTATTTATTATTTTTTAGCTCAGTCTTCTGGCTCATTGGTCATTAAATACTCTCCAATCATCTGAGAGCTCTGAAGGGATTAAAAAGGGTATATGTGGGTCTAAAACAGAACCTCAAATCCATGATGTCAGAGACATCTCAGAAGTAATCACAGCAGGATGCAGGCATAAATTAGATGAGCTGTGTGTAGGAAAGGAGGAAGCGGATGGATGCTTTTGGCTTACAGATTGCACCAAGGAGATGGGTGGCAGCTGGCTACAATAGAGTGGAGAGGTGTGTGGAGCATACAGGATCAGTTAGACTCACACAGGGTTTGAAAAAAATGCAAAATATCCATTTAAATGTGCAATTTTAACTTCTCCATCAACGCCATGACCCTTAGTCAGCTGCAACCCTAACAGGTTGGTCATCAGGTCATCAGATTTTTGTAGAAAACACCAATATCTTTATGACTCAATAAGTATGGAAAAGCCATGGACAGAAACAAGAAACTAGAAATCAAGTTAATGTACTATCATTCCTTGAATGAGAAAAAAATTATCTTGGTTGGATATACCACAGGCAAACCTTGAGACATAAAGATTACATAGGTTTGAAACTTATGACAGTCCCTAACAGGGAGCTTGCTCAACTTAACTAAATACAATGTACACATCTGAAATTACTTCAATTAGCTAAATACTTACAGACACCCTCCTGGGTACAGAACACTAGGTTGCCAGAAACAGAACCGCAGAACAGCTGCCTGTTTGCTTCTGTTTAAAAGGGCCCTCTCTTTACACACTCATTGTATACGAAGTCTTTATAGCTCAGTTAAGTGACCTGATGTTCTCTAGCCCCCAAAGCAAAGGCTTGGAAATTTCACAGCACCATCTTAACCTCTAAATGCCTGCTTCTAAAAGCGAAACATGCCCAAGACTGAACAACTGTTAAACTCTGTGTGGCATTGCTGAGTATCAGCCCTCTCTGAATCTGAGTTAAGTATTTATAAACCTTAATTAAGACTATATATCTCTGCCATAAAGCCATGGTAAACCCTGAATAGGACAACATATGGAAGTGTATGGTAAATCAAATTTACAAAGATATTCATATAAACCTTCAGTTCACTCAAATTGTTGAGTATCTAGTGCAAGCTAGATACAACACTAGAAACTAGAAATCTTCAAAAATAGGATGCTGTTCTCTGAAATGTTCATTATCTAATTAAAGGAGAGTAACGATGAATATATATATATACATATATATGTATATATAGAGAGAAAGAGAGAAAGAGATCTCTATACATACACAGGCATGTATATGACATATATATGTATGTTTAGATAGACATGTATGTCTATGTATATATATACATATATGCAAACATATATTAATACTAATATGTACATATACATACATATATCTTAGACCAAGCTTTCCTTCTCTGAAAGTGGCACAACCCACTTCTCCTTATCTCCAACATACAGTTAAGTGACCTTTCCCTGTGTCCCTTCAGTATGTAACTCTACTATTACTAGAATTTTCAGCTTTGTCCTTCCTTCCTCCTGGCTCCTTTTCCCCTACATGACAATCTGGATGATGGAAGCAATCGGCACAGTTATGTTCCCGTAGTACCAGGACAGTGAGGATGCATATGGTAACTGTGCCTGGAGAAGGGATGGCAGGAAGGGGTGACAACAATCTTACCAAGAGGGGATTTCAGTAAACTTACCCCTCACTTGGAGAAGGCAATACTGAAAAACTGTAGAGTGGCACTCCCCAATCAACATGTTTCTAGTAGTAACTGTAAAATATATAGGTATTTGGTTCTCTTACTCTTTTAGTATGCTCGACATGTTGGAAACAGAAAACAGGATGTTTCCTACTATCTGAACTCCCAAAAGATTCTTGAAACAGAATCAATGACTGAAGGAAGACAAGTGGCTAGATAGCCTGGCAAGAACAAGAAGAAAAACAAGCAGCTATCAAGGCAAGCTTGCCATTATCCCTCAGCTCGGTTTATTAGCATTTGTGTACGACCCAACCACTTGATTTCCCAGCTCTACTACAGTTAAGAGGAGCAAGGGCTGTGGATTCCAGACAATGGAAAAAGGGGAGGTAAATATTTGTGACTTCTAGGTGCTGGCTCATAACAAGTCTTTTATAAATCCTTCATATTCTTCTACCTTCTACTGTGTGGGCGTGAAAACGCAAAGTGATGGGAGCTGGTGAGCTCCTGGGTCCTTACTGGACCGTGCATAACAAAGCCCACTTACTCAGAACCACACCCCACTGTTCAACAGCAAATGCTTACGGTCCCAAACTGCTTAAGATGGAAGACTTATGTGATACAGCAACTAGTGGAACCAATCCATCAATGTGGTATTGACCAAGCGTATTGATGGACAGCAGAGAACTCAGTATAGAGCAAGAGCTAATTACTTAATGGAACAAACAGAAGGGAGTTAGCAAAGCTCTTCAGAGGCAAGATGAAGGTAAGTCTTCCAGATGCTACGCTTGGAATCATAGCTCACTGTTCTATCCAAACGTCCGGCACATCCTCTATTGCTCCTGCTTCTCGCGAATGAGAGAGGGAGCAAGTAAAAAGAATCTGCTAAGGGAACAGCTGGAAAGGGATACAGACTCCACCTCCACGCTCATCTTCCTCCACCAAACTCAATATCCTATTCAACACAGACAACGAAAAGCTAAATAAATGAGAAGATTAAAGAACTAAAAATAGGCCTTTAAATCAATCATGAAAGAAAGATGACACTTGTAGAAAAATAGCCCTGTAATGAAGAAGAGGGTTTGGGCGTGAGTGAAAACTGGGCAGGGTGACACCAAGTGCAGCCTCTTTATAACTCTCATCAGCACACGCTTATTTCTTGAAGGGCCTAACTTTACATCTGTACTATATGCCCTCTGGCATAATGGGGAGATGATTGCTGGATGCTCAGCTTATAACCATCTCATCATTTTTCATTTAAGGGCTGACCCTGACATCAAGCACAGAAAGAATGCAATAAAATGAGCTAGAAATGTGATATTCTCCAATACACCCGAATCACACCACACTTCTACAGTGAGAATGCTCCAACTGTGATCCGTAGTCCATAACCATCCACTCAGGGTCTCTTCTGCAAGTACCAAGACTAAAATCAGAAATACAAGGCCATTAGCATTTTCAATTAAATTCGAGAATATAGAATTTAATTAAAAATCAGCATTTTCAATGTATTCCATCTGCTTTGTTTCTATTTCCTAATGCTGGCGTTTTTTAAAAAGTAAAACAATTAAGTTGTTAATATTAAGCATATCGATGTGGCAAACTACAAATGTTAAATTATATGCAAAAAGAAATAGTAAGTCAAGCTCATCTTGTAATTTTTGATGACTTTACAAGGAGTTTGAATATTTTGGGAGGTACTGCAAAATATGCTTTAAATAAAACACAAAACATGTTGAAAATTATTCATGACACCATCTTTTTCATTAGGTCATAAATAGCAACAGATCATTGCTGAATTGTTACTGTTCCGTATTGTGGTATGAAGTGAGAAACCGTTAGGTCGTATATAGAAACCGTTTTGTAGCTTTTTTAAGTGGTGGCATGTGCCACAGTAGGAAACGTGAACCCATGGCAAGTGTAAGGAAAAGACGGCTGTGGGTCGATTTATTAATAAAACTGGCATTCGCTGCTCAGTATAAACACCAGAACACGAAGTACCCACCTCAACCCAAATATAAGACTTTTTATTTCTGTCTTCCCCATTATTAAACAAGGCTCAAGGGAAGAAGTGTTCTCCTTAGCACGCTCCCTGCTAAAGCAGGTGAGAGGCAATGTAAGATGGTTAAATGATAACATTTGTTGAAACACGAAGAAAACAGGGTATAACTGTTTCTCTTTAGGGACAATGAAGACTTACAGTTTGCCTTAGCTTACAACAAAGTTATAGCAGAACGCTTTCCTTTTTGCATTAAACTTAGTTTTCAAAACCCCGAAAAGATGGCACCTTTCCTTTCATCAGTTTAATTCCATTTCCCAGGACAAGTGAATTGATCATGTAAATAAACTAGTATCGGACTGGAAATATAATTATATTCTCTTTTGCTAGGCAGGTAAAATAGCTTATGCATTGTAAATATCAGTTATCCATCATAGAGTGGCCTTTCCAAAAGCAAAATGCAATAAACTTGACATTTCATTTTAATAAGCACTTTTACTCCTGTTCGTGCAAGAACCCGTTTCATCAGTTATAACCTGCCCTGGGCTCCTCAGAGTTTGAACCTGGTTTCTTCCTAGCCTGTGTCTTTGCAGAGAGACCTGGACTCATTGAGCTTCCTAGAAGTTGTATGATTCAGGTTGCACCTTTGGAGCTTACATCCCAGGCATTTTACAGTGTTACATCAATTGCTTGGAACTATATATTTAAAAGTTTCCATAGCACAAGCGTTGCCTGGATCCTCCAGCCCCTTTGGGACTCTAAGGCTCCTTTCTACCATCTTCATCCCAAAGCATCTTAGTATGGTAGTCAAATGAAGGGTTCTCTCCCAGGCCCCAATAAGGGATTAATAACTTCTTATATAATAACTCTTACATCCTCCTCAGAGCTCAGCTCTAAGTACATGTTATTTCATAAACATCTAAAATATAATGAATTTGTTGTTTTTTTTTTCAAAGGAGGAAAGTATCATTTACAAGCTGACCAAGGAAAAAGAACTTTAAAAACATGATAACTCGGGCTCTGGCCATGAATTAAGCCTCTGCCTCAGACTTGTCTGGCAGTCTCTCTCATCTCTGGGCATACAGAATTCCTTGCTTTGAACACCTCAGAGTTCCTGAATGCCCTCCTTTGTTCCCGGGATAGAAAGAGATCAACAGTGCAAATTCTAAAGCCTTAACACCATCCCTATTTTCTTTCAAATATTCAAAAAGTAAATTTTATTTTCCCGAGAAGTACAAGGAATAAACTCCATCATAATGGGTAGAATTATAGAATAAGAATCATGTATCAACTTTAAAAATATACTTGATAGTTACACAGAATAATTTACAACCGCATGTATTTTCTAGTTTCAGGCCGAATTCCTGAAAACAAAAATGTTTCTGACACTTTATAACAGAAACTATAAAGACGAAAACACGTTTCCTCAAGATACTGTTTATTTCTAAGTGAGCCCGAAGAGAACAAAATTCCTACAGTAAACAAAAGATGCTTTTAAAAACCATGATCGGGATCTTCATTCATTTATGAGGTAATCCATAATAAACCATTACGTAGGCTAGAACATGTCAGAGATGTAATAGGCTTGATTCTAAAGAAATCAATTAACTTCAAACATGAAAAGTGAGTTCTGTTCCTGGTATTAACCACAATGAATCTCTCATTTCATAAAAGTGTAAATATCAGTCAGAAGTGCTTCTACAGTGTTCGTAGAAAACATCACTCCTGATGAACAAAAAGCCCAGTACATTTAGATTGACCATCACTGATTATATTAAGGCTGTCACGCAGACCTGGGTATGGGGAGTTAATATGCACTTGTTATAAGAACTACGGAACAATGCTTTTCTTTTCCTAAGGTACAACGGATGTGTGACCTAGTTCCTTTGGTTGTTGGCATTACAAAGGAGGCACATTACAGAGGTTAACTTCTTTGTCACAAAGTCACAGACAGGCTGTCTGATCTCTCCTCTGAACTCACAAAATGGGCAGTCAGAGAAAACAACTCTGTTGATTTTGAGGTCTGCCCAAAGCTGTAGAGTTTTGGTTTTCATCGAGTCTAATCGTAGCACAGCAGAGATGAAAATCAACATCACTTGAGACGCCTTATGTGCACCTTCTCTGCCTGGCCGCCTTCAAAGGCTTCGGTGGGAGGAACTTGAACACAGGTTTCAGAACAGATAGATGTGTTGTTTCTGCTTAGAACGATTAAGTGCTATAATAATACAACTCAGTTCTGAAGCCACTCATAAAACAGAAACAAAAACAGGTGCCAGCACCATACTTAAAATTCCAAAGATTAGTATTTTTCCCCAAACTGGAGCACCAAGGGGAATATGCTAGAATCATATGAAATGCTTCACATATGACCAACTATGACCTACAAACACATAAATTCTTAGTGCTGGGTTCAAGTATACAGTTTAATGGTTTGAGAACACAGGGAGTAAAAGACCTGTCTCCATCACAAACTTATTTCAAAGTCTTATGTTACTTATAAAGTACCTGGATGACCCCTACAAAACAACAGCAAAAACACAAATAATCATTTTCTGTTGCATGTATGAGGATACAGCTATCTCGTCAACAGCCCATCGGCATCGAGTATTAAATTATGACTACATCTTTCGGAATCTGAAACAGCCAGTCTTAGAAATGTTCTTTCCTGATTCCTCCAAGAGGGTGTGAGAACCTGAACCACGGCAGAGGTACACACTCTTCACATCACCTCCCACCACCTGCAAAGCTCCAAAGAGCACATTACAGAATTATTGTAATTACACTGCCATTTCTGACAGCTGGATGGGACATTTACAGCGAGAGGCATGGTGACTGAAAGAACATTACTGAAGAATACACGGAAGCTAGCAACGATGGCATTTTTTTTTTTTTAATCCACAGCAGAAAGGATTTAAAAAAAAATAGGATAGATGATTTAATAGCTTTTTCTTTTAAGCCCACTAAGGGTAATTATGAAAAAGCCAGTTGTAGACACTAAATGTGAGTTCTCTATTAAGCAAGGAAAGGCTATGTGAGAAGACGAGATCATTTTGGGTCTACATTAATTATAATTTATACCTCAGCTATTGTCCTGACTGGGCATGGTGAAGAACCAGCTGGGAGTGGTTGGTTATGAACATCCATGGCCAACTGGTCTCAGGCTACTGTTAGAAAGTCTTGGGTTTTTTGTTGTTTATTTGTCTGTGTTGTTTTATTTTTTATTTCAGGTGCAAGGCTTACTTTGTGAAGAGTGCTTGCTACGTGGGAGGTAGGTCTGACTCAGGTGATAGACAAAGCCCCATTTCTGATACTCAGGGAGCCATAGGCCTGAGTACTACTGCATAGACTCACAGTGTGTGAGTTCCAGAACTTCCAGAACTCCAGAGCAGAAGAGTCGTGCTTATGGTCATGGTCATAACCATGACCCTTCTTTTATTAGAATATTAAGAATATCAAAGTCCTGAGTTGATGTGGGAAGGGCCAGAGGTCCTGACATCACAGGCAATAGCCACTCTTGGAAACCAAACATCCATGTTCTGCATCTGGAACCAAGAGTGCTGCTATAAACTAAAACTGGCTATTCTTCACAGCAGGCAGAAGGAAGTAGAAATAAAGACCTTTTCAAATACCAAGACTGGTTCAAAGGATTGCTTTGGGAAATTAGAGGCACAGGCATTCCCCTCAGTGACTAGGTTGAAAGTGGAATGTTGTTCTTATTCTTCAAAACCCTTCATGGGCGACCAAGGGATTCAGACAGGTATGTGAACTGAAGGCCTACAAGCAGTGAAAACCTGGATCTGGCAGCAGCATACACAGCAAGCACCCACATCTTATGGGTGTGGTGCTAATGCTACTTTTTCAATACAAGAGACCAGACCACTTGAAGAAATAATGGCTGTTCAATGAGATGAGAATCTTGTATAGTACCAGAACATGAGGAAGCACTCAGTAGAAAATGAAAAAAATGCAAGGGTACCAAAGGGATCCAAGTGGGAGCCAAACTGAAAGAGCTCCCAGTGAAGTTACTTAGAGCACATAAAGCAAGAACATAAGTACCACAGTATTTTATCACAAGCCATCCTGTGGTCACCAATTCAATACACTTCTGACTTTAAACATCTTGTGTCAGTGTAGACTCACAGGGAAGGGACTTAGCTCCACAAGGATGACCTTCTCATTCCTCAAAGGACAATTATTGCAAATAGTAACTCCCAACATTTCTGATGCCCCACCTATGACATCAGCACCTTCCACAATCCCATGTCAGGTTTAGTAACTGATTAGAGCAGGATGATGAATCCTGGGAAGCATCTGACTTACTGCTGTTTGTTATCAAGGATATACCCAAAGACTGGCCAAATGAAAGGGATGTCCAGAGCTTGCCATGGCACATGGAATACAGACTCTGTGCCGGTATACCTCCTCCTTCATGGCTGTATTCTATATCCCTGTCTCAGACTTCACCCTCTAGGACTTTTGTGAAAGTCTCACTATGTAGGTATAATTGAGTAAATTATTGGTATTGATACCCTAGTCATTGGCTATCGATACCCAGCCCTAGTCTTTCTTCCCACCGGAGAGACAGTTCTATTTAAGTGATGTCTATCTAATCATGACTCCTTCTCTGGAAACCATGTGAAGGGACTTGTCATCAATAGGCGATGTTCCTACCAGGAACTTCCAAATGATTTAGAGAGTCTATATGTGTTTTTCTTATGATTATTCCTTCCCCTCAAAAGGTAGCACTTACTCTCCTTTGACCCTGGAAAGGGGTTAGGTGCACTGAACTGCTTTTAGAGAATAAAGCAGGAAAGGGAGAAAATTGTATTTAACAGTAAGCAACCCTGGAAAACCAAGAATCAATGACTACAATGCACCATGCAGTGCCATTGGCTTCTACCTATCCAGTACTGTGCCTTTTGTCAGCTGTACTGATTTTTAATTGAGTAGGTGGCCCACGAATCTAATCCCAGCACTTAAGAGACAGGCGGAGGTTGACTGCAAGTTTCAGGTCAGCCTCATCCACAAAATGAGTTCCAGACAAAATAGAGCTATGTAGTAAGACTCTGCCACCAAACAAATCTAAACACAATCAAGTGTTTATATCAATGCAGTAACATGATGTTTAAAATCATGCCCATATCATATGTCTAAATTCGTGTAAGCATGTCTGTCTTCTCAAACATTCATCTTCTTTTTTCCTTTTAGGACAAAAGCTTTCAAAATCTTGCCTAGCTTTGTGAGTATAGTGTAATATTGCTATAGAGAGACACAGTTCTGTGAATAGCTTAAGATTTTTGTCACTCCCATGTAACTGAAGTTTAGCTCTCATTAGTCAACCTTCCACTAGTCCACCGCTTCCTTTGATGACTATAATTGTACTCTAATATGAGATGAGGTATAATAAAAATATCAGACAAACTCTTTCTGGGGTCATTCTACAGCACACCTGGGTCAGTAGTTCTCAAGACAGGAAAAGTTATGAAATGAAGAATGACAGAAACTGTCATGGATCAAAGAACACTACAAGATAACAAAAGAAAATTCTACTGCATTGGTTTACTTAAAATTAAATAAGAATAAAATACAACATAACACCCTGAATTGAATCTTAAGCAGAAAAAGGAAACTAATGGGGGCGCGGGGAGACATGACATCTACACATAGACCATATCTCTATAACAGAAATGTATCAATGTGTGCTTCTCAGTGCTGACAAATACAGCAGAAGCCATGGTAGCATCTGATTGTAATAAGAGCAAACTCTAGACTATCTCTGACGCTCTTCTGTAAATCTAGAATTACCATAATTTTTAAAAATGTCTTTTTTGGTTATATGCAAGTATATATTTTTCTTGAGCATTATATCCCTTTTTATACAGCTTTTTTTTCCTATCTAATGTAAATGAGTATCTGCTGTGAGCCAAGTACTTAATTTACTATGATAAAGCTATGGTCACTATTCTTGGCATTATCAACACTCTACGAAGACAGACTGAATCCCAGGTCTTTGAGCCGAGAAATGTTTAAAAGTTCTAGCAAGTTATGCCTTATTGTTCTGCTTTAAGTGAGCAGCTATGCTGTGAGCTCCACTTTTTTTTAACCCACTGAGCCATTTATTTATGTATTCCCTTCATATTATTTATTTATTCCCTTTACAACCCAATATCAGTCCTTCCTTCCTCTTTTTCCAGTACCCCCTCACACAAGTCCTGGACCCTTCCAAGCTCCCAGAAACTGAATCACAAATCAAAGAGAGAGCACAGGCTGGACCTAGGCCCTCTACACATATATAGTGGATGAGCAGCTTAGTCTTCGTGCGGGTCCCACAAACAACTGGAGCAAGGGCTGTTGCTGAGTCTGTTACCTGTCTGCCTGTCTGTGGATCCTGTGCCCCCTAAATGGACTGCCTTTTCTGGCCTCAGTGGAAGAGGATGTGTATAGACTTGGGGGGTGGGGGGTGGGAGAGGAAGCTTCCCTTCTCATTTGAGAAGAGGGAATGGGGGAGGAATTGTGTAAAATTTTCTTTAAAACTAAAATGTCATACATTGTGTGTTCCTGGGGTTCTGTTTGTTTTCCCAGCAAATGGAAAACAAAACAGAAATTTGGTGCTTAAATTTTCCCCTTTAGGAGGCTCTCCTGATGACTCTGCTGATGGCTTTAGAAAAGCTGACTCTTAAAAACAAGCACATTTGTGACAGTTAATCTATGCTTTCGACTAAGATAAGATCTGTTCTCTGGCAATAGCTAGACTTTATTCCTTGGCAGAAGCTAACATTTAACAATAGAGTGGCTGCCAGCATTCACTGGGGTAGTTCCTCAATAAGCATTAACAAATGATTCCGAGAACTGCATATATGAGCTCTGGGTTTCGATTTTTTTCTTTTCATCTTTGTAGGAAACTTTGCCATCCAAATCATTGTCCTTTTGATCAGCTTGTCCCAATGCTAGACATCTTAAATTCTGAAAAAGCTTTTGGAAACCAAACCATAATCAAGACCTTCTAAAATAAACTACACTATTATCAGCATTTTGAAAAATATATGAGTGTAACTGCTGTACAACGAAAAGAGACTGTTTCTCTCTTTGTATCCTAATTTATTTTTACTGTTATGATTTATTTTGTTCATACTGTACATTGTTCAGTAATCTTCATTTTACAAAGGTCATTCCCTATTAAAAGGAAATGTTTTAATTATAATCACAAAAAATAAAAGAAAACAATAAATAGTACTTGAAATACTTATATTCTTTTATTGATAAAGAAAACATTAGGGAAAGTTAATAAGTTACCTAAGGTTATAAAACAAGTCAGAGAGAAGGGTATGGGATGAAATCCCTTCCACTTCCAGTGAGAAGTAACTGAATCCCCACAGAAGACGAGACGCTTCCAATTTTAAAGAACCCATTAAGTTGGCCTTATTGTATTAATTTTCTTTCTTAGTGTTTCTAATCTGTTGGATGGTGTTAATTCATTTAGTTAAGAGGCAGACAGTAAGGCTGGAAATGTCTTACATAGCTTCAGCTTGGACAGTTTCTAAAAATAAAGTTAGATTCTTCAGGATGCAAATTATAAAACTTTCCTATGTCCTTATAAACAAACCATGCAGCTTGCACCAACCTGAAAGCTGTGACTTGGGAAAATTAAATTTCCTCCAAAACAATACCTGTGAGCAGCAGGGTGGAAACATATTAGCTGACAAAAACCTGTGGGTGCCAGAATGCACTTCTCATATAGTATGGGGGGAAAAGAAGACAAAAAAAATTTAAGGTAGCTACTTCTGCTCATTTATAGATTAACCTTTCAATTTCTGATTATTTTGAAATGTTCTACATTGCAGTAAAATAAACAGAAAATGGAAAGTTAAAACATGTCAAAAACTGATTGTCTGGAGCCAAAGTTTATGCTTGATGCATGTACAACTGCAACAAAGTTAGGAATCAGGTATATCCACCAAGACCATATTTTAAAGTTGGTGTTCACATAGCTATATTTGGATAATCTAATACATACTTGATCCTATTCATTAATAGTTCTCTGTAGTTGAAGAACTGTTAAAATATTCCAAATACAGAGGCTGAAGAGATGGCTCAGTGGTTAAGAGCACTGACTGCTCTTCCAGAGGTCCTGAGTTCAGGAAAAAAAAAAAAACCAAATTCTTAGAAATTAATTTAAAAAAAAAATAAAAGGAAAACCTCAAGTACACTACAATTATAAAGTCTGAATTGTCCCATTAAAGTAAAATCTCTAATCATTATTAATCACTCACAATATTTTTGATGTTATATTAAATAGAGACAAGGTAACTAACGGCATGAGAAAACTCCTATTTGGAGATAACTATGTAGACTCCTACAAAAATATGGCAGCTATAAGAATTTCGTGAAGCATAAGATCAGTAGTAAGCAGTTTTCTTGTGTATTATCAAGTTAGCTGGAAACTTAAATGCAACATCTAGCTCAGAATGTTGGCAAAGATCTATAAGATAATGCAATGAAATAAAACATAAGTGTAATGAAAATAAAATGAGACATGAACAGGCTGAGCAGACCTGGGTAATCTTGTGTAAGTGACAGACAGTACCACGCTTCTGGCCAAGGGGACTATGACAAAACCGTTCCTAGTGAACGCATGTAGTGCTTAGTGCTCTGGAACACATAGACAGAACTCTCCCTTTTCCTCCTCCTCATTTACTGTCTTCATCCTAGAAACAGTGCTCTGTAAGGTGGAAGACCCTATTGGTGTTGCTCACAACTCCCTCCGCACTGCTAACACAATGCATCATACACAGAGGGAAATGCTCCAGGCTCAGAGAGAGGGCGCAGAGGTTAGGGCACTGGTTGCTCTTCCGTGGATCCAGGCTTGATTTCCAGTGCCCACGTGACTACTAACAACTCCATATAACTCCAGTTCCAGGGCATCTGATGCTCTCTTCTATTCTCTGCCAGCATCAGACACATATAAGGAACACATACAACATCCAGGACAACACTCAGAAACTACAAATAAGTGATTTTTTTTTAAATGTGCCAATGAAATCTACTCAGCAAATGTTATTCTCTTCATCACATGTTAAAAATAAAGAGTTCGGGACTAGAAGGTTCAGTGACTGCAGAGATAGATACTTTTCAATGTGCTTCAAAGAAGATGGAGGGTTCTGTGCACTGGGAGAGCACATTGGATGCATCCTCCTGTAATGCTAAGAGTATCAGCAGCTACATTAACATCAGACTCCAAGGCTGGACAATGAGCTCACGAAGTCAAGTAGATAAGAACCAGTTTTGCAACATAGGTTCAGTCACTTCAATTCTCTGCATTCGATACGCCTTTCTGTCCCTCTGTAACTGGACATTAGAGAATCAATTCCTTAATTCCTTATGGCAGGTGGAATAACAGGACTATGATCTATATAACAATCTTTATATTAAGAAAGTCTGAAAGGAATATTTCAGAGACAGTGTGGAAATTTTTTAACTAGATGTCTCCAGGTTATAAATACTACTTTCTAAAAACAAAGTGTTGATCAAGATGGTCTCTACGCCAAAAGAGTAAAGTAGGAAGTGACAATTTCACCAAGTGGGGATGTCAAATTCAGTGATTTAATAAACTTCAGCACCCAAGAGTCATTAGCCTGTAGCTGCAGGGTCACAGTGCCATCAGCCCTGTGGTTTTGCTCCCTGCTAAGTCATCCCGGCAGAACCATTAGTCGTCATATTACTAATAATGGGTGTCTGGGAGGTCTCGTTTATCATCTCCAATGCTTTGCTCCTTTTAAGCAGGCTGTTTAATGAGAAGAGGCTGTTACAGTCACGGGAATGCATCATTAGCCAAACATATTATTGCAAACATCACATTCGCTGCTTTGCTTCTCTACATTAAAAAAAAAAAGAGGGGAGAAGAAGGAGGGTGAAAGTGAGAGAGATGGAGGAGGGCGAAAGGAAAGAGGAACAGACTTCCCTCTATGTAAAGGAGTCTGTCTTCTAACACTAGAAGACACACAAAGTATTCAATCAAATTCTTAAAAGGGGTTTCTATTGAATTTAAGGAAGGAACTTTTTAATAAAAAACATATTTTCCAGACACACACACACACACACACACACACACACACACACACACACAGAGATAAAATTATTTTTGTATAAACCAGCATGGTACCCAAGTAAAGAGCTGTGATAAATAACTTATAGGGCTTGTACAATGGTTCAGTGGATAAAGTACTGATCACACAATGGGAAGGAACAGTGCTCAGACCTTCAGCACCCACTTCCAGCCATGTGAGTGTGGGAGGCTGTCTGTAATTCCAGCCATGGGGATACCCAAGGCACACTGGCTAGCTAGACCAATGGGAATGAGAAGCTTTGGCTTCAGTGACAGCCCCTGCCTCAGAAAGTAAAGTATAATCAAGGAAGAAAGCCTTGAGGCACTACACTCCCATGCTGTGTAAATTATAAAAGCATCAAGTTTCTAATTGGCACAGAAAGTCAGAAAGTACACACACAGACACACACACACACACACACACACACACAGAGACACACATAGGTGTGTATATGTATATGAATATGTATATGAATATGTATACCTATGTGTATATTTCAGTCTATGCTTCTCAAATGCACAAAGACTGAAAAATATGAGAGGAAAGCAAGCATCAAAATGTGCACGTCTCCTCTGCCTTAGGAATGTCCATGCCACACATCTCCATGTGCACTGCAAGGGCCTCTGTGTCTGGTAACACACGTACTACACAGCTCCACTCTCTGGGCAGCTATTTTATGCTTTCAACAATCCGCTCTCCTAGATAATCATTCACATCTGTGTCCCTTCATAAGTCAATAATCTATTCCAGCTGTTTTCCAAAAATAGGCATGAGGAAGGCACTAGAGCAGACCCAAATGTAGATTCTGTCAGCTGCACATCCTTCCACATTTTCTTAGCTCGTCTGGGGTTTCACCATCACCATGCTGATCAAGGGATGGGAAGGAGAGAACTGCTGTTGTCAAATTTTCCCTATTTGGATACCCTGAGCAGAGCTGTTAAAAAATCTGTGTACTCGAGAGCGACACTGCATACCAAGAAGATATTAAAGGAGGAGACAAACAGCATCTGCACTATTTTCTTGTCTTAAAGCCTCAGCGTTTATTATACTCTGACACAGTAGTGATGGATACCAGTGCCTTGGTGCTGAGTGCTCAGGATTCATATAGCCAATGAGACAATTATTACGCATAGGGAAAAGATAAAAGTCAATGAAAAATGATGTAATAAAGCTCAACTTCTCAGTGTCTTGACTGTCAGACTTTGTAATAAAAATGTATCTATACTTTATAAATCAACCTAAATCCCTGAGACAAACAGCAACAGTTCACTTCCTAAAACTACACAAGGAGGGCAGGATACATCGTATCTCGGAGCAACAAAAGCAAGAAGTATCTGAAGGCATTGGAAGTCCAGCCTGTGGATATGCACCTAGGCTGAGCAGGTTCTACTCGTTCCTGTGAAAATGTCTTGCCTGAGTCAGTTCAGTTTTAGGCATGTAACCTCCCTTTCATATTTTGCAGCATAGCATTGAAGAAGATGGACATGAGAGCCAGTTCATGGAGGGCATTAATGCTTTCTAAATTTCCTTCCCATCGCTCACTGCTAATGAAAACATATGTTCCAGATGCTATCATCTGTAAGGGTGGAGCCAGAGCGCAAACCGATCTCAAAAGGAAACCGTGTGGTCTTTACCACTGTGACTCACAGAGGATAACAATACATACTGTGCACCACATACAAAGAGGTCAAGAAGTGGTTGCCAGTTTAAAAAAAAAAAAAAAGTCAAAGACAAATGATGCTGCCAACATCCATGACCAAAAATGCTTGAGCAGATCAAGGAAGACTTTGCACGCTTACCTTTCCAGCTCACCAAATGTCATCTCACAATGATCCAGCATTCCCCAGCACCATTCTAACAGGCCCATTCCTTTAGAACTTGTGAGTTCCAAAATTATATGAAGAAAATGATAGAGCAATACATACTGGTGCTTTAACCATTCACTGAAATCTTAAGAAGGCATTTTTAAAAATATATATATATATACATTGGATTTTTTTTTAAATGGCAATGTATAATTGGCAGTAAAAACTTCCATGTTAAAGCATACTAAAAACAAACAGCACATGTCTTGACTCTGTTTACTGATGCCCACGTTCTCCAAAGGGAGGCTCCTGCTGAACAGGCTCCACCCAGAAGCCTTGTACATGCCAGACTTTCAAGCCACGGTGTGGATAAACAGAGAAACACAAAGATCAATGCTCCTCCTTACTGGGACCAATGCTTTTATTCCTTCCCTGCCAGGATTCCAACTCTTCTACCCAGGTCATCTTCTTAGCTTATTAAAATAACAGGCTATTCACTTGCCATGTACTGTGAGTCAGTCTCTGTGACATTTACTCTGTATTTCCCTGTTACTTCATAGAGGTCTATAAAGTGGGTTATCATTACATCATTCCTATTTTACAGAAAACCCAAAGCAGAGAGCTTTTCAAGTTATACTGCTGAAAAATGACAGCAGATTTCAACTAGGATTTATCTCACCACAAGGTCCTTTTTCTCAACTACTAATGTTAGGAGAATCACACTCTAGTCTCAAACTCCCATCTTAATATCAAAAAGAAAATGCTTTAATGCAAAAAGTTTAAGGTATCAAGTAGTCTGATACCTACTTTTTAGACTACTGAAACTGATATTGTCAGTGAAAGAACCCGAGGCTTGCTTTTCTAAGTCCGTTCTCCTACCCACCTTGGCATTTTATGAGATTTGCAGGTAGGAATACATTCTGGTTTCCTATCCTAAAACACACTCTGTTACTTGTCACTGTGATACACTGGTTAATAGTTGGGACGATTCCTGCAAAGTCTCCGAAAGCTGTCATCACTATACCCACACCTGACTTGGCACAACTCAGGTAGCAAGAGAATCCACAGACTTCTAAGAACTGTTACTACAGACAGACCCATGGTATTCCCCCATCCCCACTCCCAAATTTTAATGATGAATAAATGGGTGATAATTATCTAATGTGTATATTTCCTAACTTAGTCACAGGCTGGAATCACTCAGTTTGCTATACACCACACCATCCCCAGGCTATGTCAGAGGTTAATCAAACTGAAAGGCTTGGCTAGAAGCAAAGTTGGCCTCAGTTTTTTAAGATTTTATTTTTATTTATGTGGATGTCGGTATGCATGCATGCCACATGTGTGTATATGCCTGTGGGGACCAGAAGAGAGTGATAAACCCCTGGAGGTAGAGTTACAGTTGGTTCTGATCCACCTTACCTGGGTGACAGGAATCAAACTCAGGTCCTCTGGCGGAGCAGCAAGTGCCCTTAACTCTAGAACCATCCCTCCAACCCAGGCCTTGATACTTTTTAACCTTTGAGATGACTCCAATATGCATTAAATTTGAAATCCAGAGCTTGAATTACTATTAGATTTTAATATTTCAGGTAGTAGTAGATCAATAAGGCCAATGTAACACAATTTATAACATAGCTATCAATTAAGTAAATCCAGCATGTTCAAGAATTTCTTTGAAATAAAACTAAGAGATTTCAAAATAAACTATCATAGAGCACCAATATTAGTTACTTAACAAAAGTCCATTTAGCTAGTGCTACAGATAAACACACAGAAAACCTTAAACACACACACACACACACACACACACACACACACACACACACACACACACCCCTGAGCCTGCAGCCACAGTGTGCTCCACCTCCAGGAACACATGTCCACTGTTGCCCCTCCTCCATGTAATCTCACAGGAACAGCCTTTTCATGCCCAAAATCAAAGGGTAGAAATCCTGTAAGTCGTTTTCTAAAGCTAACGCAGAGACTTCCTCCTTGATCTGCACCACTCAAAGGAGACCTGCTGCCTTCTGCAAGCGGACTTGAACCACCACAGGTTTTAAATTCCCTAGCAGAAGACCATGTGACTAAGAAGTCATACAACCGACCAAGAAAGGATGTTTAATCACTATAAGTAAGAAAACTAGAATTAAAATACTATCAACAAAATTTAAAATTAATGATCCTCATTCTTTCTAGCTATAAATCTTGCTTGTGATACATGTTTGTCAGCTCTGATATTCATGAGATTATAACCGATCCATTTTCTCAATCTTCTGTTCCTCTAAGGAAAAGCCTCTGTGACATTTCTGGTCACTAGCCCTAAAGACACAGTAAACCTCGAGTACTTTTTGGGACTGCTGAAGTATTTTTGGGCAAAGTATGGTGGCTCATATAGTGGTTCCAGCCTTAGGAAGCCGAAGACAAAGTATGAATTCAGGGCCAGCCTGGACTACAGAGTAAGACCTTGTCACAACAAAATTGAGTCCAAGAAAAGAATGTATTTATTCATTTTTGATGATTATGTTGTATGCTCACAGCAATTGGAGAGTCTTTCTGGATGTGAAAGTATTCTGATCCAACATAATTCAGAAGAAGGAAAAACGTCTACTTACAGGTATCATCCAGTTGGCCAGGTCACCATATTTAGAAACCTGCATGGCTCCTAACATTGTTAGATTGACATGTCCCCTGGGAAAGAAACAAGAAGCATAAAGCAAACTTCACAAGCTATACATCTCCCTTGCTTTTAAAGCATCAGCAATTAAAATAATCTTATGGCCTGAAATGCATCTGTTTTCCTACTCCCTACAATTGATTTCTAAATAGATCAGCTCTTAGCTGGTACAAAGAAATAACCATTAAGAGTTCTTTTTAAAAAATTATAGCCTATATCATCTCCAGAAACAAACTAAACACAGGTGTGCACAGTGAAGTTGGTTTCCTTTAGTGAGGGAGTGTAACTTGTTTCAAAGACAAAACAGTAGTTGCAATGTGAGCCCACAGTTTGAAGCAACCATTAGGAATACCTTATAATGCTATTTCAATCAAGCTGGCACAAAGATGCAAACTCCATGCAGGGGGTCTTTTCAAAGTAGTGGGGTGGAGATTTCCATGCCCAAACCTCAGTGGGAATCATTTCTCAGCTTTTCTGCAGCTGAACAAACCGTGGTCGTTTAATGGGACTGAGGGAAATGGGACTGTGCCTCAGAGTCTTGCTCACAGGCTCAGGGGATGAGTCAGCCCACTCCACCCCACGTGAATATGAGGAGCTCCGTTATTACTTACCCTCTAATCATGGCGAATGATTCATCGCTGGAGAAGAAAGAGGCTCCTGGGAGAACAGTAACTGTTTCCTTTCCTAAAGGCACACACAAAAGAAAGAAGGGAAGCAGGGAAGGAACTATTAGATCTCTGATGTCATGACGATGGCCAAAGAGGTCTGTACTGTGTCTGCTTCTGAAAGACTCTACAATGCAACCAAAATGCATTTGCTTGTGAGGTAGCAACTGGCCACCCTGAGAAGAGGTGTATTTTGCCACTGACAACTGTTTAGCCCTGTCCCTGAAAAGTGATAAGAACCAGCATTTATGGGATTATTGCTTGAAAATTCTCTACCGGCAAAGCACCCTCTGGGATCTACAAGATGCCCTTCAGCATTGCGGCTTTAGACAATGGCAACTTGCAGTTAATGACTAAAGCTCGCCGAGAACCTAACATGCAACACGGTGGCTACAGGCACCAGTACTACACTGCACACTTGAAATAGGTTCTGAAAGGAGACCTTAGACGGCAGCTGCGGGGCGATGAATGAATGGTCATTAACTCGATTATGTCAGTCATTTCACTACGTAGACTCGCATCAGATCAACAGACCAAATGTTAAACACTGAATATATGCTTATTTTAACTTGCCAACCATGTTCTAGCTCTGAGTCAACTTGGCACAAGCTAGAATCACTGGAAAGGAGGAAGCCTTAATGCCTCCCTCCATAAGATCTGGCTGTGCACAAGCCTGTAGGGCGTGTTTTTATCAGTGACAGATGGGGAGGGCTCAGCCCATCGTGGGTGGTGCCATCCCTGAGCTGGTGGTGCTGAACAGTGGGGAACAAAGAAGCAGCACCCTCCATGGCCTCTGCATCAGCTTCTGCCTCCAGGTTCCTGGCCTGCTTGAGTTCCTGTCCTGACCTCCTTTGATGATGAACAAGGATACAGAAGTATAAGTAAAATAAACCCTTTCCTCCCTAAGTTGTGTTGGTCATATTTTATCACATCAATAGTAACCCTAACTAAGATGCCAACTATACCTTAATAACTCTGGAGAGAAAAATCTAAAATTAAAATATGTGAACAAGATAGAAAGGACATCCCTGACTCCTTATTATCATTAAGCCTGACCCTCCCTCCTTATATTCCAGTACATACACACATCCGTGTTTTTTCTCTAGCTCCTATGAGCTGTGAGTTTCTTTCCAATTACGTACTTCCATGAAATCAGAGAATACCTATGAACACATTTAATACTAATTTCCTAGAGACTTTCTTGCAAAGACTTCTAAAAATTACACATTGGTATAAAAGTTCAGAGCTTGGAAGAAAAAACAAAAAACAAAAACACTTCCCATTTGGCTGGGTGTGGCAGCCCACGCCTGTATCCCAGCACTCAGGAGGCTGAGGCAGAAGGACCACCAAAGTCTATATAGCAAATACCAGGCTAGCTAGGATTACAGGCTGAGACCTTGTTCATGCAGTTAGCACACTAGCTACACTACTGGTGCCTTGGTCAGACCCAAGTTGCCCATCTTGTGTGATCGAGTTTCTCTTTGCTCCAGGGTTTCAGAACATCATATGGCCTCTCCACTGGTAAAGTGCTTAAATGCCATCTGAGTGAAGAAAGTCAGCTGTCTCAGAACACTCCATCCTCTCCTCTGATGAAGTAAGGTAGTCAAGAAGAGGAAGAAAGGCTGCGGCGTTGAGATCAGAATACAGGAAAAGCTCGAAGATGCATCAGGACCAGAAGAGGTCTGGCCATCCTTAGCTGTGTGCCACAGCCACACTGCCTACTTCTCAAGGACTGCTGAAAGCTAATGCTTCTGTCAATATCCCCCACTTCAGCTCGAGTATGGGAATAAAGTAAGCCTATTTATATCATGCTGAAATATTTATTGCCCGGGGGAGTTTGATTCTAAATAATGGAGACATTTTCTCCTCCTCCAAAGTACCATAAAACTGAAACGCTTTGGGAACACTTTTCTGACGTGGTTAGAAGTGGCTTTTAGACAGCACACAAGACTTAGAGGATTAAGTGAGATAATGCATGTGAAGTTCTCGTTCAGAGCCTGGCACAGAGCAGTAGCCCCACAAGATCAACTGTCACAATTATCACTGCTACTGCCCTCTCCAAACCACTCAGACAAAGAGGCAGAGCGGCCGCCCCTCCAGGGATAACTGCATAGGACCAACAACCGCCTTACAAAGTCAGGCTCCCAGCCAGCCTGCATGAGCCCTCAGCTTTAGGACATACACAAAACAGTCAGACCTCATCCGAACACAACTTCCCCATCTGTCACAATCAGATCCTTGTCAGTTGTGTGAGGTGGAGAGTCATGGAGGAAAACTGTAGAGGGCATGAAAGAGATACAAACATACCACGCCAAGTCTTTGTTTTCTGAGTACTAAGTCACAATGGCATCCACAAAGCATTTTCCACTGATGACACACGGGGGAGAACGTTCACAGTGATTATTAGTTGTAGTGATAGAATATTAGCACTTTGTAGGAAATCCTGAGATGAATGAGGAGAGTTCTGGCTTGCTAAAAGCTGTACAAAGCATAATCTTATTTAAAAGCCCTGAGAAGAACTCTCATGGGAACGGACCCAGGCCCCTTCTAAGGCAGTCTCATAAATTATTCTCATCTGAAGCAAACTTAACTTCTTTTATTTATACTGTTTGAGTATTTGTATGTCCGTGTGTCTTCTAAAGCATGGTTATATTCTTTTAAAGTAGCTACTCACACATTTTGAGTTATGTTATTTGTTTTTGAGAATGTGTACGTGGTGTGTGTGTGTGTGTGTGTGTGTGTGTGTGTGTGTATGTGTGTGTGTGAGTGTGTGTTCAGAGTATGATTCTCAGGACTCATTTCTCTCTTGCCTCCCTATAAGACCCAGGGATCGAACTCTGGTCAGGCCTGTATCTAAGCATCTCTGCTCATGAGCCGCTTCACTAGCTTGACTTTTATTCATTGATAATTGCTGTAAGCATGCCAACAGGCTAGCCAAAGGTCAGCCCGGAAAACATACGTATCAGCAGCATTATTCAGACAAAATAGGTTGTATTTATAGACTCAGTAACACACACACACACACACACACACACACACACACACACTCACATACTCAATTAAAGAAAACAAGGTTGTGAATCTGAAAGAGAGTAAAGTGATGTACACAGCTTTACTTCTAAGGCTCTGGGAACACTGCAGAGGAGGGAGCAGGAAGAATATAAAAGCAGGAAGACAGGAAAGAGGGCTGCAAAAAGAAATAGCCTATAGATAAGACACAGCCATTATAACCATGAACTCTTAAGCAACTGCTCAGTTCCTATACTGATAAGCATGGCCCTGCCAATGGTCAGGTATGGATAGGGAGAGGCTCACAAAGCCCAAAGCTCATTACTTAACTATCTGCTACTGATCGATCCAGGGAGAGAGGGAGTCACTGCCTTCAGCTGTGTATTCACTGCTCACTCCACCAGGCTCCAATGGATACTTCCAATCTGATGGTCGCACATATGACCCTGATTTAATTAAACAGATCATGCAACAAAATCGAAAGTCCTGAGTCTGGGGGAGCAAGAGCAGTGGATGTGGATCACAGGGACGAGAGAGATGAGAGAGGGAGAGAGAAGAGAGCAACAGGATGCACTAATACACATACAGAGAAGAACATTCTTGTCCTGTGGAAGGATGGGAGGAGGCGAAATGAGCTACATGTGAGGGGTTGCTATAAGATATTCTGGTGGTCTCTGATGAGCATAGAGATGGGGATAAAAATGAAGGGAAGACTAGAAAGCACACAATAAGTGCAAAGGCTACAGGAATAAAAGAGTGATCCTAAGCAGAGAGCACCCAATAGACACTCAGTGTAGAGTGGCCTGTACTTTAGTATGCAGGACTGAGATGCTCCACACGTGGCAGAGCCCTCAAAAGCAGGGTGAACTTTGGGGAGGCTACTCTCTAGTTGTTACAGGATGTTTGGCAGCATCCTTGGCCTCTCTCCACCTGCTAGATGCCAGTAGTGCTCCCTCCCAGATGTAACAGTCAAAAGATATTCCCAGACGGTGTCAAATGTCCCCAAGAGCCTTTTGAAAATGGGCAGTGTAGAAATTACACAGCAGGGCTTACACAGGCCACAGATGTGCAGAATGATTGTTTCCTTGAATGGTATGTCGTTAAGAGCATGACTTGTATATTAGAAGAGAACAGCACCCATAGGGAAGCATGCAGGGCTCATAGTTGAAGAAGGAAGAGCAGAAGCATGGGAATTATTAGAAACTTCACAGTGACTGTAGGTTACCTAGTGGCTGCCTTCTGCGCCTCTCTAAAGCTGACTTTTCAGCAGGTGTAACCCAGTGTCTGACAGAGCCACGGAGCAGGAACAAGACACTGGGAGCCCAGACTCTGATGAGTTTATCTTGGGCACTTTAAGATTACAGTGATATTTCAGAACTCGAAAACTGGTAGCTCCCTCGGGACGGAGCTACTTAGAAACTTTATAATGCAAGAGGCCCTCCAGTTCAACAAAGCGACTGAAAAGAAAACAGATTTTCCAACAGCAAAGCTGAAGGCTTCAGAAATGGAGTTATTCATTTTTGCAAATAACCAACTAACATAATAAATTAGTCAAAGCAAGCAGCAAATATTTTCACAGATCAGTGAGCTCCTGTTAAAGGGTTCGGTACAATTCAAGTACAGCGTTGGTTAAATGTCATCGAATTATCACACTGGGCCTTTCAGAGTTGAGTCGTGTTAGCTAATTCAGATACTCAACCCAAATGTGCATAACTCCCCAAAATCCCGAGCATCAGACATCAGTTTGACAGCTGGCCTTTGTGTTCAGCTCACATTACTTCTGAGAGTTACACATACTATTTCTGAGTGCAAAGTAAGAACAATGCTTCTGTGGGGGCAGAATTAACAAAGAAGGCACTGAAAATCCTCCTAGGACAGAAATTAACTTCTTAAGAGCAGCTCCATTTGAAGGATGAGCCGAAGGCCAAAGGAAAAGCAATGTTACCTCACGTATTGTGACAGCTGCCAAAGGCCTGACCTGCTCATTCAATAGGTTGCTAATATACTTCACGTCCCTGTCAAGTAACAGGCTGATAATAAAAGGCAAAGCATGTGACTACATGAGCAGAGAAAAAGACAGTGCTAGAGCCCCAGAGAGTCAAAGAAATTCTCTATTTGTCTTCAGTTCACAAACTCAGTGGCCTGGTACAGACTTGGGCAATGCCCTCTGCAGAGGACCCTCTCATGCTAATGAGTACAGAACGCACACACTGCCTACAATCGGAACCCCAGTGCACCAGCCTAGTACCGTGCATCCATTCCACTTTCTCTATCCACAGAAGCCTCACACATTTCCACTTGGGGTTGGCCAATAAGGGCCTAAGTAGAAGACCCAGAGGATATCTTCGGTCCACCAAGGTCACTGTCGTTTGGTGGTTGTTTTTAACCCAATGCCACACTTTCTGTTGGGTGGCTCTTTCCTGCCACTACCTTTTAAGAATAACTCACAGTAGGAATTCCTCATCATTTCTGAGTTTCCTTTATACTGTCCAAAGGCTTCTAAATTGCCTATCACTGAACTCATCTCAATAATACCACGTAAGGGCCCGTTCTCTATTTACAAGGCTCTGCCATTAAAACGGCTCCTACGCGTCCTTCTCTATCACAGCCGAGACTGGATGAGAGTGACCTCAAACACTAGAAGGGTCATGTCCCTCCTTTGTCGTAAATATGATGAATTCTCTCCAAGAAAGACAAAGAACTCTGATTAAATTGTTGCTGGTATTTGGCATAGAACTAGCAAAAGAAAATGGTGGAAAAAAAAACTGAAGTGAATTTACCTGCATTGATGAGATCAGCGTCAGCTTCTTCCTTTAGTGGGTATGGGCCCTGTCAGACACAGCAGAGCACTCATTCAGTAAGTGACAGAAGCACATTTCCCCGTCACATGCTAAAAATGCTTAAATACCTTCCCTGAAGATCTAGAAAGTTAACATCTGTGTGTGTGTGTGTGTGTGTGTGTGTGTGTGTGTTTGTGTGTGTGTGTGTGTGTCTACATCTGTATGTGTGTGTTTCTTGTGGTTTATTTTATCATATTCTGGTTTGGGTATTTTTTTTAGTTGCCTGCTTGCTTTTCTTTGTTTTTAAGTTCTCTGTTTCCTAATGAGAAAAAGTGGGTGCGAATTTGTGTGGGTGGAGGGGTCGGAAGGACCTAGGGAGACTTGGGGAAGTTGTGATTGCATAAAGTGTACAAAAATTATATTTGCAATAAAAATTTAAATTATTTGAAAACATACATGTTGTGTGAAAATGTTTTCAATAATAAAAACAATAACAAAATAATTTTGTGTTTTAAGTTTGTGATCTTTTTTGGATTGCATTGTTAACTATCTTGGCCCACAGAGAGAGCCTGTGGGTCACAGGTCGAATCTACCTGCAGCCCTTTCCAGGAGGACAGTGAATAGCACCGACACATGTGTTCTTTGGCTACACAGACTTGCAACAGCAGTTCTTTTGTTTTGGTCCACAACACTTTGGAGGTTTGGATTTAGAATTCTAATTTTACCTCTCATTGTTATCTACACATGGGCTTCCTTATGTTCCCTCTGCTCAGTCCTCAGTAGAATATTTAAAATGTATAGTTGTGTATGATTGTATATGTGTATATATGAATACATGCACACGTGTCTATATGTATATGCGGATATCAAAACGAGGACTTCACACGCTACATACATGCTTTCTGCAACACTTGAGCTAATTTTATATTCCTTTCTATAAAGTAACTCTAATGACTTGACTGGAGCCAAGGACTGTTATATCATAACATATACCAACAGAAAGGGAGAAAGAGAAAAAGAAAAGATATAAGAGTTAAGAATGAGTGAACACTGGCTATAAATTTTTAATTACTCCCAAAAGTGGGATTAAAAACTATCTTATAAATACACTGAATTATACCTAGTGTTTTAGGTCTCTGCACATTTCTATTTCAATATTCGACGTGGATAATTCACAGAAACTTAGCTTTTTCTCTGTCTTCAAAATGAAAAAGGTGACCTCTCTAGACAACCTCAGAGGTTCCTCAAAAGAAGCAGCCTTTGACATCAATAGAAATCTGCTTCTATCCAGACACACAACATTTTTATGTCTCTGAAAATGACCATGAGATGGCTCAACCGATTAGTTATTTACTATGTACCTCTGCTCATAACATATGTTGTCCATACAGGATTTATATTCTTCTGTATATATAATTTTATTACAGTGGCAGAAAAAGTTTATTGAGAAATAATACAAAACTGGAAAAGTATAACAAGTAAACACCAGCTATCATTAAAGAGAAGTTTAACTGTCAACTTACCAAACCCAAGACTCCATTTTCACTTTGAAGATGGACAGTCATATTGGGACTGATGAAGTTGCTTGCCAGAAGAGGTATCCCTATACCCAAGTTAGCTGGAGGAAAATGTTAAGGTGAAACACAGCAGAAGCAGAGTACTCTGAGTCTTCTTTACAGGGAATTGTCATGAATATAATAACTGAATAAATTCTCCAAGCACTGCACACTCATGGACAATTCTCCAAAAATAATTCTAATTAGTCTCCATTTTCCCACAAACATTATTAAGCTTTATCACAAAGATCAAAGGAATGGCTTCAGAAGACAACCAAGGTCAGTTTAGTAATAATGTAAGTCTGACTTTATTTTTATCAATGTGTGCAACAAATTGGATTTGTATATATTTACAACTGACATTACTAAGCATGGTTTGGCCTTTGTTTAAAAATTATTTCCACTATACAGAACCTTCACTAAGAAGAAAGATAGTTTAAAATCCCCCCCAAAAAATATTACTTTTAAGTTTAAAGTAATATTAAACTGATTAGACCAAACTGTGACTGGTTTGGTGGCTGCAGTATGCCTGAGACATCATCAGGACAGAGAGGGATGCACTTCAGACAAGGCTGGCTCCTTCCCTTGCCTATGCAGACAATGGATGATGATGGCTAACATGACACTGTCTTCCCCCAGTGAATTCTGATCACAGCACAGGTGCACACTGTACAACAGTAACAGAGGCTTAGAGGTGAAGACGGGAGGAGTAGAAAATTATCTGTCAAGATGACAGGAAAAATGACTGCAACTCACGGGAAACAGGAGCCCGTGGATGAACAGGTTCCAGTTCTGTCTGTCCTAGGTCTGTCTGTAAGTACAGCTTCGCTGGAGCCAAAAGTCTATAAATATTTGTCTCGTCACACGCCATGTGTATTGTTTTACACATTGCACATTGGGCATTACAAGTCACTCTCTAGTATACTGAAAATCAGCGAAATGGCGAGCGATCCAGTGCACTCAAACTTCAGGCGCTAACTGTACGAAATCATGTCCACTCTGGTGACTTTGGCCAAAGACGAAAGGTAACAGGAACAGACTCTGAATCATTCATACTTTTAAAGAATATCAGATAAAAGAGTGTGTGTTCATAGCATCTTTACCAAAGGAAGCAGAGGTTTGTTAAAAGAAGCTGGATTTTTTATCATTCGCTGAGTGAGCAAATGTCAGAATACCAAGAAAATAGATTCTAAGATTTGAAGCCTCCATCTTAATAACAGCTCCTTCTCAAAACTTCTAGCTAAATGCCAAACTGCAGAAATGCAATGTAAACTCAGCAGCTACTAAGCTTATTTTAGTTGCCAGCAAGAAAGCAAGCAGATCATAAATTTAAAACATACACCTAGATTACACATACCATCCCCTAACGTTTGACTACTCTTAAAGTTAATGTGAACTGGACAAGAATCATTGTTCAGAGGCCTAAGAGCTCATCAACATGGAAAACCAAGGCCTGTATGTTGGTTGGGTGGGGCTCAGACGGAGCTCAGGCTATAAAGGATACCATACATGCCATCCTCGAACTCGAGAGCGGCTCTCTTGATGATCCGCTCCCTGACATCCCCAGGCTTACCAGATTTAGCTTTTCCATCTTCTTCCTTTCGGAGTGATAAACGCTTTAAAGTAAGCAGAAACAAAGTATCCATGGTCAAGATCTTCTTTCAACTTTAGCATTCTTTGAATATAAAAATTTACAGGGGAAAAAAAATAACACCCATTACCAGTAGGAGGCAAGTCCTACAGTATGTAAGGGAGCATTTCTAAGTAGGCATGGGTGGTGAGTCATGGCGGAAATCTCTCTTTAGGAAGTAAATAAAGCAGGGTAGACTTTTCCAAAGAGGAAGCAGAGCTGATTGCCACTCCAACTACAGTACCGCTTTACCTAAGTCTTAACAGCTGAATTCTCATCAGGCATTCAGAAACTGAGCCTGATAAGGGGAAAGCCATAGGCCCTGGACATCTGTCTCCCAGGGCTGTCACAGTGTGTTTACCATGTTACTGTTCCCAACTGCCTGTCTCCACCCACAGCAACCAGACTGGCTTTGCTGTGTGGTCATCGCAGAAATCATAGAAAGAGCCAGAGGACGGTTCGCATTACTAAATCTCGTTAAAGCAGACAGGTCTGTTTGGAAATATCCTCCCTGAGTTCTCGGGGCTCTGGGCAGCAGTCTGGGATGGCATATTGTCTTTCACTCTGACTCTTAATAGCCCCACTATGCACCTGTTGTGGTCCTAATCCCTAAAAACTTTTGACTATTGTGGAAAAGCCCCAGTCCTCCTAAATTCAACCCCCAGACACCTTCATACCCATCATTGGCCCATAGCTCAAAGCTAGTTAAACATTATCTTCTTCTTGTATTCCAAACAAGCACAAAAGTATTTCAAGACAGGTATTTATGCAGAAGCATTAAGACTCCAGAGGTGTAAAGGCACCCAAGGTTTACTGTTCATCTCCGTCCTCGAAGACAGCTATCCAAATTCTGGGATCAAAACTAGCAACCATTACAGAAATCTGGCAGGTATTATGGCCTATAAAATCACAAGACGTGGAGACACTGCTACTCTGGGCAGATACACAGTCAGTTCCTTTCCGATGGACTCACCGGAAGCTCCTACTTAAGAGCCAGAGTGAGACTGCTCGGCTCCAACCTTCTATCACCTGGAATGGCCTGAGAGACACATATCTCCAGTAACCAGATTTATATGGACCGGCAATAAGGCTCTGTAAGTTACCTCGATTCTCTTCTCATATTTTTCTCCCTTTATAAGGCGGTGTACATAAATCTTTGGAATGTGGATATCTTCTGGGGCAAACGAGCCAATGTCTACAATTTCTTCAACCTAGAGAGAGAGAAAAAAAAGAATGTTAAGCGATACAGTGAAAGTTTAAAATAAATGTTTATGTTTCTGAAAGTGAAACACACATAAATTCATGTCCAGCTGGTGAATATGATATAAACGATAAGCATATGTATCCATTTAAGTGCATGCAACATATATCACACTTTTTTGACCCACAACTAAGAAAAAAATCAAAATCCATATATTTATCTGAATGTAAAATTCAGGACACAAAGGGACAAAACTTAGCCTTTTCTGAGAGAACTCTGCTTACTAATTCATCAAATGCATCAGGGCAGCTGCTTGGACTTCGTAAATTGCAGCTCATCAAGGCGAAGCCCAAAAGCGCACTCCTTCAATTAATGAGAAATTTGTCATATCAAAGAAAAAATCTGTAACAACATCTGCGTGGTCACTTGCAGAGGGTTTTCCATACAGATGCAAATGCCACTCACAGCCAGCTTTAATCACTCCTGTTGTTCACTCCCCAGCATCGTGACAGAACTGCAATCATCCAAATAATTTTACTCAAAGATGGATAATTGATTTTAATATGGAAATTTCAAGAAGGAATTATTAAGTAATAACTAGAAATAGGCAAATTAATTCGAATCAGAGTCATTCACAGTGACATTTTGCAATAATATAAAATGTTCCCAAGTTCATCTGCTATTTTAGGATTCATTTTTTTTTTTTACAATAATATAAATGAACTAAGAATGACAAGGAGTCAAGAAAACCTAATTTCAACATTAAATTCTGGTTAAAGCTAATTTTGGTTAAAGAAATCAGCTTTCTTATGGTTGTAGAGAAAATCTCTTATGCACTGTACACCTGTCAATAAAAAAAATAATTGACCATGAGCTGAGGTAGGATTAGAAGGTGGGACATAAGCAAGACAGAGGGGATTCTGGGAAAGAGACAGGCATGCGAAGAAAGATTCAACCAGAGCCAGAGGAAGATGGTCAGATAAGACTAAGGACCACTTAACCACCAACATGGCAGAACTCACAATTGAATACTGGGATTATTGATGTATGAGCTAGTCAGGGAACAAGGCCCTAGCTTTTGGCCTAGGCATTTATTCATACATAAGAAGTCTCAGAGTCACTATTTCAGGAAAAAAGTGTCTGGGTGGAAAGCTCAGGGTTGCACATGACAAATGCAGAATTAGCTCAATGGATATCATCTGTGCTTTGGCTTGACGCTTGGACACTTCTCAGGGTCTATAGACAAAGAGTTGGGGCACCTTCAGGTCACTGAGGGGAGGGTCACTTTTATGGGACCATGTCTCCCTCATCTGTGCATTATGCTCTCTGGCCACCAATAAGGTAAGCAGGCTGTTCCACCCCACATCCTCCATTACTATCTAACATCCCCCGCCCCCAGAGGCCCAAAGGCTGAGGACCTGCCTAATCATGAAGGAGCAATTCAAAGCCATAGCCCAAAATAATCCTTTTGTTTTCATGAGGTGATTGCCAAAGCTTTCAATATAGTGACAGAAGTCTAATACAATGCCCAAAGCAAATAATCATTTACTTAAAACGAGCAGTCTTACTTAAACAGGCACAGTTATTTTGAACTTGCCATCTGAAATATTAATGAGACTACCCAGAAGTCTGTGGTGTTAAGTCCTTACTATGCTAAGTTGCTATCCTGTCTCTCACCAAGCTCCTGCCACAGAGAAGGAACCCAGATTTCAGATCATTAGTTATTACATACAGGCAGATGAAGAACACCAGGGCACTGGGTGGGGACAATTTCTGATAAGAAAGATCTGGGAAAAAATTTAAACGCCAGGGAGGAATCATGGTATCTATGTTGAGTCAGTGTGGAGAGCTGGACTAGGGAACAAGAAGCACAGGGATTGGTGGGCTGCATGTTCTCCAATGGGGAATGACAAGACAGCTTCTTGCCCTAAACTTGTCTTCCCCTCTGAATCAACCATGGTATATCACCATTTATTCATATTCATATTCTCTCTCTCTCTCTCTCTCTCTCTCTCTCTCTCTCTCTTTCTCTCTCTTCTCTCCTTCCCCCCACACCATTCCTCCTGCTCGCTCTCTCTCTTTCTCTCTCTCTTTCTTTCTCTCTCTCTTTCTTTCTCTCTCTCTCTCTCTCTCTCTCTCTTCCCTCCATCTCTGTCTCTATGTATGTGGTATTGTACCATCATGCTTGTGAGGGTGTGTGCATGTATATATACAGGTGTACACACACACACACATGTGCACATGTATGTGGAGGCCAGAAATTGACAAAGGTGGTCTTTCTTGATCTCTCCCGCCCCTTATTATTTTTATTTTTATACAAAATTCTTTCCTAAGCCTCTAACTCATCAATTTGGTAAGGCCGACTGGCCCCTGAGCTCTTGGAACCCAGGGATGACAGATGTTTGCTGCCACACTTGACATCTGTATGTGGCTGCTGGGGATCCAAACTCAGGCTCTTATGTTATACAGCAGGCGTTTTACTGACTTAGCCATTTCTCCAGTGCCTGTCCTGACTTTCTTTCTACAGAGCAGGTGGGCACCATGAGCTGGAAGTGGTCCTAAGAACTGAAGCATGGGGGCTGTGTCTTAGCCTGGCTGTAACGTTACAGCTCAGTCACACTTCATGTGGTTTTCAATGTAAGCCTTCAATGAAGTCCTTGACTTTAAAAATGTTTCTATTATACGGAGGATATATATGAAGGCTACATATTCAAAAAACTATTGACCACTGCACTCAATATAAAGTCAGAAATATTAATGGTCAACTATAGAGAACTGATAGAAATAAATATTAGATGTCCTAACAGAATGGACCAATTATTACGCTCTTGTAATATTGAGTAGCATCTCACAATTTGCTTCATAACAATAAAGAATTTTTAACAAGCAAATATTTATACATACATGCTTCAACGTAACTGCATCATTTTCCTTTTCTCTTTCTTTATAAACTATTAATAACAAAACATGGTAGCTATTTGGACATTTGCATTGATCAACTGCATTGATCAGATCAGGGTAATTAGTATTGATTTCAGCACTAGTATGTGTAGTAAGTGTAGACCCATGAAAAGCAGAAATTCTAATAATTCCTCTCTCTGAGTAGCTATACAAGTTATTTCTGTGGGAGGGGGCTGTTTGCAGAGGCCAGGGGACAACCTCCAGTGCTACGCCTTAGGTGCTGCCCACCTTGTTTTATGAAACAGTTTCTCACTGACCTGAAACCCACCGGGTAGCTAAGCCATCAAGATCCAGGAATCTGTTTGTCTTTGTCTCCCAAGGCTAGGAGGCAAACATCCTCTTACCAGGGGGAATTAAATATAAGTCGTGGGAATCGAGCTCAGGTCCGTACACTTACAAGGTAAGCACTCCATTGACTGACATGTATCTCTAGCTCTGTACAAGTTATTTTTGTTTCCCTTCTACAGGGAGAACCCTAAAACCATTTGAGTATCAGAATAGGTGCCCATGGCTTCGCAAACACTAAGCACACTGACTTAGGGTTGTATCGCTGTGAAAAGACACCATGACCAGGGCAACTCATAGAAAGGAAAACATTTAATTAGGACTGGCTTGAAGTTTCAGAGGTATTTTTTTTAGTCCATTACCATCATGGAAGGAAGCATGGAAGTATGCATGAAGACTTGGTGCTGGAGGAGCCAGGAGAGTTCTACATCTTGATCCAGAGGCAGAAGACTAGGTGCCACATTTAGGTGTAGCTTGATTATAGGAAATCTCAAAGCCAACCCACAGTGGCATACTTCCTCCAACAAGGACACACCTACTCCAATAAGGCCACACCTCTTAATAGTGCCACTCCCCATGGACCAAGCATTCAAAGGCATACACACAAAGACTCTGTCACTGAATCCCATCCACAGATCCTCATAAAGGCTAAGCACCCAAAAGACACAACAGATACCAAATAAATGTTTTCCCAAACTAGTAAATATAAAATATTAAAAATTATAAATATAAATATAAAATAAAAAATATAAAAAATATAAAAAACGAAACATGTGAGAGATTTCACAATTAGATATGCACCTAATTAAAAGAGCATGGTAAGAAGAAAATAGAAAAGTTGTAAAAATCAATTACAACCTTACGAAATAAACTACAGAAACCTTTTCTCTATTATCTTGATGACAATAACATGAATTCTTAATGCTACTCCTGTCAGATCTCCTGCTGGAATTAACAATAGCAGATCCCCAAGGTGTCTGCAGGACTTACTCTTTTGCAAGATCAAGGAAAACAACAGAATGGGGGAAGTATTCCTCAAGCTGGAAATCTCAACAGTAAACAACCACTATTGACATTTCTGGTTCCACCAATTAGTTCCCTCAAACTTACGAAATCAAGACAAAGTTTCATTACTAAGGGCAATTATAACGTAACTTTCACAACAAATAGAATAAACATGTCCTAGTTTAAAATTTTAAAAAGCAACAATCCCATTAAACATAATCAGCTCCACACTTTGTAGTGCTAATTTCTGCATTGTAGAAAATGCATGTGCAACGTTTGTCAAAACAGTTCCAACACAGGGCTGTGCCAAGCACCTCTGTACAAACAAAAAAGCCTTTCTTGGTGTTGGCTACTGGAATTGGTAGCAAATATTTTAAGAACAAGCCAAAAGGGGGAAATGTGTTTTCAGACAGCCTAGGAGGGGTTCAAGGACAAAACAGAAGAGGGAGAAATATCTCTATGATATCTGTGCACAAAACTGAAGACCGTCTTGCATGATCTTGAGACACATCCAGAACAAGCCAACAGGGTAATTTAAAAGTCCAATGTGATAAAGCTATAACATAAGCAAGAAGGAAACCTGACCACAATGAATGAGTGAGCATCTTGCAGAGGCCTTCAGTAGAGAGGGCAGAAGACACTTGCGACATTACCAGAGCAAAATCAAAGGACCAGGAAAAAGATGGGGAAATGTAAGCATCCTTGGACAAGCTCAGCACACAAGAATGACAGCTAAGAACAGCCCAGCGTTCTCCTTGGCACTGTGAATAGTTCTCACGCAGCACCATCTGGTACTGCTCAGAGACCACACACTTGAGGCTTCTCTAATTAGTACTTGTCTCCCTTTGGTCATCAGTGGGAAGATAGAGGCTAGGAAATGCTAATCGTTATTGATCAGAACTTGGTTTTTAAAGGTTTACTCTCTCTGCCTTGCACCTTCCTACTTTATAAGTCTGAAAAGTTTTATTTTAAAGCGCAAAGAAAGATACCTATTTATCCCTGATGACAATGTTTTTGTATTGGATGGAAAACATCTTACATAGAACAGGGGAGCTATGAGGAGACGCTTTTTTCTTAAATGACAATCTCAGTTTGTTACATCCATAAACATGAGCCTGACCCTAGAGCTGTGATAATGGCCTGCACACCTGCAGAAGTCTGCAGCGGTGTAAAGATAGGATCCCGCCTGGAGCAAGGAAAGGCTCCAGACCACACTTGTTTCCGGAGTCCCAACTTTCACGGAGGGTTAGGAGGAATGCTCTTCTTTTGTCAGGGCAATGGTCCAAGTCTAAAAAAGAGGTTCTGTGGGTAATGCTACACACTCACCCACAAAAGAAGAGAAACTGAGGAGAAATATTTATCTTCCAGAAAAATGCAAAGAGGCATAAGAAACACAACGGAGGATGACAATCTATTTAAAAGCTCCATGCACTGGCAGGTTCTGTATATCAACTTGACACAAGCTGGAGTTATCACAGAGAAAGGAGCCTCCCTTGAGGAAATGCCTCCATGAGATCCAACTGTAAGGCATTTTCTCAATTAGTGATCAAGGGTGGGAGGGCCCACTGTGGGTGCCATCCCTGGACTAGTACTCTTAAGTTCTATAAGAAAACAGGCTGAGCAAGGCAGGGGAAGCAAGCCAGTAAGTAATATCCCTCCATGGCCTCTGCATCAGCTCCTGCTTCCTGATCTGTTTGAGTTCCAGTCCTGACTTCCTTTAGTGATGAACAGCAATGTGGAAATGTAAGCTGAATAAACCCTTTCCTCCCCAACTTGCTTCTTGGCCATGATGTTTTGTGCAGAAATAGAAATCCTGACTAAAGCATCCCATTCTAAGAAAGAACACGGCCAGTTAAAACATGAGAAAGTAGCATGGAAGCTTAAGGGACCACGAACAAAAATGCATATGGACATCTTCACAAAATGCACAGTGACAAAAGAGCTAAGGAGCCACCAATGTATTCACTACACTTGTTTCGTCATACACCATTCGATACAGTAGGGAATACAATTGCAAAGCACTCACTGAGCCCTGGCAGATTGGATCTCATGCCAAAGGGCATATCCAATGAAAACAGGCTCTGATTTAAAAAAAGCTATCAAGAAAATGTGCAAATTTGGAAAATCAGACCCATGGATGAAATATGGTAATACTTAATTATTCTTTCTGTCACCAAGGTGAATGTCAGAGTGTGTCCTCCTGTGCTTCAGGAGTCCATATTTAATGCATGATTGAAATCAGACCCTTCACCCATGAAAGACAAGGGTAGTAAGCTTCAATAGAAGGGACAAAACTGCCTCAGAAATAAGACAGTGACATCAGCAGAGATGCAGATTCTTGGAAGAACATCTGCTGATGGACTCCGTGTGGCTTTGTGGCAGAAACAGTGAGTCTGGTCTCTGAACCAATAAGGATATGCCACTTGGCCAAGGAGAAATGATGGGCCTCTTGGGTGAAAATGGCAGCAGAAAAGTGGAATGTGTAACGAACCAGGGAGTGAGTCCACAGACATACCTTGTTCATTGAGGAAGTCTATCTCCAGACTTCAGAAAGTCTGGGAAAAAAGAGAAATCAGATCCAGTGTCATGAGCTGCAAATGACAAACGGGCTCCTGAAGGACAGGAGGACACACTCTGACATTCATGTGGTGATTTCTGGAGATCCTCTGCTATCACTGAAGAGGCAAATGCATGCCAGCATGTTATGCATTTTTAGCATCTCAGAGTGGAGAGAAAGAATCTGTACTTCTGGATGGGAATGTCTTTGTGGTCTCTTGGGAGATTTTTCAAAAACTTAAGATGGAAAGGGGGTGGCTAGAAAAATTGCACCTGGATATTGTAGCAATAACATTTGTGCTTGGCCTAATAACTGCATTTTCTTTTAGATCCTATGTACTATTAGCTATGATGGCAATCACTTGCATTTTTATTTAACATCTTATAGCTCAGTCACAATTGTTCTTCAGCATCATTCTCTTCACACACTCAACCTCCACCTTCTTGTTGCCCTACTATGAACTGGTGCTATCCTGCAGATTTTCTAGGTATATATATATATTGTTTGATTCAACATCTGAAACACAGTAAAAATAGAGTATGCTTATAAAGGTGGAGAATGATACAGAGTCAGAAAGAACAGCTAATAAAAATGGTGTCTACTGGTTTAGAAAACCAGGTAGGCTGGTAACTATGAAGATGAATCTCAGCAGTAACTAAATCTAATACCACAAAACAATGCCTGAGCTTCTTATTCTTAGAATAATGGCAGGGTTTGCTGAAAACATAAGAAAAGAGCTTAGTGAGCCACAAGCATAAAGACCACAAAGACATCCCATCCAGAAGTGCGGATACTTTCTCCCTACTCGATAGCCAACATTCATCCTCTTGCTTCTCATTATGCTCTGCCCAGGGAGTGGCACTATTAGAAGGTGTGGCCCTGTTGGAGTCGGTGTGATACTGTGGGTGTGAGTTATAAAATCCTCGTCCTAGCTGCCTGAAAGCCAGTATTCTGCTTGCAGCCTTCAGATGAAGATGTAGAACTCTCAGCTCCTCCTGCACCATGCCTGTCTGGATGCTGCCATGCTCCTGCTTTGATGATAATGGACTGAACCTCTGAACCTGTAAGCCAGCCCCAATTAAATGTTGTCCTTATAAGAGTTGCCTCGGTCATGGTATCTGTTCACAACAGTACAACCATAACTATGACACTCACATATGAGTCGTCTAGAATGTGGACTATGCATGAAAATGAGAGGAGCAGTTGGAACCCTTTTTAAAGTTTTGCTTAAAATAATCTGGTCTGTTAAAGCTATGGCTTATGGGATAATCAATAAAACATATTGACCCCCAAAGTAGGAATATTACCATGAAACATCCCTATGGCTTCTTCTGTAATTTGGAATCACTGTTTTCTTTAAATGTAAACATATTTTATAAATATTACTTTTCATCTTCACCATCGCTAATAACAAGTCCAAACAGCCTAGTGTGGCCTATTCTGGTATTCTGCTCACAACTTGTCTGACAAAAAAAAAAAAAAAAAAAAAAAAAAAAAAAAGCCTGTCTTAATATGTGTAGTTCATAATGTGTGCTTTCACAGGATGTAAGCACATTCCTAATGTCCAACTTCCACTTGCCATTTCTTTTTCCAAGTGAAAACCTATTAAGTCTTTAACAAATCTGGAGAAATAATTAAATGGAGTATATCTAACCAAAAGAATCAAATAGTTCTGACATTTTCATTCAAAACACTAGTCGATAATAGTAAGAAGAAATTACACCATTATCACGGACTCCAGGAAAGTCAGAGGGACGTGGTATAATCAACAGAATGAAAAGAAGGACAGTTCTCAGTGAGGAGAGTTACAGAAACTGGACGATTAAAACCTGAGGAGTTTTCCAGCCACAGAGTCGAGTTGCGATGTTGCCAAACCAAAACCAAAACTTTGAGTGGTTATTCTCAAAGACATCCCCTTCCATTTGGGGCTATTAGTCATCCTTGGAGCTTTTGTTTTATATAAGAACACAAAGTAACACATAAGCCACACAGTGAAACTGGGTTAAATGCTAACATCTAAGCGCACAAGAGATGTTGCAAAGACTAACAGAGTGAAGCCTGAGTCCAGTTTGTGAGTGACAGCATGATCACTCAGCGACCTCCAGGAAGCAGAGCTTTCACCTCCCTTCATCCTCCACTGTTCTCTTCTCCACTCTTCAGTTTCTATGTAGCAGCAAGTGCAGTGCAGCCCCGGTCATTTCAGCAAGAAAATTCAAATATTATGTTAGGTTTTCCTGATTTACTGTGAGGTAGCCATAAAATGCAAGTCAACAACCTCAGAACGAAATGGCCTTTTCCCTCCCTGTGTCTTAAACTGTAGCATCCAGCACCAGAGAAATCGTCCTCCACTATCACTTGAGCATTAAGACCAAACTGCCTATCCGTTAACAGCAGCAGGCGAGCCATATAATGAGCTTTTCCAAAGATCATTGCTTGGCTCCAAATTTTTACAATAAGCAATAGCAACATACGAGCATCACTAGAGAAAGCAAGACAGTCTTAACTATGTCAACTTGACATGTGCAGGTCATCCCTGAAACTCAATGGGGTATTGAAGTTAAAGCCTTATCTTTAAAAAAAAAAAAGATTAGATTATAACATCTAATTACAATATTTCTCTTTCTTTCCTCCCTCCAGTTTCTCCACTAAAGAAAAGTAAGCATGGCTGGTTAATATAAATAAACATGGCTTGGCGGCACCCACATACAACCCTACCACTTGAGAAACCGAGACTGAAAGACAGTCAGAGGTTGTGACCCTCCTCAGCAATGTGATGTATCCCAGGCTAGCCTGAAAACCAACCAACCAACAGCAAACCAAAGTAAATGGTGTCAATACACTATAAGAGAAACTTCTGTCCTTACTCTTTGTGGTCGTTATGCTATGCATTTCAATGCCCTCTATAATTTGAAGGAAGAAAAAAAAAAGACAACAGACAGCACTGCAAAGAGAATATGAGATATGGAGTCGGGTATCAAATCCCTGCCTTGAGATTCCTGCCTCAAGTGATTAAGACTGTGTCCTTATGGAAACCATGGAAGGTCAGTCTCTAAAATGTGAGTGTTAAAGTGTCAACAATGCCTGACAATGGGTCCACTCCTCCCACGTTGTAAGTTTGCCTTGTCTCCTGAACATTCTGTAAACAAGTCCATAAAGGATCACATTACCTTTTAAATTCTTCTGGGTCACTGACACACTGGATCAATGTGTTCCCTATCCCTGGGCACAGGCTGCTAAGTGCAACACATGATGTTAATTCTGTGTCACCCCGTTTATCTCCCTCCCACGCTGCGTACTTGGCACAGCAATTTCCTCCTGCCTAGCAAGGCAATTGGACTCACAAGGACAGATTATGAGCCACCTATCTCTAGCCCTTTACATATCTCATTAACTAACATTACGGTTTGCTCTACTTCAGCTGCATAATAAAAAGTCTCCTAAATGAGATACACTATCGCTTCCAGCCAGCATTAAACGGCACACCTGAAGATAAAATGATCCCGGCGAAGTCAGAGGAAGCCGGTCACAGTAATAAGGAAGGGAATTACAGAGCAGCTGGGAGCACATTATTGTATCTCAGCACAGGACCTGACAATGGCCTCAAATATAAAGCCGCCAGAAAGAAGCACTGAGAAAAACACATTTTTACTTTCTTACACTGAGGCATGATAATGATGTCAATCAAGCAGAATGGGCAGAGCATTTCCTAGCCTGGGAAGTGGTGCTCATATTGTACGATGTCTGGCTCAGAGCTTCAAACATCACTCAATGAGCATCTACTATGTGCCGCACATCATGCCGCACGCTGGCCATACAAAGGTAAGTTATGACGAGGTCAGAGTAGGTGCTCACGACTTTCATGGAGAAGAAACGCACATAGATACTCATAGTATACTGCGGCAAACAGTGCTATGATGGGGAGAGTCACACAGAGGGCACGGAAAGGGCGCCATGAAGAAGACAGAGAGGACAGCCGAGGCAGCCAGGCTGTCAGGGCAAAGGCATGAGATACAAAAAGGACGGAAGCTATTCATAAAATGTGGAAAGATGCTACTTGGGAAAGGTTTGGGGGATGCATACGGGGTCAGAAAAAAAGATTTGGAATGTTTAATTAAGTACAATAATGAACCTAACTTTGAACGAGTATCAGAAGTAACAACTGCTCCTTCAACAACAACAACAACAACAACATAAGTGATTTTCTTGATCCTTGAGAAAATCCACAAGTTCACCTTAGCTAATGTCACAAGAGCAGTTTCTTTTGATTACTGTGGCTTTTCTCCAAGAAGCAAAATTTAAAATCGTGGCAATTAACTTCTCTTACTCTTATCAATTTCTGACTATGCACCTGGACTCTTCCGGAGGACTAGTAACAACCCACTGGTCTATTTGAATATATTCTAATTTTAGCAGGCTGCCGTGTGCAGCATGCTCAAACTACCAGAATGATGCAAACGAGCTTATAAGAGACAACCACTAGCACCGAAAAGATCAATGAGAAATGTTTACTGACTTTCCTCTCATATATTTCATGCTAAAATCATTTATGCACGCTATGATTGTGAAATGCTTTCTTCATTCAGATATATTTGTGAACAATAACAAGACACCCTGGAGATTAGCTCCTTTTTCTTAAAAAAAAAAAAAAGCAGTTAATTTAAAATACTAAACAATCTTGCATAATCCCTAATTATCCCTTCAGTGTTTGTAGAGTTGACCTATATTTGAAGTGGGAAAAAAAATAACATTTCTGACAAGGTCTCTCAAAGGAGTGAGGAAAGCCAGTATTATTTTTAGTGGGAGTGACTTTAAAAATCCCAAGCTAAATTCTTAACACAAACATGGGCTGAATTGATAAGTAGGCCAGAAGTTGTTAGTTAAGTAAAAGAGGAAATAGAATTTTTATCCTTTTTGCAGCAAGACGGTTTTGTAAGAGCCTCCTCGGCGTATGCCAGTCACACTGTACTTATTTAATAATCATTTCAGAAGATATAATAAGCAAAGATTACAAAAACCACAATGCCATGTTAAAAATAATACCCTCTGGCCCATCTTTTCTCTGTGGGAACAGAGTCTACATTCTCATTTGCAGCCAGATGATTGTATAAGAAATTGTAACCATGAGTTTCCAAGAGCTGACTCAAAATAGGGAATCAACCAACAGCGCATTTGACTGGCATTTTATTTAGGGAACAGCCTCTGTAGGAACAGCTGCTGGCCATGTCCACCTTCCTCCATATTTACTCAGTAACTGGGAGATGCTGTAGACTCACGATGCTCTTCCCACTCCAGTTTACTACCTAGCTGTAGAGAGCCACATTCTTTTTGGGGGAGGTCAAGCAGATAGACAAGAAGACTGTCCAGGATGCTAAGTTCAAACTCCAAGTGTCATGGACATGTGTACCAACCATAGTCCTGAACCTTATCATTCTCCCTCTGAAATAATTCTTCATCAAAGGGGGGAGACTCGAGAACATTTGGTTCCAGCTAGAAAGCTCTCAGTGCTGTTACATAATATGGAGGCTCTCAGGAAAGACATTAATGGTCTTACCTAGGCTAGACCCTGAGTACCAAAGTACTGCCCTGCCAACGGGCAATAGTAGCAGAACTATTGCAGGTGGAATGGGGTGTTAGTGGAGGATGGGTGCTTTCTCACTGAGCCATGCTCTACAGGAGGGGACTCATGGTACTGAATAAACCTAGTCAAAAGCCCATGGCTTGGGAGGTCAGGGCTATAGGAGGAATTTATTGTCTTGCCAAATGGTCCTGTTGCCAACGTTCCTTCTAAATCTTTATGTTTATACATATACATTGTGCTGCTCTCAATGCTCGTCAGGAGGCTTTTTTCCAGTGGGCGGCAGTTAATGCAGAGACCCTTAACCAGACAATGCACTGAGGATAAGCAATGGAGAGTGCTTGGTAGGAGACAGGACATTGACATCAACCTCTTTCCCAGGGAGGTTCAGAGAACATCACCAAAGAAAAGAGCAGAGAGGAAGAACCAGAGCATGGGATGAAGTGCTGTGAAATACTGTCTTCCAGACATGACGTGGTCAGCCAGGGATGCTGCACCAGAGCCAGCCAGATAGTAGTACTCTACGAGTAAAATCCACAAAGACATAGAAACTGAGCAAGCAAGCACGTGATTAATAACCACCTTCCCTTGTCATCAAAGGCACAGAGTTAAAACTACAAGACGGGATTTTTAACCTACCAAATTATCAAAAACATGTTGAAAATATTATATTCGTGTTGTCAAGAAGAGCTCAAAATTATACTTTTACATGTCATTGTGGGTATTACTTTTATAGATAAGAATGTAGCAACACATATTTTGCCAGAACTCACACACACCATAGCAGTAGGGTTGGGAGGGGGGTGATCAAAAAAAAAAGATTTCTCATAAAGCACCAGGAAAAACAGTGAAGATGGAAAACAATATGAAATGAGAGAATAGATTTGTTAATATAAACTTTTCTGTAACAATGTATCCCTTCTTTGGGGAAATAGTTGGAGACACTGCAAAAACACATTTCATGTCTTATAGGCTGAAAAATATAGAGAAAGGTCTTAATCTTATGAAAAGAAAATAAAGATGTTTCCAAATAGGAACTAGCAAAATTTAGCCAAGACAAGGTTGACTTACTTTCCCCTAAGGTTCCTTGGCTTCGGGCAGTAAGATTTTCCACATTAATTCTATTCCACCCTCATACCAATGCCTTTGGACCTTTGAGCTATGAGAAATTATGTCAAACACCCAGTGAATGACCTTAACTTCTACCATATGCAAACATCTATAGCAATAAACATGAAGAGGGCTCCTGTAGGGTTAGTGCTCCAAATTGAAAACCCAGAAGAGCTATTGATCCTAGGAGGGGCTATCATTACCATCTATCTTATGCTCAGCCTGCTTTCTTACAGAACCTAGGTCCACCAGCCCAAGGGTGGAACCACCCACAATGGGCTGGGCCATCCCCAATCAATCACTACTTAAGAAAATACCTTATAGGTCTGCCTACAACCTGATCTTATGAAGATATTTTCTTAATTGAGCTTCACTCCTCTCAGATGACTTTAGTCTGTGATAATTTGACAGAAAACTACCGAGAACATCCTATGTGGTGGTTTGAATATGCTTGGCCCATGGGAAGTGGTGATATTAGGAGGTGTGGCCTTGTTGGAGGAAGTGAGTTACTGTGCAAGTGAGCCTTCCGGCTCCTATGCTGAGGCTCTGCCCAGTGCCTAACAGAGCTTCCCCTACCTGTTTGCAGATGACTCTCCTTCTGGCTGACTTCAGATCAAAAAATAGAACTCTTGGCTCCTCCAGCACCTGTGTGCACGATGTCATGCTTCCCACCATGATGATAATGAACCAAACCTCTGAAACTGTAAGCCAGCCCCAATTAAACGTTTGCCTTTATACAAGTTGCCTTGGTCATGGTGTCTCTTCACAACAATAAAATTCCAAACTAAGACAGCATCCAATTACTAACTTCAAGTTTTCAGGTCACTCCTATGTTCAGATTGCAATGGTCTATGGTCTAAGATGGTAAACATGTCTCTTTCAGAGACAGAAATGCCTTAAAACAGGATGTTTACACTTCTTCCCACCCCTTACAGGTCACGAGAGGGCAGGCCTGGCTAGGAACAGAATACAATGGGCATATATTACAACAGTTACATTTCCCTCTCTTCACAGAAGCACAAGGAAGGATCTAACAGTTTAAACTGTAGAAGTGCACGGCCTCTTTTAAGAATGGGCCTCCCGTGTCTGTAGCTCTTGACTTGATGTCATGAACCTCCAACAGTTCCTATCCCAAGGGTGGCTTTCATGGAGGCTTCTGGTCAGGACTCTAGTGCTGTTTGTCTCCTCACTTGAGGGCAGTGGTTTGTCCTGTGAATTCAGCTCTCTGAAGGATTAAAGATGACTTGTTGATTGCTCTTTTTTTCAACTGATTCTTTTAGTAACTATGAGGAGTGTCTATAGGAGGGGAAAGTCTAGCTTCCCAAACAAGAAAGCTTTCATTTTACAGCTTTCAGGAGATTAATTATATTGGATTTTTTTCTTGATCTTGTTCTTGCTCTTGTTTGTTTGTTTGTGTGTTTGGTGTTTTAAAAGGTTAGAATTACTGGATGAGCTTTTAATTTTGTGTTTATGAAAGTATCAACATGGTCCTGGAGGTGCATTTAGTTAACTGAAAAATTCAGTTATGTAAAGCTCTGTGGCTCTGCTGATAAGGAAAAAGTGACATAAAAGTGTTAAAAGCATAAAGTGTAATGAGGTACAAGAAAATACACCCACAATCCTCTGCTTCCACTTAAGAATAGAAGCTTTGGAAGAAAGCAAAACAAAACTACGAAGGGGTGTGTGAATGTGAACACTGCTTCACTGGCTGGTACTGTTTATTTAAGTCTTTTTTCTATCCCCATTTCTTCCTTCTATAAAATAATGGTTTATAAAAAGTACCTCTGTGGGTTATTTTTAAGAAATGACTTCAAGTACTCTACCCTAAGGTGCACGGTATAAATAGTTTTGTTGATGCTATGTTTGCCGTTGTTAGTTTCATTGCTACTAGGCTATAACTCCTAACTTGCTACTGCCATTGTTGAAAATACTTCAATAACAGTGTCTACCACCCTATGCCATGTTGAATACATGTTAGCTGAATACAGTATACTTAGAGCATTTTTCTGACCTTCCTGCACTGTTGAGATAAATTTCAGAATGAAAATATTCCATTCCATTATTTTATCTCCCTTAAAAACCTAGTTTCCATCAAGTTCCATTATACAAAAAATACTACCTTGTACATTATAAATGTGAACCAACAAAGAAGCAAAATAAATACTTTTGAGTACAAATATATAGATGTCAAAAAAACTATAATAAAAAAAATACAATCAGTAAGTTATTGGCCAGTGGGGTCCAATAGGTCTCCCACCCCAAAATTGTACAGGCTATTACCATTGCTTTTGGTCACTCTCCAAACTTGATGACAAGGTTCTATTGCTATAGATACCACAAACTTGAGTCACAGGACATTAAACAAGCTGACACTGACCTGAAATCCTGTTTCCTACAGCTAGCTTTCATAGTGTCTAAAGGAGCTGTGTACACTAAGTAGGAAAAGGGAATCAATGGTCTTGCCCAGCTATGAACCCTGCAAGCTACAATAACACTGAGAATATGAGCCTACTGGTATAATAATAAATTTTATGGGAATAATCATCTCTTTTCTGATTTGATTTAAAGGCTGTTCCACAAAATGAAACTCATGTCTGGTACAGTTAACCAGGCCAAAAATCTGTGGCTGTCTAGCTAGGCCAGAGGCCCTAGGGGAGAGCATAATCTATTATTGCTATTTAATCTATTCTTTTTGCAATGGATGGTGAGCAATACATAATCCTTTATCTGCTCAGTTTTGAGGGAGGATGGGATTGTAGTGTGACCAACCCTGAATGGGACATCTATGATACAGCCTTCTTCCTGAGGCTCAGGCAGCACCAAGGAACAGGTGCAGGAAAGCTGTAGGGTATAAGTAGTAAGTAGTGGATCTCCAAAGAAAAATAATATTTGTTAGACATGATAGGACTATTGCAGACATAAACTCACAGTGGCTGGAACTGCATGCATGAGACCTGGACAAGATCAAGCCAACCCAAATTCCAACATGGATGGGGAAGGACTCAAAAAGTCCTAACCCTAGCTGTGGATCTATTGGCAATCAATAGATGCTGGAGAACAGAGCCAGTTTTCTTCAGTGATGTGGCCTGAGAGATCACCTAGTCTCTAGTACCTACCCCTACACCCATGCAAATACACACAGCACTGCATGGAATTAATAATGGAGTCCATGTTGGGAGGAAAAAGTAATGGAGCAGATAGGGAAGGAATTGGAATAGAGGAATTGGAGGGTGCTTTTGGTCAAAACACATAATTGACACATAAGAAATTCATAACAAAAACTTATTTTTAAAAACCCTATACATGGGTTAGAGAGATGGCTTATCTGTTAAGAATGTTGTTCTTCCAGAAGACTCAGGTAAAGTTCTCCAACAGCCATGTGGCAGCTCACAAATGTCTCTAAGTCCAGGTCCTAGGGACCCAATGTACTCTTCTGGCCTCTGTAGGCACTGATGCATGTGATACATGGACAAACACAAAGGCAAAACACCCATACACAAAATAAAAATAAAGGTTACAAAATACGTTAAATGCTGTCCAAGCATACTGCCATCACTAGGTCAGTAACAACAGCAGTCCTAAGAAGGGCCTAAGTGGGAAAGCGTTAATCCATCAATTTCCAACCATTGAGTAGGACCCAGCTCCAGACAGCTGCTGTGGGTTACTCCCAAATAAGTGTCACTGTTGCACCATTGGGGTTCCCTTGCCAAGCCAACCATTTTGGGAGTTTGTAGGCTTCAAAGCTAAGTATAACTAGCAATTACTTTCCTCCCCTGGCAGCTTACATAGCACCTCAAGAGACTATGAGAGCCAGTTCTCAGAGGAAGCTCCCAGGTCAGTTCCAGTTAACTTCCTTGAAGTCCTGTGTCTGAAGTATGTGGTATCTTCATTTTGGGAATTGTCTTAGTCAGGGTTTCTACTGTTGTGATGAAACACCATGACCAAAGAGCAAGTTAGGGAGGAAAAGGTATACTTGGCTTATACTTCCATACTGCTGTTCATTATCAAAGGAAGTCAGGACAGGAACTCAAACTGGACAGGATCTCATGCAAAGATCATAGAGGAGTGCTGCTTACTGGCTTGCTTCCCCTGACTTGCTCAGCCTGCTTTCTTATGGAACACAGGATCACCGGTCAAGGGATGGCATCAGCCACAATGGGCTGGACCTACCCCATTGAGAAAATGCCTTACAGCTGCGTCTCATGGAGGTATTTCTTCAACTGAGGTTGTTCTTCTCTGATGACTCTAGCTTGTGTCAAGTTGACATAAAACCAGTCAGAACAGGGAAGGGTTCTACCTTCAAGCTCTGAAAGGCAACAGAGGATAATGGCAGACGCCTATAATGGTTTGGGGAGTCTACTGGACACCCCTGGTCTGTGGCTCCTGGAAGGAGGATTATCATCCTGTGTGGTATAGCTATACAAAACACAACACACACACACACACACACACACACACACACACACACACACACACACACACACACGAGTTGGAGCAGAAACAAAAGGTGGAAATGAAATAAATACTATACTCATTTATAAAATCCTCAAAAATATTAAAAATTAAAAATGTGACTGCATCCTATGGGCAGAAAGGAGGCAGAAGTGAATCCAGCCACAAACTAGCTGATTTTTGTCAACAGAATTGGTTCAAGCATTTTCTGCTATTGAAGAGGAAATCATGTTACTACATCCTGGTTAAGTTGCTGACTAGAGGCTTTACTATTCCAGCAAATAATGAGTAATACACAAGTAGATTTTACAGACATGTTTCTAACTGAAAGGAAAACGGGGATCCAAATATCACAACTTGAAAGCCATAGTCCAGGTCTCACCACACCATCTCTCCTCCCACTAAGATGTCAGTTAAAAATTGTACATGGTGGCGTTTGAAAACTGTAGATACACAGGAAGACCCCAATCCTGAATGGTTGCCATGCATCCTCATGTGGAACCCCATCAAGGTGGAAAAGTCCCCAGCCTGAGTCCCAGAGTTGCTGTTCTCATGGCTGTCCATGTGTGCATAAGTACTGGCCTACGAATACGAGGTTGGCCAAGCAGAAATGACAGACTCTAGTAGAAAATGGGTCTATCAGCATCTAATTAAAGCTCAGTTAAGTCAGATTTATTGACACAGATATCAAGAATATAGAGAGATTGTGACAGCCCCAGCTGGATAAGTGGGGCACTGTATATAAAGCATCCTCTACTGAGGACTACTCCAAAACAAGTCTACAAATCCTGCAGCCAATCACTACAGCTACAGAGATTCATACTGTATCAACAGCTATCATCATTTTGTTTCAATTCTACCTAAGTTCATTGGCTTTGAAAGGCATAATAGTGACCGGTGTTTAATATGTTCGGATTAAAACTGGACATTAAGTTGTGATGAAGAGTCTTCCAGCATTTTTATGCCATTACTGTTCCCTATAATCCCCCGTGAGCTACACACTGCTGTGATCATGTGTTTCTCTTTCTCTTTCTCAAATAACCCTCTAACACTGAAGGAGCGTTTTTAGCTCTTAGGTAGTACAAAAATAGGCCACCGGTTATATAAGTTTTGTTTTAAATCATAATAATTATACCATATAGAACATAGTACAGAGAAAAACATAGCTAGATACAATATGATTCAGCCATTCTTTTAAAACAAATCAGAGTTTGACAAGCTTTGTTCATCTAATGTACTGAAGTGGTTACTAAAATAGGAACACTATATACCAAACAAAGGTAAGGGCCACTGTTCATAAAATAAAGAACTCTGTCCTCCTTCTACACAGGGTCAAAGAGGAAAAAAGCTTGTTAAGAACCACTGAAGCATCATATTTATACTAATAACATTTAAATACCTAGGTTTATATGTCCAAGCCACTAAAAGAGAAATTTGTAAAGCCTAGAAAATTATAAATAGTTACAAAGTGAAAAGCTGAAAATAGCTAGAATAAATTCACCAGTCCATCAAAAACTGATATATTATTAAAACGACTTTGTCTCTCAGAATCTCTGAGCTAACAATAAGAAACTGAACCAAACTTTGGGGAGGATAATGCATACAAATCACTTTCTGTAATGGATGTCTCTACCTCACAATGCAACCGAGTCCATTGTGCCCGAGATAATGGAACTCTCTCACAAAAGTTGCTGCACAGTTGCCAAGCAACAAGAAGTAAAGTGTCAAGATGAGTACTTTGTTTTATATCTCTTTATGATCAATGAACCTTGCTTTGCTTCTGCCATTCTCCATGCAAATGGTCATCAGGCTAAGACTTATATTTAGTAATCTACAATAGTCATTAAGTATAAAAAAAGAAGTAGATAGCATGCTTTTGGCAAGTCTATATTTTACATTTATTAATGTTATAGCAATTTTATGATTGAGGTTATTTCACCAAGTAGACAAACACAATATGTCTTCATTAAATACATCTCCATTAGAATCCAATTTAAAAAAAAAAAAAAAAAAAAACCAAGCCAACCAACCAGTCATGAAAATTCAAGGAAATGAGCAGTCTCTAAATACTTCAATATCCTAAGACAAACAGCTCATTTAGTGTAGCTCTGTTAGGATATTAGCAGGCTTTCTGTCAAAACGTTCTACACCTGGCCACAAGCACAAGCACAAGCATTTATAATTATGGATACTTCTTTTAGAGAGGCTTAACAAGTGAAAATAAAAGTGCAGTTACTTAGTCATAAATAACTGAAAACTTATGAAGAAAAGAAGTACACGTAGGTATAAGTTAATGGGTCTAAAAGCAAAGCAACCCATACGCGTGACCTCCATCCCTCTCGTATCTCTGCTAAAAGAAGCAAGGCTGTCAACAGCATTCTGCCTTCAGAGGGAAGGGTCCCCAGGCACACAGAGATCGCTTAGTGACAGAAAAGAATTCCTGCTTGTCAAAGCAAACAGCTCTCTGCCCTTTCCTCTTCGTGTTCTACACAACTGGCCAAAAAAAGGGGGATGGAGGGTGGATTCAAGAGGTCAGATTATACTATTTCACTTCTTGTCTTTTTTCCACTCTTGTTTTTGAAACAGGGTCTTACTGTGCTGTCCAGTCTGGCCCTGAACTCACTGTGTAGTCCAGGCTAGCCTCAAACTTGGAATCCTCCCACCTCCCTCCACCCCAAGTGCTGAGTTCAGAGGTCTGTGCCACCACATCTGACAGTGTAAACTGTTTCTTTCGTGGTCTCGTTCTTCTCATGGGCTAACAGAAACAGAGAGCTCTATTGAGTTAATACTGAGGTGCACGGAAAGACATTCACACACTGAATGTCAAGTTTGACATTTCGGCCAAGTTCTCATAAATCCCAAGACTCCAAATGCCAATCAGAGATGTTTGAATGAATGACTTCTGCACAGGTGTGAGCAACTGTTGCCTGTGTGTAGTATGAATATTTGAAACCAGATCTTGCCGGGCGGTGGTGGCGCACGCCTTTAATCCCAGCACTTGGGAGGCAGAGGCAGGCGGATTTCTGAGTTCGAGGCCAGCCTGGTCTGCAGAGTGAGTTCCAGGACAGCCAGGACTATACAGAGAAACCCTGTCTCGAAAAACCAAAAAAAAAAAAATAATAATAATAATAATAATAATAAACTGGTTCTTTCTAGAAGAATTCCTCAGTATGGTCAAAAAGTATTTGCCCCATGGGGACAGAAGCATTAATTCTTGTTGTCAGTCTTTAGACACCATGTTTGTCCTTTATGGTCCACTGGAGACAGCCTGAATCCCACTGCTTTTGCAACTTTGTATCAAGTCCTTATTAAACTCAAGATTTAAAATAAAAGACATTTGGATGAAGAGATAGCTCAGCAGTCAGGAACACAGGCTGCTCTTCCAGAGGACACGGGTTCAGAGCCCAGCACCTACATGGCAGCTGATAGCCTTCTGTAACTCCAGTTCCAGGGGATCAGAGGCCCTCTTTGGCCTCTGAGGGTGCCAAGCACACAAAGGGTGCACAGGTAGACAAAGGTGAAACACCCATATGCATTAAATAAAGCACAAAAATTAAACAAATAAAAAGCAATTTAAGAAGAGAGGAACCACATCTGCCCCCGAGGTGCTATCATTTTCTCTAAAGCAGCACGAACATGGTCAGTCTCTAACGTCAATACACTAATTGTTCTGCTTTGTGACAATTACAATTCCACAGGATCCACTGAAGTAATTAAGCCACCTGGCTAAAAGCCACTGTGTTCCCACATTCTATCATAGAGGGAAACAATAACCACTCTGATCACTTCTGCTAAAGTAATTCATGAGGCTTTATTAATGCAAAGGTCTCTAAACAGAACAAGGAGTCACACAACCTAAGATAATCCAGTCTCAAAATCACATTCTGTCCTCATCCGCATCTCACTATCTGTTGTCTGTTACTATAACAAAGTAACTTGTTTAAAGAAAATGCAAGGACAAAGAGTGGAGCAGAGACTGAAGGAAAAGCCATCCAGAGACTGCCCCACCTGGGGGTCCATCCCATCCAGACACCAAACACACACATTATTGCTGATGCCAAGAAGCACAGGCTGACAGAAGCATGGTATAGCTATTCCCTAAGAGGCTGTGCCAGAGCCTGACCAATACAGATGTGGATGCTTGCAGCCAACCATCGGACTGAGCAGGGGGACCCTAATGGAAGAGTCAGGGTAAGGACTGAAGAAACTGAAGGAGATTGCAACCCAATAGGAAGAACAACAATATCAACTAGCCAGACCCCCCCCCCCCAGAGCTCCCAAGGACTAAATCACCAACCAAAGAGTACACATGGAGGGACCCATGGCTCCAGCTGCATATGTAGCAGAGGATGGCCTTATCTGGCATCACTGGGAGGGAAGGCCCTTGGTCCTGTGGAGGCTCAATGCCCCAGCATAGGAGGATGCTAGGGTGGTGAGGCAGGAGTGAGTGGGTGGGTGGAGGAGGCCCTTCATAGAAGTAGATGGGAAAGGGAGGGATATAGGGCTTTGAGGAGGGAAAACTGAGAAGGGGGACAAATTTGAAATGTAAATAAATAAAATAACCAATAAAAAAAAGGAACTAGGAGCGTATACATAATAGACAAAAAACAAGGTGTTCAGTATGTAGGTTTAGAGACTAGAAGCCAAGATCAGAAGCCCATCAGTACTGCCTCTGATGAGGGTTCCCTTGACTACAGTACAACATGGAGAGAAAACAAGATGGCAGCCCTGAGTAAGCCAAGCCCTCGACTAACTCACTCCAGAAGACTAGTGTTAATCTCTCTTAAGGGAACTGTTACAATTTCCTAATTACCTCCCACTAATCCCCAAATCTTAAACATTCTGCCAGCCAGGCCTTAGTTTTCTCATAGTGATGACCAGCTTTCAGAATATGAACCTAGGTGGGTCAAATCCCATCCAAACCCTAAGAAAGCCTTAACATTTCATGGGAACTATTATAAAACATCCTAAAAAGAAAAATTAAGTTTCAGGTAGCTCTGAAGAAGGAATCACTACTACCATCTCAAGAAAGCTGCTTATGTAAGACTGTAGCCTACCACACTGCCCAGAAGAGAAGACAATTGGAGCATACTTTTGATCAAGACACATAATATGCACTTATAAAATTCTTAATAAAAATTATTTTTCAAAACCCTATAAATGGGTTAGGGAGATGCCTTTGCACTTAAGAATGCTGTTCTCCTGGAAGATCTGGGTTCAATTCCCCAACACCCACATGGCGGCTCACAAGTGTCTCTATCTCCAGTTCCTAGAGATCCAATGCACTCATCCGGTTTTTATAGGCACTGAATGCAAGTGACACACAAAAGCAAAACAATCATAGACATGAAATAAAAATAAAGTTTAAAAAAAAAATTGAAAATCCTGGCTATGCATGGTGACACATGCCTTTAATCTCTGAACTTGGGAAAAGAGGCAGGTGAATCTCTGTGAGTTCAAAGCCAGCCTGGTAAAGCGAGTTCCAGGACAGCGATGGGCTGTTACACAGAGAAACCTCCTTCTTGAAAAACCAAAAGCAAAACCAAAACAAAACAAATAAACAAAAACAACAAAAAAAAGTCACCACAATGTAGCTTTTCAATGGACACTTTGTTCATGAATTGCTTCTTTCCTTGACATTTCCTAGTTTCCTCATGGATGTTTAACAACATTGTTGCATGCTCTCCGTTTCAATTATTTACTCTGTATGACCTGTCTGGGCCATGAAACTAAAAGTTCCCTAGGGCAGAGAGCTCTCTCTCCTTTCTGTTCAATGAATTTGTAGCACCCAGAGAAGTGCCAGGCATGCTAGAATTTCAGAGCATGGGTGAATTTGTCTTAAACATCGCTGAGACATATTATCTGGCACTTGGAGATTTGGATGGGGCAGGAAGGGTGATGGACACCCAACTGCAGCAAGTGTTGGGCTGAGGAGAGTTAATTGCAGTCTCTGCTTACAGTTATATACAGTCACAGCTATATATCTTAAATATAATTTTGCAATGTCATTTGCGTCTCAGTCTTTGCCTTTCCATTCATTCTCTCTACCCAGACACAACATGTGTCAGCTTGGAGGATGGCAGATGTCCCGTAATCTTTTCCTCAAGTCACCCTCCTAAAGAGATGGGGTTTGCCTGTCAGTGGTACAGAACATGAAGTCACAGTTTTCAAAGCTTCACTCTTACAGATACAACAAAAAGAAATGTTAGGATATTATTTTGGAAAATACACTTTTATATCTCCTTATGACACAGAATTTTCAAAAGAGGGAGATTGAAGACATATAATTATCCTCATGGTGGTTGCCTCTGGGAAGAAGACAGGCTCTTATCTTCAATAGACAACTCACAGGTCTTCAATCTTTGTGAGCCAAGCAGGTGGTGTGTACATATTTGTATGTCACTATTATCCTGTGATGCAAACAATTCTTTTGATAGGCAATTTTATCAATATATGTAAATATAAAGAGTATAAAATAGAAATGAGTTTATCTTGTGAAAAGGAATATATTTATTGTAACTAAAGGTGAAAAGTAACTAATTTAGTTGAAAGGGCATTGTGTAAATCTTTGTTTTATAACACCAACTTAAATACAAGCTGATGGCACACACACACACACACACACACACACACACACACTAAAAAGTAATAAAACAGGTTATTTCAGTTACAGTCGGCACTGGCAGCCTTCGGTGGCTGAGTCAGACGACCTTTTCTGACAGCACGTGTAAGTATGCTCCAGGCTGCGTTATCTGCAGTCTCCTAAGTGAAGCACTCTCTGCCCTCCTCTAGGTTTTCTATATTAGGCATGAAGAAGGAAAAAGAAGGAAAAATAAACAGAGAAAAGAACGAGGTTGAGCATGCTGTGCACACAGACAGCTGGAACAGGGTGTCATGGGGAGTTGGGAGGTTGACAAGAGTCTTCCTGAGACAGACCCAAACAGACCCCAATGAGCCAGCCCAGGAGACTAAACAGCCCTTGTTGTTCCTCATTGTTCACGTGCAGTGCAACACCCAGGAGTCACTCTGGACTGGTTTTATTCACCAGCCTGTGAAGTTCATCAGGGACAATTTCACCCACTCAGAGAGAGGGAGGTCCAGAAATAACAGTCTGGGGCTAAAAAGAGAAACATCTTTCTGGCTTGTGTGCCAACATGTGTACCCACTTCTACTGTCTCTCTTAAATAATCACCCAGTTCTTTCACGGGGCCAGACAGACACAACCAGAAGCATGCAGCTTCATGGGGAAGCACCCAAATGGTTGCTGCTTTTCAGAAAGATAGGTATGATGGAGTTCACACATTGCCGTTCACTTTTTTTGCTTTTATGTGTCATAAGGCTGTCTGTATAGAATGCATCAGAAAGAGAAAACATATCTCTAAATGTAAGACTGTTATCTATACAAGGTAAAAGTAACATCAAAGGTGATTTGATTTTCTCCTTTTCAAAAACATGCTGGTTTATTTCTTGGTATAAAACATTTATCATAAATGAACTGTTATATAATTGAGTAACACATGTTGGTGTATGATTTACAGAATTTAAACACTTGGTAGATGGAGGCAGGAAGGTCAAGTGTCCAAATGTGGCTATAAACATAGTTAAGACAATTATCTTTGTCTCTGCTATCTGAAATATAGGACATATCACAACGATCCCGCTCACTGTATAAGATACTATCCACAGTACGAGAGTGACCTCCAATGACCAGATATGGGGAAAAACTGTGAAAAAAAACACTCAATAAAATGAGAAGAATCAAAAGAAAAACACTGAGTAAATTCAGAGGGCTCCTGCTCACAGGCTGACTCAAAGTCACCTTCAAGGTAGATGGTAGAGGTGGCAAAGAAAGCTTCCAACAGACTGAACGACAACAACCCAACCCTATATGCCTGCTTTTGAAGTCTCCTTCACATATGTATAACCCAAGAGTCTAAAAGGCTCTGGAACTGCCCAAGCCTCTTTCAAATGCTAAGATGCCCAAAAGTGTCAGTCAATGCCTGGATTCAACCACTCTGAGTAAACATATTACAGTAGTTATTTATGCAACCATTCCTGTTAACAAATTCCCAGCATCTACCTGAGGAAGCCAATCAATTTCAAGTGGTGTGATTTTCTACTTTACTGGCATACCATATACTATACAGTCATGTAACTATGACTGTACACATAACTACCTATGAAACTACAATGGTCCCATAAGTTCATACAACTAAGTGATAGTATACCTACCTTACTTGGCATAAGTCATATGCTATGATATTTGTACAACAGTAAAATCATTTCTCAATGTATTCTCAGATGGTTTCTTGCCATTCACTGACACATTAACTCATCTTAGGATTTTCATTTCATTTTATTCAAAGACCGTATTACTTTTATAAGCCAAACAGATTTTCTAAGACAACGCAGCATTCTAGTGAGCTCACAGTTGACCAGAAAGCTGTTGACTATTATAGATCTAAATTATATCTTAAAGAAAATCTCCCTAAATGTAAAATAAAACAAAAACCTTGTCCTTATTAGCCCTCCTAAAAACTAATGCAAAAGGATTGGCCCCATTAGTTTCGAAGCCTTGTCTCTTACCTCCACCACTGTGGTGCCTGCAGCTTTGCACATTGGCAAATTGAAGTTTCTTGCACTTTTCCTGTATCAGACAGGGAGGACAGAGGAGGGAGAAAGATCAAAAAGACAAGATGTATCTCTTTCGACTTGAAAACACAGACTTTTAGTCTTCCAAGAACCTATGAATTTTTGAGTGCATGACTTGCACCTATCGTTAAACGTGAAAGTCCTCATGGCCATTTCATTGAGTCTATATGATTTTTATAGTAGGTGAAAGGAAAAGACTATTTTCTTCTTGCTTAGTCAATAGCTGTTGCACAGAAAAATAAAGTGGGTATTCATAAATATCTGAAATTAAACTCCTCTAATCTTTTAACTAAGAATAGACTTTGTTCCCAGAGTTAAATAGTTCACTGAGAAACTTTTTAATGCAGAAATAGTTAGGGACGACCCCTACAGGGATGTATGTAGCTGGTGGTAAAGCACTTACTTGGTGTGCACCAGGCCCCAGTTCCAACCCCCAGCACCAGAAAGGGCAAAGAAAAAGGGAGAAAATGCTAAGTGCTTCACAGAAGGTCTGGTCTTTCCTCCTGAAGAGGGGCCTCTGCTAGCTGACAGGATAGGAACCACTACTGGTGCTGAGTGAGCCCTCCTAGGGAGTCCTTGAGTCCTTGGGAGAGCAAGTTTGTGGTGTCTGGATCACAGAGACTGTAGAGCACCTGAGCACTGTGCTGAAAGCTCTCACTTCACACCACTGACTGGCAGCACCTACATATGGGCAGCTTACAGGGGCCCAAGTTAAGTCTACAGAGACCACAGCCAGGCATCAGAGCACAGGGTGAAATTCTATAAATATCTTCAGTAGTTAACTGTCATTGGGTACATAGCTTCATTCATCTTCTTTTTATAAAGCATCAGAACTCCACAAACATAACACTAAAGGTCAAAGAAAGCACCAAGATGTCAGATGTCTGCCTAGAATTCCCAAAAGTGGTTGTATGCTAAAAGCCCAGAATACAAGGAATCAGAGCATCGATATCTCATTGAGTCCTTCAGAAAGAATAAATAAATAAATTAAATAAATAAATAAATAAATAACAATGAAAGTGCCACTAGAAATTTGTGCTTGATGCAAACTACATTAAAATTAAAAAAATAAATAAATAAATAAATAAACAACAACAACAAACCTTTGTTTAAAGCAGCAAATAACAAAACTGAGGAAGACCATGTAGCTTATTTCTTATATACAGAACCAACACGGCCCAACTTTCAAACCATGACTGTCTAATCTACAAGTCTAAGACATTAAATACTCATAATTACTTAGAGTTCAGTATGCAAAGGTTAATCAAACGACAGGGAAACCATGTAGGCCTGTGGCTATCCGGAAAAGGAAAACAAGCATTTGTAAAGATAATTAGCTTTTCAGACAGAACCTTCAGAAGGCTTTCCTAGGAGACATCAACTGCACAAGAAAAACATTCACCGAAACTATTATTTATTATTAGCGATCTTTCCCAAAACATCAGAGAAATTTTGACATTTTAAGACACTGTTTAAAAATAACAATATTAAAAAACAATATTAAAATAAAAGATAACTGCTGGCTGATGTCATGTTTGCTAAGAAAATACTCTTGGCAACTAAAATACAGATGGAAAAAAAATACTTGTATGTAGCTGTGCACAAGAGTGCATCAATCCTTTTCTTTTTAAACAGAGTCTGAGGTATTCCAGGCTAGCCTCAAACTCATCATACAGTGAAGATGACTTTGAACTTTTGATCTGCCTACCTCCATCACTACCCCCAACTGCTGGGAATGTAATACCATACCCGGTGGGGGGAATCAAACCCAAGGTTTGGGCTGTGCTGGGCAAACACTCTACCAACTCAGCTACATCCCAGCCCTGTATCCAATTATTTAGCAAGCCAATAAGTTTAGCATATCAGCAGGACCATCAGCAGGCACCAGATGTTCTTCTGAACACATATGTATATGCAGGTGTGTCTGACTGAAAGCCATTTTAAAACGGTCAGACAGCATCTCACTATGATATCCATTTCTCTGGTCATAATTTAGAAAACAGAGTCTTTGTTATACACGTTGCTTTGTTACATTCACGTTGTTTAATGTCTTTATCCGAAGTGCTAAGGATAGAATACAGGGCCCTAAGCAAGCCCTGCACCTGAGCTATAGATCCTGTATTACCTTGGTACCCAAGGTAGGAGGTGAGGCTAAGGGCTCAACAGGCAAGGAACAGGTGGACTGGCTACAACCGTATGTTTTGTTGTGTTCTCTTCTGTGTTGTTTAACTATTACAGTACCTGAAAATCACATTTCCTGCCCGGTCTGCTTTCCAAGCTTTCACCAAAGCAAAATCTCCCGTGATGGCTTCCTCCAAAATGAAGTGCTGACCGTTAAACTCCCTCACCTGCAGGAGACAAATGAGCTGTCAGGTATCTGTGCAGGGTGAGGATGACAGTGCTCTGAAGAGGCTCATGTGCGGAATGGAAGCCTAGCGACAGACAGCAGCTTTTGCAGGGAGAGGCATCTCAAGAGACTTCTTCAGTAGCATAAGGCTTTCTCAAAATAGTCCAGGGAGGCTTCAGGAAGAGGATGTGCAGACGAGTCCCACAGTAAGTGCAAGTCTGGTACATTTGAGAAACTCAAACCTCCACAAGTGGTCAAGTGTGTTAATATCCATCTGTCTGTGTGCCTTGGCTACCTTTGAAACAATGGAATATAGTCCCTCTTTCCTTCTACCCCCTCCAAACAAAAATATGTAAGTTACACTAAATGGCTTACCTATTGTTTCTCTTTAACTGTGATCTATAATTAGTGTTGAGAGAATCGATCATCACAAGAAAGTAAACTAGAAGCTGTCATGTCTCCCTACTGTGCGCACGATGCAAGCCTCCTTTCATTAACATCTTCATTTACCTCCTTTGATGGATTTTCTTCACATAAAGTCTCTGTATAATTTTTGCATTTGCTCATAGGAAATTCTTGATTTCCGTGCTACTATAAATGCTGGTTTTAACAAGTTGAACATCTCTAGTCTTCAGTGATATAACACAATGAGATTGACTTGTTTTTTAAAACATTTATTGCCTTTTTGGGAGTGACTATAAAAACAAAACTCTCCTTTGCCATTATGTCCTTCCTGTCTTTTCCCCTTGGAGATTTGCCTCTGGGAATTAAAGAGAGAACTGAAACAGCTGGAGAGGGCTGGATCTGTTGTGCTTAAATACAGCCCTGTGAAGGCAGAACTCCAACCGCTTTCCTACTGTGCCCTCTAGTGGAAAACAGAATGGATGCATTTTCTAGAAGCTTCCAACTTCCAATTGGGGTCCAATTACTTTCTGTTTTGCTTTATTTAGGGGATGATGAGATTTGAACTTGGGATCTCATATACTCGGTCACTGAGGTTTCAGGCTTACTTTTAAAGTTAGAGTTTCAAACAGACTATTTCGTAAAGGAAAGTTTCTCCATCGATACCTCAGTTTCTAGCTAGAAAACATGAGCTATGAAAAGCACCAAAGACTTCACTAATATGAAATTATATGACACTAGCTGCACATCAACATACATAGTTATTTTAAAGGTCTGTGTATTTCAGAAGTCATCATTGTGAGCGTCAATGGGGAGGCAGGTAGTGGCACATGATTATATCCAAGCCCTTGAGAGGCAGAGGCAAGAGGACTGCTGGCAGATCGAGAGAAGCCTGGGTCTGTGGAGCTTCAATACCTCCAAAACAAAGCTTTCACAACAGAAAGCAAACAAAAAACAATCCACCAGTGATGAAGGTTGAGACATAGAAAACACAAGTATTTTCTAAACACATTACCTAGTGTTGCCTGTTCTAATCTCCAAAGACAGAAGCTTACTGTTGTGCTCACTCCAAACAGTGTGTTTGGCCTCCAGTTCATCTTTAGGTTCTTCTTGAGTCCACTCCAATAAGATTTTGCCAGTGACCTCGTTATCTGCACACTACTGCTCAGTTCTAGTCACGCTTCTTCCTTTGACCCAGCTGCTCCCTCTTTTTATTTTTCAAAGCAGCAGGCTCCACGGATTTCCTCTGGACCTCCCCTCCCATCACCCACTGCAGCTCTTCCTCTTCTGGGTAGCCATTAGTTATCAAAGAGGGGCTCTCCATCCACACAGTGGCCAAGGACACTGTCTAGTCATAAGGTTTGAATACCTACAATGCCTCCTGTTCGATAAATTTTCTGACCAGAGACTCCAAGCCTATCCTCTTGAGTCTCCTGCACTTATGTACACCTCTTCCTCAACAGACTGAGGTATGTGGTTACCCCATGCCTTGCCTATCTCAGTAAACAGCAATCTTGTTTCCTGTCCTCTGTGTCACATGTTGTGACCCTACCATCAACATCTGACCTAATTCTAAAAACTACTTCACCACCTTATGCCAGCCACTGTCTATTCCCACCAGGATCAATACACGGCCTCCCTGCATGGGCCTCCATATTGCTCAATAGCGAGAGTTATCTTTACAAGATGTAACTTAAAACTCATCATATTCATATACATTCCATTAGCTTCTGACCATAGGGAATGAACTCTAAGCCATGTGAGCAGACAATAGGCAGAATAGAGATCAAGGTGAGAGAGACTGAGGGAGGCAGGGATGGAGAGAAAAGAGACAGACGAACAGATCCACACAGAGAGAGGTCAGAGAGGCAGAGAGATTGATTTTTACATAAAGTTACAAAGGTACTAAATTCATGCACCAGGCTCCAGACACAAATGAAAAGATAGAAAAGATTCTAGCCTTCCATGGTCTCTTGGGTTATGCTAATGTTGCATTTTCTAACAAGCTATCAGAATATTAATCCAATTTTTCAGGGTACTTTTATCATATGCTCCTAAGCTTCATTTTCATTAGGTTCCTGGGATTGATTTTTTTTTGTTTGTTTCTTTTATCAAGAAACTTTTTAACCTAATTTGGCAGTGAAAAGGCTAAATAAATAAATAAATAAATAAATAAAAATAGTTGAATTAAAGCTTAAATCAATATGGATCACTCCCAGAAAAGGAGCAAAACTCCAGATGAAAGACACAGCTGGGGACAAATGTCAGACAGTAAGGGACATGATCATTGGCCTCCTGTCTCCCCAGAACAGCAACAGAGCCAGCAGCACTCCATTCCCAGTACTGGTGGGCACCCTTCATTGACTGGTTCATCTCCCTAGAGGTGGAGCCCAGCATTGCTGCATCCACCTCTGGAGACTCTCTTCCTTGAGTCACCAAGACGAAGAGAATAGAAAGACATTTTTAAATTCAGAATAATGTATTGGGCTGTGTACTTTTTAAAATTATTTCAAATCTAACGATGTCAAATACTCTATCTAGGGGTCTACTGTTGTCTAATATGACTAAAGTTGCTCACTCTGAAGTACCCCATCCCACCCCACAGGCCAGTCAATGAAAAGCTGAGCTATGTCTAAGATACAAAATAATGAAAGGGATCCTTTGAATTCCCTCTTCCATTATATGATTATAACTATGGCCTGTTTAAAAGCTCTCAGATAAATTTAAGATTTCTTCTGTTGCTTTATTTTCTTTCAGTCATGTCTGATCACAAGAGCTTAACACAATATACAGTAAACAACTTTTGGGTCTTTTTATTTTAATAGAAACATAATAATCAATGGTAAATGTTCTCACTTTTGTTAAAGCCTTTTGGAAAGTCAATTAACTAGCCCTAACTAGTATATTATATATAGACTATAGCTTCCTTCAGAAATTCAGTTAACTAACCTTAATTATAGTATAATGTATAAATAATTCTCTTATTCTAATTTATTCTAGTTTCTCTCTGTGGTTTGTTTTAAGAATGAGCAGACACCCAGGTTTAACTAGAAGTGTCACCTTTTTGAAAATTAATGACCGTTTATCTCACTAAGGTAGCTATCAAATGAGTCCACACAGAATCTCTTGGGGAAATTAGTTTCGTAGCGTTCCGTGGGTGGGGAGTTTCTTACCTCTCGTGGCTTGCTGGCAATGGCAACACTGCCATCTTTGTTATATTTGATGGGTGATCCTCCTTCTTGTACCAGGGTCCCATACCCTGTGCTGGTGTAGAAAGCAGGGACTCCAGCCCCACCCGCACGGATCCTCTCTGCAAGTGTGCCCTAGGAATGAGCAACAGCAACTGTGAGAAACCCACAAAGCACACTTCGGACAGGGAGCACAGACACTGTTAGATGTGGCTCCCACCGTCTAGAGGCTCACCAACATGGAAAGCATGTAGCCATGTACGCGCTCGTGAATCCCCAAACTGAGGCATCAATTAAAAGACAATAACCATTCCATTCTCAACCCACATTCAAATGTAACTGTTCATGTGTCTAGTTGTGCTTTCCATCTCCAGACTCGACCCCCACACTGGTCTCTTAACATCCTACAAATGTCTACTTGAATATCTTGAAATCAAACTTTAAACTTAATTATGTAAATTTAGCTCCATATTTTTTTAAATGCTAAATTTTCTTTTACCATGTATCACGTGTAAGTGTAAATTAAATATTTTTTTCATTAGTAGCAATAGATAGGTCAAACAGAGTAGAAAATATTTGCTATTTATTTATTTACTCACTATTCACTTTGCATCCACTCACTGCCCATTCCCACTCACCCCCTCCTACAATCCTTCCCCATCTCTCTTCCTCCTCTGAGTGGGTAGGACCCCCCCTATATCCCCCCCACTCTGGCATATCAAGTCTCTACAAGGCTAGGAGCATCCTCTCCCACTGAGGCCAGACAAGGCAGCCCAGCTAGAATAACACATCCCAGTTTTCTGAGAAACCGCCAAATCGATTTCCAAAGTGGCTATACAAGTCTGCACTCCAGCCAGCAATGGAGGAGTGTTCCCCTTGCTCTACCTCCTCACCAGTGTGTGCTGTCACTTGAGGTTTTGATCTTAGCCATTCTGACTGGTCTGAGAAGGAATCGGAGTCATTTTGATTTGCATTTCCCTGATGACTAAGGACTCTGGAGATTTCTTTAAGTGCTTCTCAGACATTTGAAGTTCCTCTGTTGGGAATTCTGTTTAGCTCTGTATCTCATTTTTTTTTATTAGGTTATTTGGGCTGTTGGTGCCTAACTTCTTGAGTTCTTTATGTATTTTGTATATGAGCTCTCTGTCAGATGTAAGGTTGGTTAAGATCCTTTCCCAATCAATCTGTAGGCTGCTGTTTTGTCCTATTAAGAGTGTTCTTTGCCTTCCAGAAGTGTTACAGTTTCATGAGCTCTCACTTATCAATTGTTGATCTTAGAGCCTGAGTCATCTGTGTTCTGTTCAGGAAACTGTCTCCTGTACCAATGCATTCAAGGATTTTCCTCACTTTCTTTTATATGAGATTTAGTGTATCCTGTTTCATGTTGAGGTCCTTGATCCACTTGGACTCCAGTTTTGTACAAGGTGATAAGTATGGATCTAATGTCATTCTTCTACATGTGAACTGCCAGTTAGACCACCACCATTCAGTGAAGATACTTTCTTTTTTCCATTGTATGGTTTTGGCATCTTTATCAAAAATCAAGTGTCCATAGGTGTGGGGGTTTATTTCCAGGTATTTGATTCGATTCCATTGATCAACGTGTCTGTTTCTGTACCAATACCATGCAATTTTTTATCACTATTGCTCAGTAGTACAGCTTGAATTCAGGGATGGTGATAATATTTGTAATTGTGACACCTAGCAGGCTAAAGCAGGAAGACTGCCATGAGTTTATGGCCAGCATGGGTTACATAACAATGTACTAGACCAACCCAGGCTATGTAACAGGACCCTGTATCTAACAAAAAGTTCAAATTTACTTTAAGCTTTATTTTATATAACTTTCATAAGTGTTTTATTGATAAGGTTATCTAAGGAAGAAAAATTCAAAGCCAAGCAAACACTGGCATGTGGGTAAGGTGGCTGCTAATAGCTAGCTAGGAGTGGAACAGTAAGATGTCACACCAGGTAAATGTGTTTGCCACCTGTGGTGCTATAAATGAGAAAGGCTCCCATAGGCTCCCATAGGCTCCCATAGGCTCCCATAGTCTTCCATAGTCTTCCATAGGCTCTGTGGTTGTTTGAATAGGAATGGCCCCCATAGATTCATGTGTCTGAATGCTCTACCCATAGGGAGTGGTGCTATTAGGAGGTACAGCCTTGCTGGAGGAAATATGTCACTTTGGAGGTGAACTTTGAGGACTCCTATGTGCAAGCTACACCCAATGTGACGTAATCTCCTTCTGCTGCCCAGGAATCAAAATGTAGAACTCTCAGCAGCTCCTCCAGTATCATGTCATGCCATCACTGCCGTGCTTCCCACCATGATGACTAAACCTCTGAAACTGTCAGACTTGATTAAATGTTTTCTTTATAAGAGCTTCCATGGTTATGGCATCTCTTCATAGCACTGAAACCCTAAGATGGACTCACATATTTGAGTGTTTGGTTCCCCAGTTGGTGGAACTGTTTGAGAAGGATTGGGGGTGTGGCCTTGTTGGAAGAGTTGTGTCACTGGGGATGGGCTTTGAAGTTTCACAAGTGCATGTCATTCCCAGTTAGCTCTCTCTGAGTCCTACTTGAGGACAAGAATATATCTTGGCTACTGCTCCAGTGCCTGCCTTCTGCCATGCTCCCCACCTTCATGGTCATGGACTCTGACCCTTTGCTTTCTTTTATAAGTTGCCTTAGTCCTAGTGTTTTGTCATGGCAATAGAAAAGTTAATAAGCCAATACCCAAGTCTAACAACCTGAATACAATCCTCAGAACCCACAGTGGAAGGAGAGAAGCAACTCCTGAGAGTGCCCTCTGGTTACCACTAGTGCACTGAAAGCACTTCTAGGGTGCTACTACCCCATGCTTACTAGACAGTCAATTAAATAGTCAGAAGTCAGAATTGACATAGCTCTCAAGGATGCTGTTTACATTATCCTGACCTGAGAACTCTGTACTCACTGGAGCTTTTAAGTGCTTAACAAAGGAACTAACAATAAGGATCTCAGCTACTGAGCCTTGTGAGTATGCAGGTAACGCTAAAGAAAAGAAAGATGGGTCACATATGTCATATTTGTCAGCTAACTGGTCTTCTGTTCCAACAAACAGATACTCTCCTCTGCCCTGTATTTGTTTGCCCTTCCCAAACATGCGCCCCCATCTCTCTGTCCACTGCTCAAGAGCCTGAAAGGAGAGTTTGTCTGAAGACAAAACCCCTGTGGGTGCCACCTTTCTTCCCCAAAAGGAAAGACGGTCCCTACCACTCCATCAGTGTTCCTCCCACCCCAGCCCTGAAGCTGCAGATGAAAGAAAGAGAGCATGGTGCCCCACTCTGTTGGGAAAGAAACGTTACCTTCTTTTAAAGAAAAACATTTAATAAGTATTAAGGAAGTTCCTCTCCCATGTATGCATCTTCTGACAATACAGAGATAATGCAAAAGAGTAAAGGTTCATGGCCAGTCATACACAACCTAGACGACACGGTACCTTCACCTACAATGTGAAGGCTATATGGGAGGCTCTGGACTATTGAAGCTGAAACTCGAACCTTCAATGTGCCAGGGGTCCAAGGACATATTTAAGATAGAGACAGTTCACCCTCAGACAAACTTCACTCTCCTGACATGAGTCAGCAAGATTTGACTGTTCAAAAAGTTTCCAACCCTGATGTTCATAAAATCTGTCTTTTAGGACAATCTCAGACATTTCAGTGAGTCCTTTTATTTGCTTCTGGCTCAATGAACGTCATAGAGGCATATTAAAATTTTTATTCAGCAGCTTGAATATTTTCTACTTAGCAATATTTAATTTTCCACTGTCCTGGAAAACATTAATCCTCCAGAATCCAACAGAAGTGACCTAAACACAGTTTTCTGTAAACTGGTACTGAGACTACAGCAGAGAGATTTCCTTACCTGAGGTGTCAGCTCTACTTCTAGTTCACCGGAAAGGAACTGTCGCTCAAACTCTGCGTTTTCTCCCACATAGGAGGAGATCATGCGTTTTATCTGCTTGGATCGAAGCAAGAGGCCCAGGCCGAAGTTGTCAACCCTAAATCGAAGGAAGATAGTTGATAACCATGAGACCGACTGACAAAACACTGTTAGCACATGGGTTTTAGGGGTTTTTTGTTTGTTTGGTTTTTTGGGGGGGTTTTTTTGATTTTTTGATTTTTTTGTTTTTTTTTTTTTTCATTTTTTAAAAATGCAAAATTTTAATACTTTGGAAGAAAAAAGTCTAAAGAATTCTATTCACATTTTCCTTCTACCCCCTCACCACTGCAAGATGATCACAAGGTTGCTTGCCTTCCTTTTTATACGGGCGGGGAGAGTACAATTTAAAAGGCTGACAGGGATCCCAGCACCTGGGAGACAGAGGCAGGTGGAGCTCCGGGTTTAAGGCCAGCCTGGTTGACATAGTGAGTTCCAGGTCAGCCAAGGCTATGCAGTAAAATCCTATCTCTAATCCCCATCCTCAAGATCCCAGAGAGTAAAGGGCAGAGCTAATACTGCCCAAACCACATCCATGCTATAGGTCCAGATTACACATGTTTGTTCCTTCTCCTGCTGCAAAGTGATCTTGAGACAGAACCTAAGCAAAGATGCTTTGAAAACATCCCAAAACACTGCAGAGGCTCTCTGTGTTCAACTGGAAAGGACAGGTCTCATATTAAGATAAAGATGAACGCACTAATTGAAATATGGCCTAAATTATACATAAGTCTAAGAACTTTTCCTGTATCATAGGCATTTTACCTAACAGTATTTATATACTTGAATGTTCTCAGTCCTCTCAAATGAAAAGACTACAGGTAGCAAAATGAATCCTATGCTTGTTACAATACATATATTTTGGTTTAATACTGTAAAGAATTCAGTTTATTCTTAGATTTGGGGCAAGTACTATATCTCCAGACGTATACATTTCTTCTTTATTCCTATAATGTTTTCAAAGAAAAAAAAATGTACTACATTTTAAAGCACAATTCATGTAATAAAATAGACTAATTACTGAATGTAAGCTTGCCCCTTTCCAGTAAGCTTCCCTCCCTAATCAAAGGTTTTAGAAGTTCATTAGCCAATTAGAGAGAGAAAACAAATTTTGTAGGTTGATTTGTCTGTCTGGGACAGTCTCACTATGTAATGTAAATCAGCCTAGAACATAAGACCCTCCTACCTCAGCCTTCCAAGTGCTAGGACACAGGTCTGACTATATAAAACTCTTTTTAAGGATAAAACATTTTTAGTAGTGAAAATCATACTGAAACAACAAGATAGAATTGTATAACAAAGATGTGATTGTATAACTGATACAACAAAGGAATGACTATATAAATAGGAAAAAAATCATATCAGTTGGCAAGGGCATAAAAACACAAGAATTTTCTCATTGTGCTAAGATGAATATATACCGACCACTTTAGGGAGTGGCATCAGGACTCAGTATTGAAAACAAAATCAGCCGGGCGGTGGTGGCGCATGCCTTTAATCCCAGCACTTGGGAGGCAGAGGCAGGCGGATTTCTGAGTTCGAGGCCAGCCTGGTCTACAGAGTGAGTGCCAGGACAGCCAGGACTACACAGAGAAACCCTGTCTGGAAAAAAGAAAAAAGGAAAAAAAAAAGAAGAAGAAGAAGAAAACAAAATCTATTAACACTGAAAAACATAACCCAGGTGCAACTGAGTCATCAGTTCCTCTTGGGTCTTTACCAAAGAAGAATTTATGCTTAATGCTCACTAAACAACATGTATACTACATCCATCAACACACTGTCCGTTACAGGCAAAATGAGAGTCTCTAAACTGTCCATCCACACAATAGATAAGTTATAGTTTATCCAGACAATGTAGTAAGATACATCAATGAGACTGCATGATGGACCAGCACTAGACACCATGGACAGACTCAGACAGAACGCTAAGTGAAAGGAGCTATACACAGATGTGTGCGTGTTGAATCACTTCTTTTACAAGAGCTTCAGACTTTGACAGGACCGATGTGCGCGGTCCAAAGTGTTCATAATGTAGATGGGGCAGGGGGATGATAGCAGTGACTGCAGGCATTGGCAAGGGAGCTTCCTGGGGACTGGTCCTGTCCCATGTCTTTGTAAAGGTGTTGGCTACATGGCTGCATAGCTTGTAAAGTCCCATTGGTATATCTACATAGGATCAGTTTTCTATACCACTCTATTAGGTACCTACAGTTTTCTTTAAAAGATAAAACTGCCATGAGAGTCCCAAGGTGAGGATTCTCTGAAGAGAAGTGGGGGGGGGGGGCAATGAGGGAGGAATTTGTAAGGGCAGGACTGGGAGGAGAAGAGGTAGGGGGGATTCGATTGGGATGTAATGTGAATAAAAATACATTATGAAAAAAATGCCATGAGATTGACCATGAAATCCTCTTAGAACCCGTAGCCTGTATTCCCTCCTCTTGATGACCAAATTCACAGGCAGCTTGTGTTGTCTGCACAACTCATTCACCTAGCAGCCCCAGAGAAGGGATGTCAGCTCGTGCGGCTACAACCCTGAGAAGCCCCATGCCTGTCCCTGCACAGTTCTGAGAGTTCAAAAGAAATAAACAGTAAGCCTGTAATTATGCCAGAGGGAGGGATTGTTAACTGATGTCTATAATATGTGATGGGAACAAGAAGATCAAGGACCATGGATGGAGAAAGAGGGCAGAGAGAGTCTAGCTGAGGGAAAAAGGTCATACAGAGGTGAAAAAGAGAGAGAAACCAAAAGAAAACACAGTCTCAGAACACAGTCAGAGATGAGATCCTAAGGTAAGAGGCATCTTGCTCAGACCTCAGCATGAATGGGATGGGGACTAGAGACAAGAATGGGAGGAAGGCCTGACTGTGATCTGCCTGGAAAGACTTCATCCTGAAGGACAGAGGATGGCAATTCAGCGGAAAGGCTGCAGGCTATACCATGAATTCAGGAAAAATCACATCAAAAGTAGGGAGGTCAGTTAAAAGGACAAACAACAGTGAGCATCTGAACTAAGGTGGAGGCCACAGGAATGGAGAAGAGGGGGTCAACCATGAGACACTGGGGAGATGATGGTCCATCCAGATGCGCTTCCTGGCATAGCCACTGATCTCCTGCAAAACTGTGGCTTTACAATGGAACCTAACAGAAGTGTGAACTGGGGTTAATTAATCTAATGGCCCCTAGAGACATCCCACATGTTTAACATGCAAAGGCATTAACTGTGGCAGCCCGCATGACAAACCACTAGCATTTCCTTCAGCAACCACTTGCCTCTGCTCTGTTACCAGGCTCACCAGTGCCCACTGCGGCTCACATGGCTCCTTCCTCTCTGTAAGCTTGCTCTTCCTCTCCCCAACAGCACCCTGCACACCATATCCCTCAAGGTGTATAGTTACCAAGGAACTGTTTATCATTCAGTAATCTGTGCTTGCTACCCATCAGCGGCATAAAAATACCTATATAATGTACATTCAGCCTCTTTTTTTTCCAAAGGAAAATTAAAGGTTAAATAACATGTACTTCTCCTGTCTGGGCACAGCTTCTTTCTGTTAATGGGCTCCAATGAAGTCCATGAAGGAGACTGCACACAAGATCGACTTCATCTCCCAGGACAAAGAAGGAAGTCGGCAGGCCTGTGGCTTCTCGTCTATCCAATCTCCCTCTATGTGTGGAAGACAGTAAGCAAACCCCTGCCCAGATAGTACCCATCCTACTTTGAAACTTTCTTTAAAGTTAGGGCGGGGAACAGCCATGTGGGTTAATAATAATATACTTGTCCACTAGAGGTCTCCAGATACCAGAGATACTGCCTTCCTAGTGAGAAAAGTTTTCTGCTCTTTCCTCCAGTTCTTTCCCCTTCTTCCTCCTCCTCTTTTTTCCACACCCTTCCTCAAGTGTTTGTCTTTAACCTGCTCCTAAGGCCCAAGCCCTGCTTCAGGTTAGCACTTCTTCTCCAAACTTAGCTTCTTTCAGCAGCCTGGCCCAGCAGACCTCAGAGCGGCTCCCTCTTGGAGATGAGCAGAACAAAAACTAGAAGTGATCTTTACTTTCTACCCACCAAATCTATCTCCACAACCTGTTTAGGCATCAAACCATTTGTTGCTCCCTGCTCTACTTGGTACCATCTTTACCTGGATACCAGGACAACCTCATCTGCTTCTGCTTCTGCTGCTGGCCCTACAATTTACTTTGAACATGGCAGCCAAAGAACACCTTCTAAAACACAGAAGTAGAACAGGCTACCACTCTGCTCAAAACCCTGCAGAGTTATCATTTATTCAGACTAAAGCAAAAAGCTTGAGAGCAGCAGGCAAAGCCCATGAATTACATGCCTTCTATGTCATTGACGTCATTCCTTCGGGGCTATTCTTCTGTCACTTCTCTGCCTCTCTGTTGTCCTTTGGCTCCCCAAGCCCTGCCAGAAATGTTTCCCTAAGGGCCTTTCCCTGTCTCTGAAACTATTCTCTGCATGGCTCCTGTCACACATCCTTCAAGTGTGGGCTCAGAGGTTACCTTAGTGTCACCCTGATTACGCCACCGATTGCTGACAGTGGCCTCTCTATTCAGAGGTTCCCAATCCTCTTCCTTACTCTGTTTCTTTGTTTTTTTACCCCATGGTACAAAACTTCCCAATGTATCAGAAAATTTATCCATTTTTAACTTGATTACCTATTATCTGTCTTTTCCAAATAGAATAGAAGGTCTGTATCAGGTCTTAGCCTGCCGTTGCTTTGGTGGTGGTGGTGGTGGTGGTGGTGGTGGTGGTGGTGGTGGTGGTTGTGGTGGTGGTGGTGGTTCTTAATTTCTGCATCTCAAGAGCCTGTCAGCTATATGGCACATAAGGGGACTGCAGAAATACTTAGTGATCACTTGTCAAAAGAATTTATTGCTGCATTCCATGTGTCTCTTCCAGTCAGAGCTTTCCTAACAGAAATGAACTATTCCGTGACTAGGTAGCCTGACCAAAAAGCAACTTAGAGGGAAGGGAAAAGGCATGCATTTAGCTTAGAATTCTGGGCTATGGTCCCCTATCACAGGAAAGACAAGGCAGGAAATTAAGCTATCACGACCATAGTCAAGAGCAGAAAGGGAATTCTGCAGGGATCCTTGCTCGCTCTGAGCTAGCTTTCATCCCTGTAGGCTTCAGGATCTCCTGCCTAGGAAACAGGTAGCACCATCATGGGCTGTGCCTCCATCCAGTACAAAAGGCGCCTCAAAGATATGCCTATAGGCCAAACCGATCAAAATAACTCCTCGTTAAGGTTCTCTCCCCAGTGAAGGATGGGTGACATCAAGTTAACAGCTCACACTGACCAGCTCACTCAGTATTTCCCTCTGGATCCACTGCTGGCTTCTACCATGAACCAAGGCCCTCTCTTGCCACTGCCTCCTGCTTGGACTGAGCTTAGGGGAGGCACGATCAGGGAGATTCGGGCCCAGGGAACAGTGATATAAGGATCTGTAGTACTTGGGCTCTCTTCCCCACCTTCTATGTATAAAACTTCTAAATGCTGGCTCTCTTAAGGCCACACAGGCGCAGGCTGGTGGCAACAGTACCCTTCTGTTATTATCTATGGGGTTATTTAAGGGTCATGCTGGTTTCATTCGGCTATAAAACTCTTCAGCTACCCAGGGATAATATCCAGAGCTATGACTAATAAAATCACAATCAGGAAACAACCCACGAAGGTGGATACAGACCATTTGGCTTCCGTAGTTTTAAATATCTGCAGCTCCCTCCAAGCCTACAGAGTCCATTCCAAAAACCCAAACACAGTTGGTCATTCATTGACTTGGAAGTTTTTCTGACCACTCTTTCATACCTCTCTGTTTATTTTTGCAACACATTACACATTTTAACTTGGCTCTATTTAAAGATGACCTTCTGGATTTGTTGATCTTGGCTCCGGGGCTGACTATGTGTTTGGCCTTTGCTTTGTTTTAGACTAGCCTCCTGGCATAGCAACCAGGCGATGCCTAAGAGTCTCAACAACTGAACCCGATAAAGAGCCAGTGCTTAGACCTTGAAAAATCTATTAGATAGCTTACAAACAGAGTGTGTCTTTCTGTAGTGTCTCTAATGCATGACCTCATCAAACACATTCGTCTGATATAATAGTAATATCACTGATGATAAGACAATAAAGTAATTAAGTAAACTACATCCCTAACATCTAGTAGCTCACGATACAAAGACTAAAGATGTGAACCCTAAGGCAAATGGAGACATGCCATTTCTAAATAGAAAATCAAGCATGGAAAAGCCTCTGTGCTCTTTGATACTGAAGGTGACGCTAACGGACTATATGCTCCTTGATATTGAAGGTGATGCTGATGGAGTTTCCAACAGATTGTACTGCTTACCTCCGTAAGCCAACATTTCTCTAGTATATCTAAAGAAAGGAAACTCTGGGTTTTATAGGATTAGACATTTTAGGGGTCAAAATAACGCTAAAGCCAAAAATCTGTGGAGATGTGTTAATGTGGTACTGCACAAAAGATATCCATCTTCTGAAATTATTTAATTTCTGAATCTGAAATTTAACTTCTTGTAGCCAAGCGTGGCACCACAAACCTTAAAATCCCAGCACTACAGAGGCAGAAGCAGACGGATCTCTGAGTTCAGGGGCAGCCTGGTCTACAGAGGGAGTTCTACAACAGCCAGGGCTACAGAAGAAGCCCTGTCTCAAGAAGCAAAGAAACAGAACAAAACAAACAACAAAACAATCTCTTGAATATCTACTTTCTAAAATTTTACTTATTGGAAATAATTATTTTAAAAATGTAAGCATTGGGGAAATTTTACTTCCTTTGATTTCATTTAGGAACACATTTTAATCTCAATCATACACTTTATAATTACCCTGGCAGTATCAGAAGTATAAAAATAAAAAAGTGTTATTCGTGGATGTAAGGTTTAATCCCATGATGCAAATCAAGTGTTTCCTGAGCTAAACACATAAACACAGGTACGTGCATCACAGGACATCATTAGCCCTTCCCAAACAAAACAACAAAACCCTAAAGAATGCTCACAGTCAAGACAACATGGCCAGTATCTGCTCAGTGAGGTCACCAGAGCTGCAGCTGTAGAAATAAAAAAGGGATATGGCAAAGCAGAGTCCACTTGCTTTTAACTCCAGGTTTGAAGATTCTGACACATATCTAAAATGTTTATTTTGAGTGAGGGACTACTCACTGCACCCTCTAAATTCTCCTAATCCTGATTAGTATGATACGCAAGAAATCAGAAGTACACGTGCTTACATATGAACTAAGTGAATTAACCAGTGAACCCCCCACAAGTAAGCAGGGAGTCTTCTATACCCCACTCTTTAACATCTTTAACCCAAAATCAATATTGTCAGGAAAAAAAGTAGCATTGATACCATAACATGTCCATTTTGCCCTTGGCTCTGAGTTAAATGATTGACACACACTTAACTGTGAAACTTTTGGTTCACACTGCCTTATAACCTGAAGCTCATCAAAATTCAATAAATTCTCAGCCTTTTCTACCATTTAGTCAATATATCAAAATATTCAGAAGTCTGAACCTAAAGCAGCGTTTCTCTCACCAAGGCCAACAGTTACTCTCTCATACAAAAGTGTTAGGTAGCCATTTTCTCTGAAATGAAACATTGCATACTGGAAGGAAGCTCGTTAAAATGCAGGAAGTTTTAGAGACAGACTGTTAAGATTCAGGATATTAAAGAAAAAAATAATAACTAGCAAGATCAGGGAGTCCCTGAAATTTACCAGATTCCCAAGTTCCCTTCCAGCCTAAGGTTATGTAAGTACTAAGAACTGCTGGGAAGACTCTCCAACCTGCCAGGTTCACTGCAAGTCAGGGACAGAACTCCATGCTTGTAGTTTTTGATGGGCCCATCACTCATGCTAGAGTGAGCTTTTGGTGACACAGATGCCTTTGAATGGTCCATGTTCTGGTAAGTAACCCCTGCCCATATTCCTGTCAATAACTCCAGTAAAATGGATTCATCAAGCCTAGATGCCAGTGGTATCATTAATTGTCTTGGTCTACGTTCTGCTCCCTATCCAACTTGAGGAGACATTTGCTCGTATCTACTTTTGAAAACTGTCACACAACACAAGGTAAGTGCCCTGAACTTTGAGAGAGACTTCTACACTTCCTTCCACAATATGAAGTCTTTCCAAATGAACTCTTACCATCACTCTCTTCCAAGAAAATCTACACTGTTTATTCTCAAAACCTTTATACTAATAAGCCAAACTGCTAATTCAGTTACATTTTTAAACACTTTAAGACAGTCAAAGTCACTTATCTATTTGTCGGAAAAGGGTAGATAGCTAACTGCTTTGCATACAAATAGCCTTTTCTGACATCACCAAATGTACCAACATGTGCATGTCTTTTTAAAACAATGGCTTATTATGACCATTTGATTTCCAATCCTGCTGCTAAGGTGACAGCATGTCCTTCACATCCATTCAGGACCAACAACATTTTTTATGATCAATGCATGTCTTTATATGGCATCTGGAGTAATGATATAACCAAAAGAAAGAACTTGGAACAGATTTCAAATTGACGTCCACTTTGTTTTATACATAATAGCCTCTAATACAAAGAACATAAAGACCAACTTCAATTTTTTTTATTTTGACTTACAATATACATTTTTTAAAAAAAAACAAGTTTTCCAGATAAAGATAAATCAGATAGATAGATAGATAGATAGATAGATAGATAGATAGATAGATAGATAGAGGCAGGCAGGCAGGCAGGCAGGCAGGCAGGCAGGCAGGCAGGCAGGCAGGCAGGCAGGCAGGCAGATCTTACTTGAGTTTATTTGGTGTTTCTTGGGTATACACGTGTTGAGGGCTAACCACTTGAATAATATGCTAGGAGTCTCATCTCTGATCGCTGATAAACTATCCAGCATTATCTTAAAACTGGCATTTCTTTCTAGCTAGTCATTTCAGAAGTCCACTCACCCTGCATTGTTGCTGACTGCAGTTAGATCTTTCACTCCAGTCTTCAGTAAAGCTCCTATAAGATTCTCTGGAATACCACACAGCCCAAAACCTGCAAAGCACAAAAGGGAAACAATGTGTGTCACTTAATGTTCTTTCAAGATGCGTACTCTATCCTTAATAGGAGAGAAAAAGCATAAAGCATACTGTTAGCAAATACACAACTATATCTTATCCACTCAATAAACAGCTCTCAGTAATGTAACTGGATCTGAGTATTTCAAACCATTACATATCACCAGAAACCACTGTAAAGGCTTTGACTGTAAATGTTGGTTTTACTTCCTCAGAGGAAGAGATAGGATGAGAGACATAACCAAGCTTTACAAATACATGGCTTGGGCTGAGCCCAGAGAATTTCTAACTATCCCTAAGCCTGGGCCTGGAAGTTGTAAGCCTCCATACAATCTAATCTTTGGCAAGTGCAGACCTTGAAGGCTTCAGCTTTCCATCCTCCCATCTGCCAACCTAGGGGCAGAATGTTTCAGCCTCCAAGACTTACTGCAGAACAAACTCACTCTATCTAGTTCTTTCTGAACTCTGACTGTCTGTTTCAACTCAGCTCTTCTGGCTCAAACTCCTCTCCAAGCAGACTGATTCAAAATGGCTTCTCTCGGCTTCTGACTAAATTGCTGTTTGGAAAAACTGCTTCTGAACTCCATGAACTGAACTGCACTGACTATACTGTCTGCACGGATGAACGGAACTGAAGAAAACTTCTTCCCGAACTTAATTCAACCACATTCAACAGAACTGCCCTGAATTCAACTGAATTCAACTCATTCAAGCAAACTGCACCAAACTTAACTGAACTCAACTGCATTCAACTTAACTACACTGAACTCAACTCATTCAACGGAACTCCACTCCATCTCTCTCCCTACACCTCTCTTATATCCTTTCCTTCCTGTCTATTCTCCTGACTCTGACTCATTCTGTCAAATCTTTCTCTGATTCATCATCTGCTCCTCAACTAGGTGTCATTTTTTTAGGAGTCTGTATTCCACCCAGATCACACAGTCCTAGGTCTTTCGATGTGATCTCCTACCAGAGCAGCCATGTTGCTGGATTAAAATTCCTTTACATTTGACTAAAGTGAGGCCAAAAGTAATTAGTTCATATACAGCATGTGTACTATTTTTTCTCTGCATAATTCAAACCATATCCAGTTGTTTATTTAAACATTCACCTTTATACATCTGTGTTAGTATATTTTACAGAACTAGAGCACTAAGCCAATAAATTTCACTTTTTTATATCTTTAAAATTCTTCCAAAAGTGTTGGACTTAGGAGAGACATTCAGTAAAGAACAGTCCTAAAATAAGACTTGATTCCATATACAAGAATCAGGAAGTTAAGTGGGAAATCTGAGGCAGTGGCTACAAAAGACATCCCAAAGAAGTAACGGAAACAGAATATAGGAGGCTCAACAACACAGAAACCCTCTGCTCTCCAGCTCAACAAATAGGAACAATAAAGAGTGGCTAGGGTCAATGACAAAATGAGGCTTGTGTTTCAAGTCCACCAGAATTCCCAAGGATGTAGGGATCCATCATGGTTCTTGATAAGATACCCGAAGCTCAAACTTCCAGCTTTCAATTATAATCAGAAAAGGGGGGAAGGAAAAGTACCATAGTAATCTTTCAGGAAGAGACTATAATATATGTCGTGGTGAGTTATAAAGAAGACAGTAAATATGTCAGAGCTAAATGTTAAATAATTGGCACTTTGAATCTATACCATTTTATCACATGATTTTCCTAAAACCTATGAGTATGACCAACAAGAGGAAAGCAGTCCCATTACTTACCGCCAACCAGCAAGGTTGCACCATTCGGAATATCTTTTACAGCTTCCACCGGATCTGTGTAAAATTTGGTGTGGTGACGAGTACTGACAGAGAAGTAGCAGACACACCCCTGAAACGTTGAAAACATATCCAGTGAACACTCATTTGCAACTTGACTTTACACGTTTTACCTTTTAATTGACAAAACTGTAAGTCTATAGTATACAGCATCACATTCTGATACATGTGTTCATTACAAAGTGAATAACTGGAGTCTTCTAACAAGACATTACCTCACACATTCGTTTGTGGTAAGAATATCTCAGAACTACTCAGAGTTTTCAGGTATAGTCACTGTTACAGATCATCACCATGACACAGAATAGATCTCCTAAGCTTAGTTCTCCTATCTAACTGAAACATTGCATCCTTTAGCCAACAGCTTCCCAACGCCTTCAACTTCTAACTTCTGCAATACCATTCTACTGTTTCTCTAACAGTGCTTTGTTTCTCTGACACTACTCTATCTGTAAAGACTTGGGCCTTAAATGGTTTATCTTTGACAGGATAGGCATGATCTAGTGACATATTTTCACCAGGGTCTCTTGGATCCACATCTTTTATTATAAAGGGAAAATCCAACTGTGTCACTTGTGACTACCCCCGCCCCAAGAATAAAAGTAGGAGTGAGGCATGGTGGCGTATGCTTTTAATCCTAGCACTTAGGAAGCAGACACAGAGGCAGCCTGGTCTACAAAGTGAGTTCCAGGACAGCCAGGGTTACACAGAAAAATCCTGTCTTGAAAAATCAAAAAAGAACAAAAAAATAACTCACATCACATCCTAGGATGCAAATTCACAATATTAGTGACAATAATCACAACTTCTAATAGTAACCTAGCTTTCCATTCTGTCGACAAATACTGAGACCCTACGTGTGCCAAATTCTACACTGTCTATCTAATCTTTATGATGGTATGACTATTGCTGTCTGGGGAGAGTGTGGTACAGTGTGGTCAGTTCCAGGTGATAGGGAAACTCTAAAGAGACAAGTGACAAACAGCATACCAGAGGACACCCTTCCTTATGCTGCTATTACAGAAGATGGAGAAGAGGCAGCAGACCACCGCTACACGGAGGTCTTAGTTGGCCACACTAGTGAACTATTTGGGCCCACTGTGTCTGTAGATGGTTTTGTCACCGGCAAAGCCCATGTCAAACTGGATCCCCGTGCAACAGTGTTGAAGGCAGTAGGACTTGCGTGAGGTATCAGAGCCTGCACCAAGGTATTGATGCTGCAGGACCCATTCTTGCAGGAATTCTTCCTGCACTGAAACGCTGACTGTCAAGGTGAGGCTTTTCTAAAGAGAGGCTGCCTCTTCTGCACACACCTACTTGTCTCTCTTCTCCTCTCCCATGTTATAAAGCAACACAAGGCTTTCCCCAGGAGGCAATCACCAAATCCAGGACTTTTAGTCTCCGTTTAACCATGAAACTAAATAAACTTCTTTCATAAGTGCCCAGGCTAAGATGTCTGTTACAGCAAGTGAGATGGGCCTCAAATGAGTCATTGTGTGAGGATTCATAAAGTCAGTAACTTATTGCCCTGTATCCACAATATGGACAAGAGACAAGGAAGAAATGAGTCTTAGGTAACTAATGACTCATATTAACAATACTTCACTTTATTCCCACTACATGTTTAACCTGAAGGAGTGGAGAGAGGAACAGCTGTGCCCAACAGTCATGCCCAGCTACAACGTCCCACCCACTAGACTACCCAACAGTATTTATTTCAGACAGCTATGACCTGAGATTGTCAAAGTCTATCATTCTTTTATTACTCTAAAAACATGTTAAGTATCTATCAATTAGCACAAAAGACTATTTATGGGATCGACACTGAAACAAAGTCAAATGAGCCATAATGGTTGAGGTTACACACATGACCATGTGACTTTCATTCCTTTAAGTTTCTATTTTGATCAAGGTCAGGTCAGGAGTTTGCACACTGCCCCCAAAGCCTGGGACATAAGTAGAGGAAGAGACAAGGACTTTGAAAGGGCTTAACCACAAAGGACGTTCTTCTCTTTCTGTCCTCAACTAGTATGGATTTATTTGTTTCTGTTTTAAACACAGGTACATAGACACACACACACACACACACACACACACACACACAGATACAGAGAGAGAGAGAGAGAGAGAGAGAGAGAGAGAGCAAGAGAGTATGTGTTTAAAAGTGACTGAGTTAGTTAGTTAGTGTCTCAGAAATAAATATAAATATAATAGCCTGAATATAGACATGGTGGTCCATGCCTGAAATTCCAGCACCAGAAGGACCATGGCACAGGCAAAATATCCAAACTGTAAGAAAGAGCAGAGCAACTAGTCTTGGGTTTTGCTTTCCTGTCACACAGTCCTTGCTCTTCCACATCTTCTGAAAGTGCTATTGTTCTACTTTATCATTTACACACAACAAATCTTTGTGAGAACCCTGTTCTATAATGTGTCACTCTACGGTTATTATCTCTGTCTTGGGAAGAAGAGCCCAGGAAAAATCAGCATAAGGAAGAAAATGAAAGAGTTCCTCGACAAGCAGAGACTCTGAAAGGTGAGGTCTCCTTGACTGCTTCACTGTGGAATTCCACAGAGTTTGCTAGAAGAACACTCGGCTCCCCTGTCTTGTGCCCTGGGAGCCGTTGAAGATGCAGAAGCCGAAGCACACAGCCACACACTTAGCAAGAATCTCATCCCTTTGTAGTAGCTGATAATTAGTATTGTCCTAGTACTAAAAGCAGTCAGCACTAATTACCCAGGGCTTGTCCCTCTCTGAACTTCTTAGGAAAAAAGAGAGACTGAAAGAAAAGAAGGGAGGGAGGGAGGGAGGGAGGAAAAGAAAAAGACAGGAAATAGACCTTTTAGAAATATTGCAGAAAAGGTAGACATTGTACCATAGATGTAGTTCAGTAACAGAGGACTTGCCTAACAGGCAAAAGGCCTTGGGTTCAACAGATGTGGGCGACTGTCATAAAAGTAGCTATACAACTAAAATTCAAAATCAGTAGGTAGGCTGGAGAGGTGGCTCAGTGGTTAAAAGCACTCACTGTTGCAGAGTAGTCAGTTCAGGTCCCAGCACCCACATCCGGTGGCGCACACAACTGCCTGAAACTGCAGTTCCAAGGGGCCCAATGTCTGTAAATGTGGTTCCAAAGGATACAGTGATGTCTAACCTTAACAGACACATGCATGCATGCAGTGCCTACAAACTTATCAAGTCCTATATGAAAAGACAGTGTAAAAAAGTAAAATCTTAAAAAAAAAAAAAAACCCACCTAGCTGCAGTGTTTTCTTGAATATTCCTGGGGGTGAAAGTACCCTCCTGTCAGGACTGAAGACATGTGTCAAAATTATGTAACCACTAAGTCTGTCTCTGTAGAGAGGTGCTATTTTGGTCAAAGTCAGGTGAGGAGTTTGCAGAAGGCTAAAGATGACAACTGTCAATTGCCTCCCAAAGACACAGTTACAATGAAGCTGTGTGCCTGACTACAGAAACACCTAGGGATGTCAGCCTCCTTTGGGAAATGATACCTTTTATCCACTCCCTTCGAAGACAGCAAAACCAAGCTATCAACTATTGGAGCTTAATGTTTCACCTCACACTCCCTGCCAGCCCCCTGCCACATCAATGATTTCACAGAGAAAATTTGTAACACGATCATCACCATAGCAGACAGTTCATGCTGGTTATAGTTGTTGAAGATCTTGAAAACAGCTTTAGGAACCCTTTCCGTTCCTTCAAAGCTCATTTCTTTCATTCTGTCTTCCCCTTGACAACATCTTACTATGTGGGTCTGGCTAATCTCAAAGTCCTGGGCTTAAATAACCCTCCTGTCTCGATCCCAAGGAGCTGGGACTACAATGCACACCCCTACCCTGCAGTCCGTTCATCTGAACTGCAATCCAGTTTGCCAGTCTGCATATTAAGAGATTACTTGGCAAGCCATGAGTGCAGACAGTGAGACAAGGAGGAAACCCAATGCCCATGGCTAATTGTACCGGAGGATCCTCCAAACCTTAGGATCTGCAAGGCAGGCTCTGAAAGGAAGCATTTACCTCTTCTGTCTTAAACACACATGCACACGCACACGCACACGCACACGCACACGCACACACACACACCAGCTCCTCTACTCACACTGTGTCCCTGAGAGTCAAGAAATATCACTGTCACTGGCACTAATTCCCAAGATTTGGCAACTAGGACAAAGTGTTTGCTGATAACATCTAACTTTCTCCCTTAAACGGGCAAGTTCAAAGAGACTCTTTACACCTAATTAACCTCTTCCAATATATTTTATAAATGAAGTGGTGTTTGCTAAAACCAAATGCATTGGTAGAGGGTTTCCCTAGTGTGAACAGAATGCTGGGGTCGAGCCCCAGCAGGATAATGCAATCCCAGCACCAGAATGTGGGGCTATAACAGGTACAGTTCAAACGTCTACTTATTCTGGGGTATTTTAACCAAGCTTTTAGTCACAAAGTATCATATTGGTCCACTCGCCTATCTTCAGCAGAACCCCATTTTATTATTGGTACTAATTTCTGATGTTAAAATTGAGTGAGGAACACAATGATTAAGGATTTTGATGAAAGAAACAAAATTCTTGGGGTGCAAAATGTTTTTCTCTGTAACGTTTCTCCCATTGATATTTCCATTTAATCTTCAATTTCTCCTAACCACAGAAGCCTTACTCCATGATGGAACCTAAATTTCATCCCCTGACTTCCTTTCTAACCATTCACTAACACTATTATTTCCTTTACCTACATCTCTGTTCCTTGTCATCCAATAAGGAACTTAGTGAAAAATATATATGTACGTGTGTGTGTGTGTGTGTGTGTGTGTGTGTGTGTGTGT
>JANHMN010000014.1:41447741-41552506 GCA_030674055.1 Rhabdomys pumilio | reverse complement strand
TGTGTGCATGTGTTTATATCTGGGTAAGGAAGGGATGTGCCACAGTGAACCTCTGGAGGTTAGAGGACAGGACAACCAGAAGCAGTCAGTTCTCTCTTTCCACCATGTAAATCCTAGAGATTGAGCTTTAGTTATAAGTCTTCATGTGGCACCATCTCAATGGTCCCAAACACTTTGTTTTTGTTTGTTTGTTTGTTTTTTAAATATATGTTATTACCTTAATGATAGAGTGAAAGAGAATTATACACCCAAGTGGTGTCTAATCACCTCACAACTGTTAAAAAGAAACCATGACACGGAAAGGTTGATAGGGCCTACCTCCAAATGGAAGTTTGGTAAACAAAATCAGGAAGAGAAGTCAAGGAAAAGGGAAAAGAAAACCAGTTAGGAGGAAAAGGCAGCAATATTCAGGTGAATAGCATGCAAGCTTGCCAGGAGGAGTTTGGCATCTCTGCCAAGAGGAATCAGCCTATGTTCAACATGAATTGATCCACTTAGGACCTACCAAGCTAGAAACCTAGTGAGGCCTAGCATTTAGATTTAAAAGCCTCCAGGTAATTCAAGGTCATGCTACAGCTTCAGACAATTAACTTGTTCACCATGAATGGAAGGAAAGGAGGGAGGGACAGAGGGAGGGAAAGATGAGAGGAGGGAGGGAGAGAGGAAGGGAGGGAGGGAAACATGCAAGGGGGGGAGGGAGACAGGAAGAGAGGGAGGGGCAGAGGGAAGGAGGGAAAGAAGCAAGGAGGGAGGGAAATAGGAAGGAGCGAGGGAGAGAGGGTGAGAGGGAAGAAAGGTTTTTTTTAAAGCATGGCAAATAAGTACACAGCTGTAATTTCAGAATTCTGTAGGCTGAAGCAGAAGAATCATGGGTGCTAGGCCTTCCTGGCCCCCATAGCAAGATCCTGTCTCCTAAAACAAAAGCACAGTTGCATTTTTTAATAACTATCTCAGTTTACCTGTTGGCTATACTTAGCTGGAAAATGTTCAAGCTTACTTAAGGTATCTGCCAGGTTCTCTCAGGCACATATTATATGAGTATTCTTTGCAGAGCAGTATGCAACGTTGAGGGGAAACAAAGGACTGACGTATACCATGGTCCCAGTACACAGGTATTACAACTCAACAGAGGCAGATGACTTAAGCGCTAAGCAAGCAGTAAGACCAATCAATGCATGAGCTGGAAAAATACTCCAGAAAGCAGGAGTCGGGCCTTCTTTTATCATACCCAAGGGGCCTAACTTTGAACTGTGCCATGAACTTTTTAATAAGAAACAGCAAAACCCATAATTATAACTCATCCACCTGGAGGTTTGCCTGGCTTGAGAAACGGTTTAATGATTATATTGAAAGTGAGGTAGACTAGAAGTGAATAAATTAAACTAAAACAAACACGCACTGTCAAAAGAATGTTTCTGACCTTGGCCCAAGGACATGCCTGTGTCCTGGTTTTTGCATCTACTCCATCACTTGCGGCAGGCTGGCTGGTGGTCAAGTGCTCTTTTAACAATGTTTTATACATCCAAATTGCAATTACCCAAATGCCTCCTATGAGGAATTTAACAATGCAGTGATTCAGTTCTGAACCATTCCCTAGCCTAGCACATGCCGGAGTAGTGTGATGACTTCTCTAGTTTCTTAACACTAAGAGATTGAAGGCAAGGAAAGGAGGGACAGGAAAAGAAGTTCAGAGCACACAGGGTAAGTGTGCGATGCACTGTTCTTAAGTTCAGAAAAGGAACTACAGCAAAGGAACCCACCAAGGTGAACCCATCCTCCTGGTGCAGAATTCTTGTCAGGCACTCAGTTCCTTGGTCCCACATTGAAATCCAACCCAAATGTGTGCTTAGAGGTGAGACACTCTACAATGTATAAGCAAAAACACCCACCACCAGCTAATCCACTAGGAGGGTGACTCTGGATACCATTCTGTAGGCCAAGGTGTGTTTGTTTTAAGTCTTTGAAAATTACAGGTCTCTAATATGGATCTGAAGGGGACAGGGAGGGGCTCAAAGTAAAGGACAGAGGCGTTCGCAGACTGCAGCTGAGCACCGCCAGCCCACCATCCGCTTCCAACCACTTGGCAGGCTAAAACGCCCCGTGACAAGCGCTCCAGTCCGGGTTCCCCTTTCTACCGCCATATAGGGAAGGGGAGGATGGGGAGCGGCAGTCCGCCTCCGCTGCTCACAGCATCCGCCCACTTGGCGGTGAACTTGAGCCAGCAGCGGTTAACCCGGCCCGGGGTTCCGGGCCTCAGCCGGCGCCAGCAGCTCCCTCAGGTGGGGCGCAAGCCTCGGCGCGCCGCCCTTCTCCGCTCCGCTCCTCCAACCCTCCCTGCGGCGGCCACAGGGACCCCTTCCCAAAGGCGTCGCCGGGGAGCCTGGAGTCCGTAGGAGTAGCAGGAGATGGGGACGCGAGTCCCGGGACGCCGGCAGTCAGTCTCTAAGGCGTTGCTGTGTGGCTGTGGTGCTCAGCGCCCCGACCGCTTCTCCAGCGCTGCAAAAAGCACAGCTTGCCTTCATCTCGCTCCCATTGGCGAAGCGGATGGAGAAGCAAAGACAGACGGATGGACGGACGGATAGACAGACAGACAGACAGACAGACAGACAGCCGGCGGCGGGGCTAGCCTGGGACCCGAGCGTCTCCGAGCAGACGCCAGATCCCCGGCTGCAGGCGGTGGAGATGGGCAGGGCAAAGAACGCGCGCGCCGCTCGCGGCTCGCCCGCGCTTTTCCCGCGCGTGGCCTTCCTCTTTGCCCCTCCATCTTCCATTTACCTTGTGCAGGGCGACCCGCGAGCTGCGGGCGGAGGCGCGGAGCCGAAGCCCGGAGGACAGGAGTTTGAGAGCCGCCATCTTCGGACCTGGGTGCGGGAGAAGGTGGCGCGCGCGGGAGTGCGTGCGTGCGAGTGCTGGTTGCCCCGGGCCGCGGCGGCGTCACCGGCTAAGGAGAGAAGGGAAGGCGAGCCGGGGGGCGGGCTGGAGGCTCGACCGCACGTCAGTGACGTCCTGGGGATCTCAGGGCGGTGCCTCCCCTTGCCGCCTGCTGGCTTGTCAAGAAGCGAGACAGGGAGGGGCCCACGGCTAGGAATGGAAACGCAGCACAGCTTGGGCGAGCCCCACGGGATGTGCCCAGGCCGGAGGTGCTGGGCTCGTCTGCGGGCACACCCGCAACGGCGGGCGCTCCACTCAGACTGGAGGGGGCGCTAGTGCCTGCTGTGCCCTGGCTCAAGGTTTGCCATTGACCAGGGTTTCGGTTCCCAAGGGGCTGGAGGGTCTCTTACTGAACGTGTTACTTTTCCAAGTCGGCCTCTGGAATGAGAACAGGTACAAAGGGTCACTGATAAAGATCTCCTCCCAGGTCTGGACAGCTCACATTTCTAACATTTCTCAACCACTACCACCACCCACTCACCCCCCGCAACTCTCTACAAGTCTGGTTTTGCCCTTAATTTCCTCAGAGACCCAGCAGTGTGCTGACTGACCCTCATGAGATATGACCTGCTTAGCCGACAGAGGGACAAGATTAGAACTGGGCCCCTCCTCCCCATCATCCTAGTTTGTGTTCCAGAATTTTCCTGGCACCAGAGTCCCAACAATTCCAGAGATTACGCAGCAGGTATAAACACAGAAGTGTTTGTCTCCTCTCCTCCTCGTCCTTGGCCATGTTGTATAATTCCCCTCACCTTGTAATGTTCTTCCTGTTGTAGTTTTGTATGAGAAAAGCCAGGAGAGGCTTCTGGGACACAATGAACACACAAATGCTCCGCACTAAATTTAGCTAAAATTCATTGATGGACTAACTTTATCTTTTTGGAGGTTTTAGTTTTGGAGTTTGTTTGTTTTTGCTGTTTTGTATGTGAAAGGATCTCTAGATCTCTTAGGTCCCACTGAAACTCTATATATGGCTCGGGCTGACCTTCAACTATTCTTTATTGTGGCAACCTATCCCAGAGTATGTGCAATCATGCCTGGCTCAAGCCTTATCTTTTGACTGACACCCAACGGACCTGAACAATTTCTTCAGGACGATCTATGCTCACAGCAGACTGAAAAGAGCACTCGGAAGCCCAGTAAGTCCTCTATTGGATTAAGAGCTCATCGAGTCCTGGAAGAATGTTTTAAATCTAAGGTGATGCAAAACCCATGACAGCAGTAAATGTTTCTTTAAGTGCCTTTAAAACTAAGGCAATGAAGGATGAACAGTCCCGTTTAGTTAAAATCTGTCTACTGCCCTGGTGAGATGGTAAAGAAACTTGCCTCCAGACTTGGTGACCTCAGTTTGACCCCCAGGACCCACATGGAAGCAGGGAAGAACCAACTGCAGCAGAGTCCTCCTCTGACCTCACGTGTACTCTGGCATGTGCACGCATTTGTATGTGCACAAAACAAACGAATAAGTTTAAAATAATTTTAATTTATTTATTTAATTATTTAATTTAATTATTTTTATTTATAGTTTGTTTTTTATATTTTATTTAATTTAATTATTTAGTTTTAATTTATTTAATTATTTAATAATAATAATAATAATAATTTTAAAATCTGTCAAGAAAAGCAACTATTTCAGTACTCCCTTAACACAAAAATGTCTCCTGAAAAAGGTTATGGTTTTAACATGGATATAAAATATCAAGTTAAACATAGGAGAAGTGAACTCAGTAATCCTAGATCTTTTGGGGCACATTTTAATAATCTGTGAAGAGTTTAAGTGTTCACGCTGAGGTTTCATGGCTAGCCCTAACAGTACGTGGCAGCTGTTGTGTTGCAGTTTATGGAAGGAACGACAAAAGTTAGCACTACAGTTGCTCTTCCACTTTTTCCCCTCCAGGGCCACGTGAAAAGGAAGGAAAAAAAAAAGCACTGGCAACTTAACGTGTAGTCATCTGACTCAGTCTTCTTGGCTGATCACATTTTGTTGCTCCTAGATGAGGAAGATGGGTATTTTTAAATTTTGTATTCTGTGGAATTAAGGTTCCTGGAAGAAAAAAAAAGAAAAGAAAACCAGCCTCCCTACTACACAGTCAGAAGGGAAAGGGGGGGGGCTGCATTTTGATGAGTCCAGGGCTTCATTTGACACCTGCTCAACCAGGTCAACTTGGAAAGAGTGTTTATTTTCTACCAATCTATTTTCCCGATTCTACAAAAGCCATTTTAATTTTTACCTTGCATGTAAAAATTCCAATTCTTTTACATTTCTGATTAGTGGGATTATTTCCTTCTCCCATTTGTGTGGGTATGGGGACTGGGGACTGGGGACTGAATCTAAGGCCACCTGCATGAGCGCTCAACCAATGAAGTATATCCCCTGTTCTATTTTTAAGTTGTCCAGCTGAGCCTTAAATGCCCTCTGTAGTCCAGGCTGGACCGGGACTTCTAATCCTTCTACCTCTGCCTCCCAAGTAGCTAGGATTATTGGCCTGCAAATTCGAACTGCCTTCCTCAATAATCTGAAAGGCAGTTTCTAACAAATATTCCACATTCAAGAGACTTTTCATTGTGAAACCTTATACCACTTAACTTTTGCACTCTTAAGAAACTGGAAAAAACTAAATTCAAAGACTTTAAAAAGAAAGGAAGTGAGAAAAGTGTTGTGTTCTGAGGTTGGAAGTTGAGGTGTTCTTCACCAGGTAAACGCAGCCTGTTGGATTGTAGTCACCATGTTCCCGCTTGAGAGATTCCATTTTCATTCTCCTGAAATACAGTGCCGTAGCTCCTGCGGTTTCTGAACGATAAGACACCCTTCCCCTGTGATTAGCAGCATGTTCTTCCCGGATGAAAATCCAGGGCATCTGAAGACTTGTTTTCATATGTTGTCCAACCGGCTTAACTAGTAGCAGGAGTTTTATCTGTGGTGTGAGGCAATTACAAAAATGCATAAATGCCTCATTTTATATAACAGTCCTTTAAGCAGTAGGGGGGGAAATCTTTCAAACACTTGTCCTCCAGTAAGAAAGCAAATAAACCAAACTTATCTCAAGTTTCATATAAATTTGCAAAGCTAAGTATTATTTTACTAGGTAAATCGTTGTGCCTTGATTTGCTTATTATGTTAACTTAATACTTTCAAATTCCTTCAAAGCAATAATGTTTACTTGATTTTGTTTAGGTAATACATTAAAATGAATCAGATTTTTTCCTATCATGTTTTTCATAGGAGAAAATGAAAATGTATGAGTTACACAGTTAGAAAGAATGAAAATGAGAGTCATGTTAAGATGCTAAGAAAACTCCAGGAGAGAAAAACAGCGATCTAGTGCACCCAGCTTCATCATAGGACATCCAGGAATTCTTTGGATTCTCAGCCTCTCCAATGTCAGGGAGAGACTGCCACAAATAATTGACTTTTATCCCTCTGGAACTGTAAGCCAAAAAAATAAAATCTTTCTTCCATAAATTGCTTTGAATCATTGTGTTTTATCACGGCAACAGTGAAGCAACTGATACAGAAGTTGGTACCAGAGTAGGCGGATGCTGTGAAGCACTTGAGTTTGTTGCCTTGAGGAGGGATGCGGGAGGCTGTGGAGATCTGGACTAGAACTGCAGCTGAATACTTTAAGCAGATCTTAAAAGGTAATCCTAATAGAAGCCTGAAGGATAATCGTTCTGAGAGCAAGCAATATGGACTGCAGAAGCCCAGCTCCAGAGTTTTTAGAGAAGAACACTATTAGCTATTGGGCTCCAAGCTCTTCTTTGTGATATTTGGGCAAAGAATCGAATGGCCTTAGACTTTAGTCCTAAGAACTTGCCTAAAGGTAAGTTTTTAAAGTAACAGAAAAATTTCTTTGGTGAATAAAATTTCAAGACTATAGAACATTGAGTCTGTGGCATGGCTTTTATTGATAATGTTTCGGATCTATAATGGAAAAGAAACACAAAGAAATACAAAATGTACAGTTTGGAGAGGAAAAGATCACTGGGAATGTTCTAGTAAGGTTTGCATTGAAAGAGAGGCTATAATGGTTCAGGAGTTAAGCAACACTGTGGCCAGGCCTGCTCTACACTGGAATACGGTTAAGACTCCATCCAGCTAAACTTCTAGATTCTGAAAGGAAAAAGACTAAGAGGGTTTTCTCTTTCTAGAAGGCAACAGCAAACAAAAGCAGCTGCTAGTGTGGTTCAATCGATTCATCCACTGTTGATAGCCAAACTTAGCAGGTTTCTCAATATGATGCTATTATCTTAGATGCATGAAGGAGACCAAGACTGGATTCTTCTCCATAGGCTTCAGAGAGTTGCTGGGGCCAAGAAATGTGTGGGAGAGGGGGCACTAATGAGGGCTTTGAGAAGGCAAACGGCTCTGAGAAAGCTTTGCATGAAGCTGTAAAAATAAACCTTTTGCAGTAAAGATCTCAAAATTTGGGGGATTCGGCAGCCATGGCTTACCTGCTGTGACAATCAAGGTTACATTTTAATTACTGTGCCTAAGAGATCCAGGAAACAAACAAACAAACAAACAAACAAACAAAAAAATGTCCCTTCTCTAAGGACAGATTCTCCCAAAAAGGCTGGAGGCTGTTGTTTAAAGGAAGATAACAAGCCATGTGTTTTCATTCTCCTAAACAAGTTTCTTTGCCCTAACTGTACCAGATGTGTAGATCACAGCTAGGCAGAGGTAAGTAAACAGGAAATATGTCGGGATATATGCTTGTCCCTGATTAGACCTTGATTGGACTTGTGGGGTTGCCTTTTTAAGCCTCTGCAAGAGTGATTCATGGCCATTTTCTGGGAACCTGGGAATGAACCAGACTAGAGTTTGTTCTCCTGGCCAGTATTTAATTTGGCTCAAAGATTGTGGTAGTGGTCTTATTCCCGACTGGTGAGATTAACACTGCCAAGGAGAACTGCAGACAGGGGCAGAACCAGTCCTAGAGAAAGAGAGAAAAAAAAAAGAGAGAGAGAGAGAGAGAGAGAGAGAGAGAGAGAGAGGAGAGGGGTATGTCACAGGCAGCAGAGCTGGGGTATAGAGGCATCTAATCCCCTTGACATCAGATGTGAAACTACAGGATTTAGTGTTTGCCCTATTGAGTTCTGATCTTATTTTGTCATAGTATTCCCATTCAGACAGTTAGTGTATATTCTGGGGCATTATACATTGAACATATGTAATCTGTGTTTTGATCTCACAGGGGTTACAATTAGAGATTTCCTTGAGCCTCAGAAGACACTTTGAGCTTTTAAGTTTTAAACAATATTGAGCCGGTGAGAAACAATGAGGAGTTTTGACATCAGATTAAAGGAATTTTGCATTAAGATATAGTTATGAGCTTATGGAGGCCAGAGAGTGCAATGTAATGGTTTTAATGAGAAGTATTCCATTGACCTGGAAATTAGATCACATGGCTTCTCGGTTGGTAGCTTTGTTTGGGGGAGGTTTAGGAGACATGGTCTTGTTGGAGAATGTGTGTACTGGTAACAAGAGTTGAGAGTATATATCCCATCTAATTCAGTATGCTGTCTGCTTCATGCTTATGGTCCAGATGTGACAGCTCAGCTTTCTGTTTCTGCATCCATCTACTTGTCATGCCTCTCCACCATGATGGATTCTTACAGCCCTGGTGCCACATGACAAGGAAAACACTTCCTTCTATAAATTGCCTTGGCACACAGCGATCTTGGAGACTCAACTTCATCATAGGACACCTGCTTTGGTGTCCTCTGTGGAGCCCTGGTTGTCCTGGAACTTGCTCTGTAGACCAGGCTAACCTCAAATTCTGCTTTGTGATCCACCTACTTCTGCTTCCCAAGTTCTGGGACTAAAAGTGTGCACTACCACTGCCTGGTGTGCCTTTGGAATTTTATATGATGAACTCATATGGTTTCAGAGTTTCAGAACCAAGAGTTGGCAGCATACCAACCAAAAACTCATGTGAGTGCCGTGCCTTACACTTGGTAACAAAGATAGAAACTGATCTCACTTAGACAGCCTAAGATCTAAGTGGCAGCTGATTCTGTGCTTTGCATTCCCATGCAACAAATTGCCGTCTAACTTAAGAATATATTCTCATAACAAATAGCTGAATGGCAGCCAGTCTCAGCAGCTATATGATTGTAGGCTGACCAGACTATTTCCCTATGATACAAATAACTCGTGATACCATGCTCACAAAAGGCAAAGCTGAGCTGTGATTAATCAAGGAACTTTTTAACAATGTCTTTCTACAATTAATTTTAATGTCTGCCTACCTTAGGGTGTAGGGCACTCGGAACCACTAGGGACTCGGATGCTACCTCATCAATGAATCTTGTCCAAATAAGCTGCTGGGTTTAATTTGTTTAATTTTTTTTCCTTTTAACAAGTTTTTCATATGGGCTCGTTCATTCTCTTTATATTCTTATAAATAAAGTTATGTCATATCTTTTATACAGGAAATAATTCAGTTTCATAGGAACTCCACCCTAATGTCATAATTACTCTCGAAAGGTCCCACACCCACATATTATTACATTTGTAATTAGGATTCAACTTATAAGGTGACAAAGGGTAGGGAATGCATATTTAGACCATGGCTAGTGTTTCATCTTTGCTCACACACTGGGAAACGTTAGGAAGGATTCAAACTCTGTACTTGGTATTAATTTTTCTTACCCTCTTAGACTCCACTTCCTGAGACATCTTTGAATTTGACACCACTTCTCCGGTTTGACTAAATCTGCACAATATCTGGGTTTCCATTTCAGTTTTGTTCATATGGATGATTGTAAATCTTCCCTAAATAAATATTGCTTCTCTATTACATTTAAGCATCCTTCCATGTTTCATTTCAGGTGCATACTCAGTGTGGTTTTTTTTTTTTTTACAACTTTTCCTAAGTGTTGTGAGGAGTCTTTGATGGTCCGAGGATGGACACCAGAGACAGATAAAGTCTGTGAACAAGACGGTCAGTTCATGTCTCAGAGAAGTCAAGGATGGGCTGGCTGCTGACCTTTATCTTAGATGAAGGTATTTCTTGGAAAATATTAACTGTAGTGGCTGGAGACACGGCTCAGCAGTTAAGAGAATTTGTTCCTCTTGCAGAGCACCTGTATTTTGGTTCCCATCACCCACAGAGCAGCTTACATTTGTCTATAACTCCACTTCCAAGGAATCTTGTACCCTCATCTGGCCTCCACAGGTACCAGGCATGCACAAAATACTCTCGCTCACATACAGATAAAACATTCATACACATAAAATAAAGAATTCTTTTTTTAAAAAAAAAATAAGTGTAAAATTTTCAGACCCTAGCCCACTCCAGCAATCTCGTAAAAATAGAGTCCTGCTTCTGATTCTGAGGCAGATGGATATCTGTTTCTGTCAGTGCTATTTCAGTGCTTTTATGCCACTTTTCCACCATTTCTGGGGAAAAGTTTCCTTTGAAGCTTTGCTTCAGTCTTCCTACTCTTTGCTCAGATTAATTTCCAATATCACTGAGTCAGAAGTTCCTGTCAGCATTCAAGGGTAAAGTCTTACTATTCAGTTTTAGCCAGAATTTTAAAAGCATGTAGCTTTAAAAGGCCATCTAATTTTAAGGACTTAACACAGATACTGGTTGACATTTAAAACTGAACTGTTTATATTTTAACTGTTATATCAACTGCAACCTAAGTCACTTGTATACTGAGTTGTGACATATCTGATTTTGTGACATATTAATGATTAGCCAATCATACTGTTTGGAAAGAGATATCAATTTTCCTACCATCTCCACTTCTATATTTGAACCTAGAAAAAAGAAATTATCCATAAAATTATTGATTTTTATTCCCTGTTTCATCAGTTGGTTGTCTGAATATTGACTTGTGAGTATAATATTTGGATGCTCTGGTTAGGCATATGAACTGCCTGTGATGGTTAGTTAATGCTGACTGTCAGCTTAATAGGCTCAAGAATCAGTCAAGAAAGCAGTCTCTGGGCAGACTAGGTTAATTAAGGAGGAAGGCGAAACAGAAATGGTGCCATTCCCTGGGGTTTTGTCCTGAACTGGAAACACAAATAAAGCTGAGGAAGCTGGTTCAGCATGTGCATTCATTGTTCTTTCTCTTCCAGAGTGAGGACAGAATGTGACAAGCTGCCGTGACCTTCTTTCCATGATGAGACTCGCCTTCAGACTGAGAGCCAAAACCATTCTTCCTTAAGTTGCTTGAAAAAAATACTTTATTTTTAGTATTACTCTCATCTTTATTGCTGTTATTTGTGTGTATGTATGGGGGGAGTGTTTTTCCCATGCACCGTGTGCATGCAATGCCCAAAACTCCAAAAAAGGATGTCAGATCCTCTGAGACTGGAATTATACAAAGTTGTGAGCTGCTATGTGGGTGCTGGAACTTGATCCTGGGTCCTCTGGAAGAACAACCAGTGCTCTTAATCATTGAGTCATCTCTCTGGCCACCATGCCCACGTCAGTTGCTTTTGTTCTAGTACGAATATGTTATCACAGTAATAGCGAAGTAGTTAATACACAGCCCAATGTTGTTTCTCATCACAGCAGAGTAGCAAGTGTATATAAAACGTGGGAGGCTGGGGTCAGAGGGTCATATGTTCAAGGCACACCTGGGCTACATGACAAGGCTGACCCGACACATACATACAATGTGCTTAAAACCATTAAAGTGCACTGTATATATAATTTCAGAGGCTCATTTCAATATGACTACTTCCTACTTGACATTTATATATAGCAACAGAAGGGACAGATATTAGAAGCTGTTGACTACTGAAAGGAATATATTGTACTCCTTGCTTCAAGTTTGTGAGATCCTTTGATTGATACATATAATGAGAGTCTAGGGCCAGCTATAGTGTGATCGCAATTTTCTTAATGTTATATAGCCAAACAAAAAGATAATAATAGGCCACCATATATAAACCAATAGTCAGAATAATCATCAGAAGAGATTTGTTGTTCTCATTGGTTCCATTTACAACAGAGAAATGTTTTTCCACTAAAATAATAGGATATATTTAAGCTATGAATTGTCATTTTATTTAATTATACATTGGGTTCTATGTGAACTTATTTGAAAGGATCACTCTTACTACATATCTCTTTGAACACAATGGCTTTGACTAAATAAATCAGCCTCTCTGTTTCTTGCCCATGCCAAAGACGTTATGACATGGAATGTTTGCTAATGACTTTTTCCTTGGTCAACTGAGCAAGCTTCTGCTCATATTTCAGGACCAATGTCAAACATCACTCCTCGATGAACCTTGACTACACTTAAGTCCATTTCCTAAAGAACCGTTTTTTGTTTACTCCATGCTCTTCAAGCCTTTTGTCATCTGTACTATGATCTTTTCAGGAATATCATTATTAATTTTTATAGGCATTGTGTCATGGAGTTAATGCTAAGTACACAGAAGATGCTTGTGGTGGTTTGAATATGTGTGGCCCAGAGAGTGGCACTATTAGGAGGTGTGGCCTTGTTGGAGTAGGTGTGGCCTTGTTGGAGTAGGTGTAGCCTTGTTGGAGGAAATGTGTCACTATGGGCATGGCCTTTAAGATCCTCCTCCTAGCTGTCTGGAAGTCAGTCTTCTCCTATTGACCTTCAAAACAAGATAAAGAACTCTCAGCTCCTCCAGGACCATGCCTGCCTATACACTGCCATGTTTCTCACCATGATGATGATGATGGACTGAACCTCAGAACCAGTAAGGCAGACCCAATTAAATGGTGTTCTTTATAACAGCTGCCTTGGCCATGGTGTCTCTTTACAGCAATGAAAACCCTAACTAATGTTCAACACATGTCATCTGTGTCGATTTGAGTTGCTGGTTTCTCTATCCTGGCACAAGGCATGAGGTGTAATCTCTGCCTGATAGCTCACCTCTTTAGATGGAGCATCTCTTCCCTAATCGTGATATGAAGTAATAATTGTTCCCACATTCATTCTTCCTTCTGCTAACCACCATGCTCTTGGCCTTTCTTCTCTAGGATGGTTCATGTCTGGATCCTTACAGTAACCAATACCTCTAACTACCCTTTCCCCATGGATAACTTGCTATAAAAGAGCATGAATTTAATAGTCATTCAATGTGTTATTTTATGCATCTTTATTTTCCTACAAAGTATCCTGTGGCTTTTTCATTATTATTTCCTACTCCCTTTTGAAAAAAAAAAACATAAGTGAACTAACTCTTTTTTCACAAGGAAGTAAGTAAAACTAAACATGTTGACAACCACATCCCACTGGTCACATTCCAAGACGATAATCGATGCCTGAAACAATACATTTCAAAAACTGCTGTCAAGATACTGTAATATCATTTATTTATTTATATATCATATTCCAGTATAATACAGGTCAGTTTGGGAAAATGATTCATTACATTATAATATATCATCCTGAGACCCTAACTTGCCACGTGAAGAAATAAAAATATTAAATTGTGTGTAGAAATGTTTAAGATAGGCATAACAGGCAGTCTCCAAATTCTATTATTATAATGACGACAATCAGATGTTATGTATGGTCACATCAGATCAGAAAAGGAACATCTACAAAGGAGGGGAAAGACAAACCCAAGACGAAGAATTTTCTCAAATGCTTAAACATAACTTCTAGATCACTAGATATATAGCTTTGTTGTAAGAGTTCTACATATACAGTAGATGTGTCTGTGTATAAAAGCACTTGCCACCAAGACCCGAGTCCACGCCCCAGGTCCCACATGGTGAAAGGAGAGAATCAGCTTCAGCAAGCTGTCTTTTGTCTGCCACATATTAACTGTAATACACACACACACACACACACACACACATTTTCAAAAGCAGTCATAAAAAGATATTTGCACTCTCATGTTTATTATAGTATTATATACAGTAGTCCAGGTACACTAACAACCTAAATATTCATCTGTGTAGGTGTTTAAATGCATATGCAGTTTGATACTTTTCACCTTAAAAAAACATGTGATACCGTGAGTCTCACTGTGAGGCTAAGGCAAACGACATAGGGTACTTCTAGAAGGGTTAGAAACAAGGATCATCTCTGTGCCACACAAAGGAACACATGAGAACAGTGAAAGGGGCTCAGTAAGGAAACCTCAAAAAGATGAGAAACTTCCAAAACCAGGTTAGCAGTACGCTGGGGAAGGACTGCTTACTTGCTTTCTCCAACAAAGGAGATGGCTACATTTTTCTCATAGATTGGAATCCAACCTTGCAGGATTTTCGGATTGGTTAGATGATGGTTTGTATATGTCTGACACAGGGAATGGCACTATTAGGAGGTTTAGCCTTGTTAGAGTAGGTGTGTCACTTTGGCATGAGCCTTAATACCCTAGTCCTAGCTGTCTGGAAGTCTGTATTCTGCTAGCAGCCTTCAGATGAAGATGTAGAACTCTCAGCTCCTTCTGCACCATGACTGGCTGGATGCTGCCATGTTCCCACCTTGGTGATAATGGACTAAACTTCTGAATCTGTAAGCTAGCCCCAATTAAATGTCCTTATAAGAGTTGCCTTGGTCACGGTATCTGTTCACAGCAGTAAAACTGTAATCACGACAGTTAGTTTTAAAAATAATCGGTACAAAGGAAATGAAAGAATTGAGGAGAAAGTCAGCAGCTCCTGGCCAGTGGTTCCAGGAGTGGATGTGGGGATTCATGGAAATAAAAGTTTTACAAGGTATGGGAGGTTAAAGATGGAGATTTATAAATATTGGCCCTTTGTGGGTTAGCTGCCATTGATAGGAAGAAAATGTTCTCAAAGAAGGACAAATACTGTGTGATTCTACATATTCTAAAATGGTCACATTCTGAGAAACATGACAAATACTGGTTTCCAGGAGTGTGAAGGGAGGGAAAGGAGACACTGTAGCTGGGCCCCTGGCTTTAGTAGGCCCCAGACCTTACCACAACTGACTTCATGATGGAAGTGCCATTCAAGCTATATAACTCAGCATGTATCACCTGCCAAAATGAAAACAAAGGTCAAATCCATCAAAGTCCATTGTTCTGGGAAACTCTCTAAATATGCAAACCTTGTATTTTGGCTTCTGTAATTCCACTTCAGGCTAGTTGCTCTTGTTAACCGAAGTATCACACAGAACATGGTTTTTGTGTTTAAGAGCTTACTCTGAAAAGGACAGGGACTACACTGGGATCCTGAACACCCAGTGCATTGGTTGACAGATTAATAAAGACTTTCTATTGGCTTAAACCCCTGTCTGAGCAGTCTTCTCTGGTGCATACTCAACAGAACTGCTATTCAAAGGATATTATTTTAATTAAACAAGAATGAGGACTAGAGATATGGATGATTTTGGATAGCACCTTCTGTTTCCCCTGAAACAAAGAGAGGTAAACACCACAAATGCCCCTTCTTAGGATTTAAAATACCATACGAAAACATGGTATTTTATTGATATTGGGGCTCTATCAAAGGCCATAAATAGAACTACTCCCTGGTTAATGTAATGGATTCCATTTCTGCCCCTAGCTGGAGATATAACATTCTGTTCTGCTCCAATAGATCATTGTGTACTGTTGTTGTCTTCTTTAAGAGTTAATTCAGCTAGGCTTGTAAACTGCATGGCCAGAAGCCTGAAGAAATAAGCACCCCTTAATGAGATAATGCACTTAGCCCTCCCAGAAGCTCTTCTTTGGATGCAGCTGCTTAAAGTTCTGTGTGGATGGATAAATAAATTGTGACATGCATATGCACCTGCACCCCTGCTAAGCCTGCCTGCTTTTCTTAGCTCCAAAAACAGAATGGAAATGTCAACAAAAAGTAACTTTCACTTTTTCTTCCATATTTTTCTTTCTGATACTGGCCTAAAACCTAACAAGATTTCCTTTACACTCAGGACTTTCTCATGCTTTCTCTGAAGCTTCTCTCTATAGGCAGCTGCTTGCTGACTCCCGTTGCTGAACAGGATGGTTTATTTTTAACCCTAACTCAAAAGGCATGGCTTGCTTTGCTTCATTTCCCTCATCCCATCAGCTGCTAAGATTTACAGTTTGTCTGTTACATTGTTTTTCTTTCAAACTCTACAAAATGATCCTTTTGTTCTGTTTTTAAATCATTTTATCCCTGATATTAAGGACCCCAAAGGGAACTCTGATTTTCTTATTAAGAAGGTAGATAGAATGTGTAAGTCCTGGTCACAGTAATGTAAATACTACTTGGTTATCAACTTGCAGTTGCTTTTTTTGTTTGTTTGTTTGTTTTGAGGCAGGGTTTCTCTGTGTAGCCCTGGCTGTCCTGGAACTCACTCTATAAACCAGGCTGGCCTCGAACTCAGAGATTGGCCTGCCTCTGCCTCCCAAGTGCTGGGATTAAAGGTGTGCGCCACCACCGCCCGGCAGTTGCTTTATTTTTAACCTGTGAACCCAGTGATAATTTCAAGAGATTAGCTATGCTTCATATCAAGCATTAATATTTCCTATTAGTGCATGGAAAGACACAGCAGGATAATCTTTGTTATACTTTGAATCTTAAACATCCCTCAAAGGCTGTGTGCTGGAGATTTGGTCACTAGCCTACCTCATTGCCAGGAATGTTAACTAGACATAAATCTGGTATGGGACTCAAAAAGGATAGCATGATTTCTGGTGGTGAACTGGCTAGAGATGGCCGGAGACCCAACAGGTTTCCCTGCAAGGGACAGTGTACATTTTGTCATGCTTCCAGACTTCAGGCTCCTGATAGGAGGCCGAAGACCTCCATTGATCATCGCCTTTCAGTTACATAGGGCAACATCCCTACCAGCCCCTCCACAGGTAGAGGGTGTGACTACAGGCCACAGAGCCTCAAGAGATCTCCATATTAAAGAGGAACCTAAAGGCCAGAAGGTGTAGCCAATTAAGCATTCCTTCCCAGACCCTCCTCCTTACAAATGGTATTTAACCTCAAGCCCGTCCTGAGGACACAGGGTATGGGGTTCAGCTGTATCTACTTTTTGCCATGACAATAAACCTTTTAAAACCATGGACTTCCTCTTGCCATTGGGGCCCCCACCGTGGAGAACTGTGGAGGGGGCCTTTGATTACCAAGCTGCCGTCTAATCTCCCGTGGAGGACCTCTCTGCATTCCAACCAAGGAGGCCTGCCAACTCAAGCAAGCTAGCCGAGCCAGTCTTGGCCCAGCCAAGAGAGTTGCAGTGGCCAAGAGTTTCTACCCCACAGGGCGATGCTGGAGCATCTTTCCCTCACCCCTCTAGGCTGTGGGCCGGTCCAGCACATATGCCCCCCACGCTTCAGTTCTTCTGTGGCTCCCAGGGACATCTGGGAGCACAAGAACAGAGACCACGGGTCTCCTGGTCAGCCGCTTCAGCTCGGAGACCCCCAACCCAGGAGCTCTGCCTGCAAGGGACTTCAGGTTGAGACCTCTCCATGCCTTGGTGGTGCTCAGAGGCTTCTCATAGCCCAGAGTCCACCCAGCAGCGCTGCATGGTGTGAACTCAGTCAACTTCCAGAGCTTCTGCTCCTTGAGCCATGGTTCCAGCTTCCTGGGGTGACAGACAAAAGGCAACCACAACTCAGCCCAACAGGACCCACGCCCACATGCAAACTACAGCCCCACAGTCTGGCTGCTTGCTGCTGGCCAGCTAACATTTGGAAAGACAGGCAAAAAGAAAGAAACAAGTTGAGACTAGAGAGATGGCTCAGAGGATAAGAGCACTGACTGTTCTTCCAGAAGTCCTGAGTTCAATTCTCAGCAACCACATAAAAGTTCACAACCATCTTTAATAGGATCCCATGGCCTCCTCTGATATGTCTGAAGATAGCTACAGTGTAACCATATAAGTAAAAATAAATCTAGAAGGAGAAAGAGAAGGAGAAGGAAAGAAACAGAGTTTTATTCTAGGCATGGAAAGTGGGGATGGAGTTATCATTCCCTTCTCCTCCCAACCCCCATCTCAACAAATCTTGAGGAACTTAAATAAGCAATAGGTGTTAGTTAAGATGGGTAAACGAGATGCAGAAGAGGCCTGTATATTGTAGGGTATTCATCCAGCACGTATGTAACCCTTTTAATATTTCTTCTCTGGTCATGTAATGGTTTGAATATGATGAGTCACTCAAAAAAAGATCATGTATTAACAGGTCTGTTCTCAGCTCATGATGCTATTTTGAGAAGTCCTAGAAACATTAGGAGATGGGGCATAGCTGGGGAAAGTAGGTCATATTCTTGGGATTTAAATCCTGTCTTCGTTCTCCCCCTGTCTTTCTCTCTGCTTCTTGTCTTCCATGATGTGAGCAGGCTCCACACCCAAATGAAGAGCTACTGGTGGTCAACAGCTCCTGAGGGAGAGAGAGTCAAGTTTCTCCAGGAAAGAGCTCCATCGCAGATAATTCAATCTCAAGTGGTAATTCCCAGACACAAGTACATACAAGTGTTGCAGGAAATATTAAAAAATAGCCCCATCCCATGCTTATACAGCTACTCTCTGCCTGCTGTCTCATTGCCTCTAGGCTAGCCCCAGAGGTCTTCCCTTCTCCAGTTTGCCTGCCACAGAGCCACTTCTTTCTTCTCAGCCATCTACTCCCTGCGGCTAGCTGTCACAAATTCCCTTAATCCAGTAAATCAAAACTCTAGAAGCTTATAATTAATCAATCAGATTTATATATCAATAAATTCTCAGTCCACAAGATGCCCATACAATAATTTCAGAACCAACTAAATGATGATACAAGTTGCCCACCTAGATTAGACAAGTTATCCTGATTATCCTATCCTTTTATGATATTCATAGCTACCTGTGGCTAACTAGAGCCATGAAGAATCTGGATAGTCTTCCTCTTCCTCCATCTTTCTTCCCTCTCTCCTCTCCTGCTTCTATCCAAAACTTTTAGCTCCACCTTCCCTTCCACTGCCCAATCACTGGCTCTAGCCTTTATTTTACAGGTTAAGGTGGGAAGAAGGTTCACAAGAAGTCACCTGTGTAAATGATTCACTCCTTATCTGCAGCCCCTGCTGGGAAAGCAGAATTAGCATTAAAATACAAGCAACATCAGGGATATCCACAACATATAAGCAACAGTAAACAGGTTCACTAGGTTGAATATGCATCTATTCACACTTATGTGTGTGTATGTGTATATATGTGTGTTATATGTGTGTGTAACAATACTATTAAAGAGGGAATTGTGAATTTTGGAGGGAGGTGTCAGACATAAAAGGAGCTGGAGGAGAAGAGGCAAAAATGATGAAAATGCTTATTATGTATGAAGTTCATTTTTTGAGACAGATTACCTAACAACACTTCAAAAAATTAAGCAAAAAGTGCCAATCACAGAGTCAAATTAATATTAATTTTTTGATAATTTATAAATATAGGCCATTTCTATTACCACAAAAATTGTATTAGACCGTGATGATCTATGTAGTAGAAATAGAAAGGCTGGTTATTTTTTTAGACCAGGGGTTCTCATTCTGTGGGTTGTGACTCCCTGGGGGTTGAGTAACCCTTTTTTTAGGGTGAAAGGTCATCTGGAGACAAACAGACAGTGCTGTTTCCAAGGAATGGTCATGTGTCCTAGGACCCAAAAGAGAACTAATGGGATAATGACCAGTAATCATGCAGAAATGTAAAGGATGTATGGAATAAAGTCAGAGATTCCCTTTTGGAGATTAAGACATTTTCTAGAGTACCATGATATCATATTGTGTTCCACAGGTGGCAGAATTTAGAGTGAAGTTAAATAGTTAAGGAAGAAACAGACATTCAGTGTCTTTACTTAGTGTAAGAGTAGCACGCAGAGATTATTAGTAGGAGAGGTGAGAGACAGCGAGGAAGCGTGACCTCAAGAAGATGAACCACATGATACAAGTCAAGTCTGTACTGAAATGGAAAAGTCAAGGAAATAAAGGTACCATGAACACAAGAGCAAGCATCCCAGGGAAGCAGGGGAAACCTGGAGGTTGTCAGGAGGTCCTGGGGAAAGAATCCAAGGGTATAGAGATGAGAGCATGAGAGAAGATTTAAAATCATAGTGATTCCCTTCCTAAGGGCTAGGGAGTATGGCTGGGAATGACAGGCGTCAAATGACTTAACAGAACGGAAGTTGTTTTTAACCGGGCAAAGTAAACTGCATTTGTCAGAGTTGATTAAGTTATTGTAGGCAATAAAGGCTACAATATAAAGAAAGGGTACTTTGTGGATCAAATGTAAGAACGGAAAGTGTATTTATTCAGGCTGCTAGCTGATAGTATATTTTATAATGTATTCATTTTCTCACTATATTGAAGACAAAAATAGAAAGTGCTGAGACTTGTACCTGGCCCAAGTATTCTAAAATAATTTCTAATCTCCAAAATTAACATAAAATTAAACAGTGGGGAAGTTTAGTAAATTCAATGATGGACTTTGCTCTGTGACAGAAGTGCTTTTGATTGTTAGCTTTATGCTGTGTTAGAGACTGGTTCCTGCTTATTTCCCCCTTTAAATAATATTTGCCTGGTCATGGCTATCCTCTTTCCCCACATATACTAATATCCTTGTTTGAGCCTTTTACTCATGTCTTCTCACCAGTTTCCTTCTCTTTATATTTACACAGCCAAATCCCTCATGCTTACTACCCATGTGTCCACCAGAAATCTGATGTAGCTAAGAGCCATCCCAGATTTCTCCAAGGCCTGTATCTGTATACCCTTTCCCTGGCATATTAAGAGTTCCGTAATGCCTCCTCTGCCAGCTTTTCAAGGTTCTTTTCATTCAGAGCCTATGTAGATTGTGTGTGTGTGAGAGAGAGAGAGAGAAGGGGGAGAGAGAGAGAGAGAGAGAGAGGAGACAGAGACAGAGACAGAGAGACAAAAAGAGATTCTACATTTTCTAAAGAGTGCCAGATGCCCATCTAACACGTGCCTGTTCTGTGCTTGACAAATTCCAAATGTAGCCTCAGAGAAATTGCTCTTGAGTGAAATTGCTCCGACCACTGAGTATCTGAGGAGTTGGGTAATAACACATCAGAGCCACAGTCTCTGAATTTGTAAGAACTGCTAAGGAATATCTGTTCAATTTCTACAGTGATTTTTAAGAAGTTTTGTTGAAACATTACTCACACAGCATATAATTCATTCAAGTGTTAGCATCCATTCTTTTAAGGAGAGTAACTACACAGGTAAATACTATTCAACCATCACCACAGTCGGGTTTGGAGTATCCTCAGCATCTTAGAAAGATGCCTTTTGCTCTTCAGCACTCTCTCTACATTCCCACCCACCCTAACCAAAGGGAACATTACATACACTTTGTTTATGGGGCTTATATAACTTGAGCATTTAGTAAAACTAGAACTGCATAACTTGTCTTTTGTGTCTAGGTTCTGTCACACAGAATAACACATGTTGTTAGGGTCTATTTGCTAGCATATATACCAACATTATTTCCTTTTATGCCTGAGTGATGTTCTACTGTAGGATTAAACCATATTTCATAAATCAGCTCAAAAGCATTCAGGTTATTTCTGACTTTTGTTCATTATAAATATTGCTGCTATGAATATGTGTGCAAAACTTTTCATGTGGGTATGTAGTCAACATTGAACATCTACCTAAGAATAAAATTACTAGTGTCCTTTTGGACGGCTATAACAATATGCTATATACTGGATATCTTGTCCATAACAAAATTTTACGTTTTTGGCTCAAGACTTTATAACTGACAGTCATCTGTTTTTCTATGTCTTTAATTAGAAGAGATGGGACAGGAGTCTCTCTGGGGCCTCTTTTTAAAAGGGTACTAATGTTAATCACAAGGATCGAAGTCCATCACCTTCAAATATGCTCTCTTTCTAACACTGTTATTCATGAAGAGAACACACAACATTCCACCCACCCACCCCTCTTTATAGTTTCACTATCTTTTTGTTATGATATGGTCTTAAATGGCCTCCCTGAGAGCTTTTATATTGGTATGCAAAATGGTGATATTCCTAGGTGGGGTCTTTTAGAGCTGATTGCTTTGTGTGGCTGCTAACCTTATTTAATCCACTCCTAGATGATGAGGTCTTAGGAGACAGGATCTGCTAAAGTAAGTAGAACACTCAGGGTGTGTGCCTGAAGCATGCATTTTGACTCCAGCCCACTTTCTCTACCTTCTCTTTGCTTCCTTGTGTAACAGGACCCCAGACCTACCTTAGCACAACTGACTCCATGATAGAAGTGCTGTTGAGGTCACAAAACCCAACACATAAATACCACCTGCCAAAAATGACAACAAAGACCAAATCCATTCCATAGTTCTGGAAACGTCTCTAAATGTACTAATCTTGCATTTTGGCTTCTGTAGTTCTGCTTCTGGCTAACTGTTCCTGTTAATTGAAGGATGTCATCCGAGGACATGGTTTCTGTGCTTAAAAGCTCACCCTGAGAAAGGATCAGGACTACCCGCTAGGATCTCAAATACCCACTGTAGTTGCTAATGAAGACCTTCCATTGCCTTAAGTCCATGCCCAAGCGGGCTTCTCTACTGAATACCCACAACACTTGCTACGGTAAGGTGAACAGTTTCTTGTTCTCTGTTATCTACTGTCATGTCCAGGCTCACAATAGATCCAGAACTTTCAGAAACCATGAGCCAAAATAAACCTTTCAGGTTTAAGTTGACTTCTCTAAGGAGCTTTGTTGAAGCAAGAAGTATGTGACTGCACCAGGATTCCTTATGTGTCCTGGACACTCACCTCCTTCTAGACACGTGTTTTACAAATGTTTTTCCCATTCAAGAATGCATCAAGATCATAAGTTTACTTTTCACAGTTTACAGTATTTAAAATTTAAATCAGTAGATCAATATTAAGTCTACACAGCTGTATTAAGTCTACACAACCATTCTAATCTAATTTAAACAGAAAGCATACTTTGAAAGTTTCCATTATATTATAGTGCATGGGTGTATCCAAACTTGTTAAACATATATCCACTGGTTGGTCCTGGAAACCTGACAGGGGATGAATGAGAATGAAGAAATGGCAGACACTATATAAAAACAAGATCAAAAACCTGGGACTGGGTGGGCTGTCTTTCTCTGATCGAGATCATCTATGACTCAACAACCTGGAACCTGAGCTGGTTTGTTATGTCCAGCTGAAGATGGCGGATTGGCTAGTCTGTAGGGAGAAATCTCAGGTTGCAGTTACCTGTGAGAAGGAAGCTGTGGTTAATAATTTTTGCACATACTGGCCAAACACTCTTACTTGAACCAGAGAAAGGTTTTGAATCCCTTTGAGTTTCTCTACCACTCCTCCTCCTCCTCCAAATATTCCCTTTTAAAATTTCCTGGTTTCTGCAGTTATTGAGGTTGTATCTGTCATTTGAAGATTTGGAGCTAGGATTTTAGATAAATGACAATATACAATGTTCATCTTTCTGGGTCCAGGTTAACTCACTGAATCTAGTTCTATCCATTTATCTGTAAATTTCATGATATAATTTTTTTCAACTGAGTAGTATCCCATAGTGTATATGTACCACATTTTTAACTATCCATTATTCAGTTCAAAGACATTTAGGTCATTTCCGTTTCCTAGCTATTGTAAATAGAGCTGCAGTGAACATGGCAGGGGAAGTATTTGTAGGTATATGGTAAGGGGTGGCATAGTTAGATCCTATGATACCTTTTTTCTTTTTCTTTTCTTTGATTTTCTTTTAAAGCCCTTTGAAAACTCTCCATACTGAAATAAATGCAAAGGAGGAAGGTAAAATGACAATAAAAATTTCTGAAAACGTCAAAGACTCGCAATATTAACTATCTACCTAAAAATACTTGTAACACAAAGAAGTCACTGTATAAATACACATATATGGTTTAAATGAAAAATTTCCACCTGTAATGACAATGCTTCCTCCAAGAGCAAAAGAGTATCTAACAAAACAAACAAAACCCACCAGACACAAGAAGTATTTTTCTGAGTAGTTGGTCTAGGTTGACTCCCAAATATTACAGGCTATTGTTATTGCTTTTGGTGATAAGGCAGAAGTCACCGGCCAGAGGTGAATGATAAATCTATAATGCTGAAAACAAAATGTATTTTAGACCCAAGGCTCAGAAACCCTGTGCTAGAAATGACCTGAAAGCCTTATGATTCAGGACTATCTTTCACGGTACCAGAAATTGCAATGCAAGTGCTGAAAGCAGAGAAGTAATCAACAGCACTACCTGTGATGACTGTGACCCACAACAATGACCAGCATAGCATAATAACTTTAAAGATTATTATACAGTAGTGGCACTCATATCTTGTTGGTTACCAATAGCTTTCTAACTGAACTTAAGACCTGCTCAGCATGAGGTAAACCTAACCAACTACCCAAGGATAGTGAAGCCATGGATCTTGGAGGAGAACCTGCAACTGTCACTGTAGACATATTGTTATTGTGTACTTGCATTATTCAAATGCTGATTTCTCTGTCTCATATCTGGTTGTAGTCCTTATTCTGAGAATCTCCTATCTCAATGCTGTATACACGTTACTCCCCAATTCTTCCCTGATTGGCCAAGAAAGCTAACTGATTATGCAATGACTGTGCAAGGGGGAGAATAGGGCTGGACTTTCTCTGACACAAAGGAGGGGGGAGAGAGTTCAGAAGACATCATGAGAAGACACCTGGAACCCAGAGAGCCAGATCAATACTAAAATGCAAGTATCCCAGGAATATTTGCTGGGAAGTGGCCAGATCAGTTTAGAGGATTAAAATAGAGTAGTACTGCTCAGTTGTTGTGCCCTTAAAGCTTGATAAATAGATATAGTAATCCAATCTCGATTATTTGGGAGCTTGCTGGGTTAAGAGAAAAACTACAACATTCATTTTAAAACCACACTAACATGCCACTTTACTAAATCATTATAATTATTAATTCTATCCTAAATATCTAAACATATCCACAAATAACTGTAGTCCTCATCCTCAAGAAAACATCTCTTTACAACAGACAGAGATCACTACAGAAAACCACAACTGATCAAAATGCAGTTGGAACCCAGTTCCAACTGGTGCATCTATAACACGACTCCTGCATGTGAGGCCCGGGGATGATTGTGGAATTCAGGATGGAAAGATTGTAAGAGGCAGAGATGACGTTTGCTGTAAGATTGTATCCTAGGAATGTCAGGAGCTACAGCCATAAAGTTTCACCAGCACGAGTGCCTAGCCATGAAGTGGATAGGATGACACCAGCAGCCATGATAATGTGGACATGGAAAAGCTCACAAGGCCTCACTGGACGTGAAGAGCTACGGGTGAATCAGAACTGCTAAGAGTGACAGAAATGGTCTTCCCAAGCGATCAGACCTGAAGACATATACACACAAGTCATGGAGCAGACTGATCAGGCTGTATGTATGTATTTAGAAACACACACACACACACACACACACACACATACATACACACACACACACACACCCATACCAACAATTAAAGAAAATGGAGGCTGTAAATTTGAAAGACAGCAATATGAGAGGCATTGGTAGGAGAAAAGGGAAGGGGAAAATCATTTGATTATATTATAATCTCAAAAAATAAAATAATGAAAATAATGAAAAATAGCCAGGCAATAATGGCATATGCCTTTAATTCCAGCACTCAGGAGACAGAGACAGGCAGATCTCTTGAGTTTGACCCAGCTTGGTCTAAAAGAGTGAGTTCTAGGATACCAGGGTTACACAGAGAAACTCTGTAAAACAAAACAACAAAACAAAACAAAACAAAACAAACAAAAAGAAAGAAGGAAGGGAAGAAGGGAAGAAGGAAGGGAAAAAGAAAAATATGTCTGAATTTTTGCCTGCATATATATGTGTGTGCACTGTATGTATATATATGTGCACTGTATGCATTCCTGGTGTCTTAGTTAGGGTTTTCATTGCTGTGAAGAGATACCATGACCATGCCAACTTTTATAAAGAACAACATTTAACTGGGGCTGGCTTTCAGTTTCAGGGGTTTAGTCTCTCTTATTATCCTAGTAGGAAGTATGCAGGCAGACTTGGTGCTGGAGGACCCAAGGGTTCTTCATTTTGACCCACAGGCAGCAGAAGGGGTGTGTTACACTGTGTACTACACTAGATGTAGCTTGAGCACGAGAGACCTCAAAGCCCATCTCCCACAGTGACACACTTCCTCCACAAAGGCCACACCTACTCCTGCAAGGCCATACCTCCTAACAGTGCCATTCCCAATGGGCCAAGCACTCAAACACATACATTTATGTGGGTCATACCTATTGAGACTATCGTATCTGCTGCTTATGGATGCCGGAAGAGTACACTGGATCTCCCAGAACTGGCAGTACTGATGCTTGTGAGGTACCATGCAGATGCTGGGAACTGAATTCCAGTCCTCCCTGTGCTCTTAACAGTTGATCTACTTCCATGGTGCCTTTATAAAAAAAATATATACACACACACATATACACACACATATACTATATATACACTATATGTTATACTATATATACTACATGTACATTATATATATTATATATACTATATAATGTCCATATTATAATGTCCATATTATATAGTATAATATATAGTATATATAATGTCCATATTATATAGTATATATAATATTACACACACACACACACATATAATACTTATTGGTGTTTTGTCTGCGTATTTGTATATGCACCAAGTGAAAACCTATAGTTAGGGTTTTTGTAATATATACATCATATTTGTACCCTGTATCTTGTTTTATACTTTCTTATCATAAAGTTTAGCATTTACTTTAGAAAGGTCTAAAAATTGTGGTCATACTTACTGCTAAAGGAAGATGGGGTATTCATAAGCTAAGAGAATTTTGGTGTTCAGCAAATTTAAAAGAGTGCTGATGTCAGGCCTCAGTGGTCCTTAAATAGTTGAAATTTAACCAGAGATGACTAACTTGGCTCTGCGGAGCCAAAGAAGATGCAACATGGTCTTCAGGGACCATGAGAAAAGATGGCATGGGAGAGATAATGGGAGTGAAGATGTTGTCTGTAGATTTTGATATTTTGAAGTTCATATAAACTCTGCACTGAATAACAACCATGAAGGTTCTATATGGGTCCATACCACTAAGTAAGGAAAGAATAAAATAAAGTAAAAAAAGAAAAGAAAAAGACTAACTCGTGGTTAGAAACAACTTGCATTGAATCTTAATGACATTTATGGGGAATGACAGATAAACCATAGGTGCAATAAGAACCTAATGAATACTTTACTCCACATCTCTATTTTAACAAGGAACTATTCTTTGATTCAAATGTTAATCAAAGGTGACTCTCAGATCCTGAGCAGGTTCTCCTACATAAACTCCACGGCTTGAAAATGTATCGTCTGATTATGTTCATCGTATTACATCTTTTGTATGGCTACTATGCTGAGAAGAGGGGAATCATATGTAGAAAGAACCTAGAGATCGACAACTTGTCTTTGGGCTATGTTGCTCCTTTTTAAGGAGTTTGAAATTTTTAAGGGAAATAAATTATCTAAGTCAAAGGCTTATATTTTGCTAAAGTTACTCTCTGAACAACTGTGTATATAATTTTAGGTTTTACGGGGTTTTAAACTGCTGATGATTCAGAAGGCATCTGGTGTAACCCTGACTATCATTTTCTCTATCTCAGCCATTAAAATGTTTCATTGTGAACTTTTCATCTTTGTCAATCAATAGATGCATCTCTTTTCTACCCTTTACATCCGACTCTTACAACAATTGCTGTGGAGACCATCCGCTTTCATCTCATCTTATTGTTTATATTTAACAATCCGTTAGCTTCTCAGAACACTACACAACTCTGTACTCTCTCAAGCCACACTATATGTCCATGTCATCTTGACTGACTGAACTGAAAGGACCGTGACAAATGATGTCCTGTTAGAACAGCAGGCCCAATCCCGTCTCAGATCACCAGTCTCAGTAGTATGCTTTCTCCTGTTCTCTGAAGTCATTGCTGACTTACCTTCTAGTCTACACTCTTGCCTGGTTTTACTTCAGAGTACTTCCCTATTTGTTTTCTAGATTTCTGTTCAGCTCGTTCACAGGTTTTTACCTAAAATAAATTCTTCACTTCTCTGTGTCATTTTGCTGATAAGCCTCTCCAACAAGCAAGTTCTTCTTAACGCGTCACTTCTATCTTTACCTGTCAAAACCTATTCTAAATGATGCATCACACCGGGACAGTGTTAACGTTTTGTTATTTTCCACAGTGGTTTTAAAATAGCTGTAGATGTATTTGTGTTTGGAAGAAATAGTAGAAAAATCTCATTGCACTCATTGCCAGGCAAAGAAGGATCTTGGAAAACTAGGTTATTATAGTTCAATAAGAAAACTGACACGGACAATTCAGGGACATTTGGCAGACTTTTGTCAATTTTATGTGACGTCGGTTTGTGTGCGTACTTAATTCTACGAAATTTGATCAAGTAGTCTCATGTCTATTACTACAATCAAAAAATAAAAACAGGACAATCACAGCACCCTGCTAGGTTTTTTTTGTGCCACACTCATATGCTTCCCTCCTTCCACCCTCCTGTATCCCTAAGTTTGATGACCATTAAAATGCTTTTTTTTTTCCTGGAGATTCCTCACTTTAAGAACAGTAAATGAAGTCATATAAACTGTAGTTTTCAGTCTTTGTACTTTTTTCTCTTATTCAACATTCCCTCGAGATTCATTCAAGTTACAGCAAGCATTGAGTCACTTCTTTTTATTGCTAAACCCATGGCATGGAGGTTCATAATGAAATCTTCAGATGTGCTTGTGGGTACAAGCAGAACTAATTATCTAAAGAAGCACTTCTGCTTCCAGGGAGAGTAAGGTCTTAACTTCTACAGAGTCCGTCTCTTCAGCTAACTTTTTCAACAGCAGAACTTGTCAGCCATGGAATACAACAAGAAAAGATATAATTCGATAGATCATGTCTGAGATCAACCAGGAGTTAAGTACCATTTACTCATTCTTACATAATATCACTATATATTGGGAAATACACTGACACTTTATGTAGATCCCTTAATTTAACCCTCACAACAACTCCTTGAATACATAGTTACCATGACCTTCATTCAATAAATGCACAGCTTGAGGACTAGAGATTTTAGTTCACTTTCTGGTTATCATACAGTGAAAGAGCAGAGACAGCATATGGATTCCGGTTCATATAACTGATCCCCCTGTTGATCCACTAGGATGATATGAAGGGCCAAGAATCATTCTGTTGAAATTCAGGTCCAGTAGACAATTAACTGTATGCCAATTTGGGGCTTACATACACATTTTGGGGTCCATTCCTGTGGTTAAGAGGAAGATATCTGTTCTCGATGTGACCTCTACATGTATTCTAAGGCCTCACCTTCCTGTTACCTCTCTTCCATTCTTGACTTTTGTCTGGATTTCTTTCATTCTTCCAAGGTGCTAAGCTCTTTCTCAACTCTCGACCTCTTCTGTATGTTATCTCTCGTATCTTGTTCCTTCTTCTGTTCCTTGCCAGTTACAAATTTCTTGCCTCAGCTCCAACTTAACCTCTTGGCCTACTTGTGCAAGCATATTCAGCCCTTTAAATTTTTACTTTTGTCAGCAGATATGTTATTAAACTTTGATTGTAGAAGGAATTAGAAAGGCATTGCAGGAGGCAAAAGGTCTTTCCTGGTATGAGTGCACTTTCTTGGCAGTTTCATGACTAATAGGTAGCTTGCTGGTATCAGGCTCCTATCATTGATAATCAAAGTTCTTTGGACTATAAATTATTATAAAAAACAACTACCAGCTTGCTCTAAGAATCACTCATGAAAATTTTATACTAGTGAGCCTGCTGTGCGATACTTCTCCATGAACAGATTTCTCTAAAACCCTGGAGCTGTGGTTCTCAATCTGTGGGTTATAAACTCTTGGAGACCAAATGACCCTTTCACAGGAGTCACATATCACATATTTATATTAATAACAGCAGAAAAATCACAGTTATGAAGTAGCAATAAAATTTTATGGTAAAGGGTCACCGTAACATGAGGAGGTGTATTAAAATGTCACAACATTGGAAAGGTTGAGAACCCACTGCCTTAGACGATTTTTCTGTTTTTCTTTAAAGGAAATTTGAGAAAACAGAGTTCCAGAACATTTTTCTGAAGTGAACCAGATTATTATTGCCACCCAAGAAACTAGGGGCATGAGCTCTCCAGAAAGATCTGAATCTTCATCTCATGAGTACAGCTATTTCTTCAGCAACTCTTACTCTTCAGAGCTTTCTTCTTCTTAAAGATACACTGTCATTCTAATGCTTCATAACTCCTTAAGTCAATTTTTTCTTTTTGAATTACCATGAGGCCTTGCCCCATTCCCTTTTCTTAGCAAGACTCTGCTACTCAACTCACGATTTCAGCTCACCACTTGCCCAAGTCTGGACCTAGAGGTGTTTATCACTAGGTTGGACATCTGTGTCTTTCCTCTCTTGATCTGCTTCTGGCTGAGCAACTATTGCTCTTCATTGCCCAATTATGATCATCATTTAGGTGCCATTATTGTTCCCTGAGGAGCATTTTCTTCAGTATCTCACATCAAATCACACTCCTTTATTTTTCCTTCCTAGTGCCTTCCACAATTCTAAACTTTCGAATTCACTGTGTATTGTTATCACCTCTACACTGATTGACTAGTTAAACTGTAGGAGGCAGGGGCTGCAGCAGAAGCACTCCCTGTTACTGTTGCAGTGCCAACAGTCAGAGTTCACAACCAAATTAATATGTAATGGTCCTAGTATATAGAAGTCACCTCTGGCAAGTAATTACATTCACACTTACACATCACTGTTAGTCATTTGGAACACTTATATGAGAAAATAAGTCTGTCTCCAGCCCCAACCAAATTTGTTAGAGAAGTTTCCAAAAGAATATTACAAGCCACTAGTAGTAGTAACAATATAGGTAGTTCAGAGACTAGCAAGATTTCTGTTAAAAAATATTTAAATTTAAAAGTTTTAAATCTTTCATAAAAATCTGCTAGGTGGTGGTGGCACACGCCTTTAATCCCAGCACTTGGGAGGCAGAGGCAGGCGAATTTCTGAGTTCGAGGCCAGCCTGGTCTACAGAGTGAGTTCTTGGACAGCCAGGACTACACAGAGAAACCCTGTCTCGAAAAACAAAACAAAACAAAACAAATCTACATAAATTTATTTCTTCTTTGCTGAATATTTAGCTAAATTTTGTATGTTAGTAAAAAAAGCAGATAGTTAGAATGTGAACAATTTGCTTATTTCATATTCTTTGCACATTAAAATTTATCTAAGATTTAAAAATAAACCTAGCATTTATCTTTTATTTGTTCTATTCATGTGCATTTTCTAAAGTAAAAAGAACTATTAGTTGGAGGAGAAATGCATTTTTTTTCTAGTACAAGGGTCCTGTGTTTAAATACTCCATTGTGAATTGTTAAGGTCTGGCTGTTGCCTGTATCTCTCTGGATGAAACCAGCTTTCTATGGGAACTTACTTTGTTAAGATCTTGAATAAACCACAGAATCATGCATTCTATCGTTTGGAGGTTAACAGTCTCATTCTTCTCATTCTCCTTATCTGCAAATAAAGGACTAGATTATTATTAGGCTTAAATTCTTTCCAACTCTCTCTCTGAAAATGAACACACCAAAATATCAGTTGAACAGTAATTCCCAGTGTTAATACTTTCCATCTAGAATACTGTGGTTTGATGTGTCATCATGATTTTAATTTTTTTCTTTACTTTTATATGTATGGGTATCTTGCCTGCATACAATGCCCGTGAAGACCAAAAAAGGCATCAGATGCTGGAAGCCTAGACAGTTGGGAGTGGCCGTGTGGCTGCCAGCAATGATCTCTACAGTTTGTGCCTGTAAATTTTATTTAGTGCAGTTTGGAATGTTAGAAAACGGGTCCTTAGTTTCTGTGGGTTGCTGGCTTGTTTGTAAACTGGCTCTCATTATGTACTGGCTTCTCTAGAACTGGCAGCATCCCTCCAGCCTTAGCCTCTCAAGTGCTGGCATTGCAGAGTAAGTCAACACTCTAGCACAAGAGTTTGCATTCTCCAGCTCACCTTGATTATAGAAGGCAATTTTTCCTGGCCTTCAGGTTCTTCATTAGAAAGTAACATGAGAATTTGCTGTTGATTATTGTTTTTTTTTTTTAACTATTTTCTGAGTATGCACGGGCATTATACAAGCACCGAAGACACGGAACACACGTTTTTTTGTTTTGTGCACTTAGAGTAAAATGGCAGGAAAAAAAAAAAAAAAAAAAAAAACTGGTCACCATGGCCACTTGCAGACAAGTCACTCTGGTTAGTCACTCTTAAACGTTCACATTACTATTTTCATATTTTTAATATTTCCTACTAGGCTACAACAAAAACCTTAAAAATAAGATGAAAGGTAGAGTTATTAAAAATATATAGTGTTCAATCGGGAAAACCAAAACCAAAACCAAAACCAAAAACCAAAACAGCATTAGATTTCCGTGGCCATAGGCAAGAATTAACATTCATGGAATGCAAAGCCCATTTGACCACTTGAGTGCTGATTAAAACCCGGAAGAACACTGAACACTTGTCAGGAAGGTCTCAAGGTGAACTAAAACAGTGAAGTCACTACCACGTTTAGGTCGCAAGACATTTAAGGTACTTTAAATGTGAGCTAACCAAGATAGGTCCGCAGTAAAAAGAAGCTCCAGGGTTAAAATTCGGAAAAGCATTATTCCTGCTATCATTCTAAGGACTGCCAAGTTGTCCGCCCTCATACTACTCTCGCAGCTTGGAAGAATCTCACCCGTCCGCAGACTTCCACTTCTGACCTCCCCCATTACAATCAAGTTTTATTTTAGTCAACTTCCTTCACTACAGCGCCAACCGCTGCAATCCTCTCTCCAGACCTTCCAATCCACCCTCTTCCAGCCAGCGGCAGAGGCTGCAACCTCTCCGCACCCGCGGAGAGAGCCGATGACCTATTGGCTCAGCCTGGAGCATGGTCGGCTTCCGATTGGTTGAAAGAAGGAGGCGGGCGAGAGGTGTGCCCTTACATCATACCGGCCCCTAACACCACAGGATTGTGGGAGGGAGAGGACCACTGGGAGGAACTAAATACCCGGAACGACCTTTGCGGGCCCGGGCGGTCGTAGCCCGGAGCCTATGTCTCCGCCCACCGGCAGAGCGGGCTCCGCCCCCACTCCGCCAGCCAGGCCATCAGGTGATATCAGGCCCGCGTGGTCACGTGGACAGGGAGGGCGCGCCCGAGCTGGCTATGGCGGCCGCGGTGTCCGGTGTGGTGAGGCGGGTGGAAGAGCTCGGGGACCTGGCTCAGGCTCACATACAGCACCTTAGCGAAGCCGCGGGGGAAGACGGTGAGGGAACGCCGTAGAGGGAAGTGGGCGGACGGTGGTGAGACCCGTGGGGCCGCTGCGCTCGGTGGCTAGAAGGCGCGGCCTTCGGTCCGAGGCGGGGTCCCTGGTCCTGGCCCCACTGAGGGCTGGCACTTCTGAGCCGGTCCCTATTGGGCAGTCATTTGCCCTCTCCTCAGAGGTCATGTTACCAATTCATCGTTTTCTACATTCCTTGAAATTCTTTTTGTTTACATCCGACCAGATGTGTGGTGTCGAATCTGCCAGGATAGACTTTAAATAAAAAGTACACATAGACGTTTTCCAGAATGTTTATTCTGTCCAAAAATCAAGTATTTTTTTTTTTTGCATCCAGTAAATAGAGAGACACGCATGACAGTTCATTTTTTCATTACTGCCTTGTAAATTTCCACTTTGTGTTCAGTTCAAAATGCAACTGTAAATAAATAGTATTGTACACAGTTATGGTGTAATTTAAATGTGCCCCACCCCCAACATTTTATTTCTTAGCCATTTCCTTAGAAGGGAAAATGGGTTAGGAAATACTGCATTCTTCTGTCATCAGACTCGGTTTGGTTTTTATAAATTCTCAGTTGCCAATTGGTTCGACAGTACTTTTCTTTTTTTTTTTTTTTGAATGTTGAACCTTTACCATACATGAGCTTTAAAATTCTTGTGATTAGACTCATGGAAAGTCCATAATGAAATACTTCTCTCAGGTGATTGAATAGTTGGTATATTTACAGAATCAGTTCTACAATTAAATAAAGCACATGACCCACACATCACACCGAGGCTATACCTTTTGGTTTGTAGCAAGTGGAACATAGGATTTATAGTCACTGTTACCTGCCTGGGCTATATCCATGTGTCAGCCCAGGGAGCTCAGGTAGATTTATTTACTTATTAGTGAACCTAACAGTAATTCCTATTTTCTTAAGAAAGAATTCTATCCATGTGTCAGCCCAGGGAGCTCAGGTAGATTTATTTACTTATTACTGAACCTAACAGTAATTCCTATTTTCTTAAGAAAGAATTCTGTGATCTGATATAAAAAGAAGCCTGGAAAGAAGTTCAATGTTACATGGCCTTGTTTGGAGGCTTTATACATCTGAAAATTTACTAAAATCAAAACTGTAGCCATCTGCTTTACAAGCTACTAGTCAACATTGAAGTTAATCTTACTAGAGAATTACTAACAGGGCTTACTTAAAATGAGATTGTATGTATTTGAATTAAACTTGGCCCTTTTTCATACAACAAAATCAATATACATTGGAAATTTTTTCGTTAGCTTAACCGTCATATGTTTTTATTGAGTTGTCAGTATTGTTAGTTTCTGTTTTCTTCATATTAGATAATAGAATGCTAATCATTCCACTTAAGAATGCTCTTTGAAGCCGGGCAGTGGTGGTGCATGCACACCTTTAATCCCAGCACTTGGGAGGCAGAGGCAGGCGGATTTCTCAGTTCGAGGCCAGCCTGGTCTACAGAATAAGTTCCAGGACAGCCAGGGCTACACAGAGAAACCCTGTCTCGCAAAACCAAAAAAAAAAAAAAGAACGCTCTTTGTATTTATGGCCATTTTTTTGTTATCGTTCATCTATTTCTCATTCTTAACAGTGTGATATTGTTCTACATAGAATTATAAGGACTTTCTCTAAAAATTGTATGAGTCACTTATCTCTTTTGACCTTGCCAGTTTGCTTTAAATATTTCTAGTAAAGGGAATGTATTTTTATGTACTTTTCCAGAATGATAGATATGCCACCACCACACCCGACCAATAATAATAACTATGACACTCCTCTTTGTCAGTGACATCAGCAGTTCAGTACAAGTCTTTGCATTTACAGTAATCTCAGAAGTTAAGGGAAAAGTATAAACAGTTTGTACAGCACTTGAGGAGTGCCAAGATCTGGACTATTTTGGTTCTCTGTAGAATCTTGTTTTCTGGGTAGTAGGGTTGGTGAGTGAGAGATGTGAAGACTGCTAACTAAGAGTGTTCTTACTTACAGCAATGGAAAATCCTCTAAAGCTACAGCTACGGGGGAAAACTAAAGGTCATTAAGTGACTGCCTGCTGACGTATCTGATGGTAGTTTATTCCAACACTGAAGAGCTTATCTCTTTACGTAACTGTGGAAGCCACACCAATTACTACACTGTCTATCCGCTGGTGGATGACTATGAAAGGTTCTGTATTTCAGAAAAGAGGTGTCTTGTACTGTGGTATGCATATGTATGCATGACATGAAACAGAAGGGTGAAGAGTGTCTTTGGGGCCCTCACAATCTGAAACCTATTTATGAAAATATTGTAGTAAACAGATGGTTAAGATGGTAAAGTTTGGAAAGTTGGGTAAATTGTGGTGAGAAAACATGCAGGAAGTATTGGGGTTTTTTTGTTGTTTGTTTTTTCTGTAGGTTTTGAAGGCATGAAGTAATTTGTTCAATTTCAAAGGTTTTTTTTTTTTTTTTTTTTTTAAATAATCTATTTCAATTGTGAGTGTATTGGTGTTTTACCTGTATGCATGTCTGTGTGAAGGTATCAAATCTTGGAGTTATAGACAGTTGTGAACTGTCAAGTGGGTTCTGGGATTTGGACCCAGGTCATCTAAAAGTGCCCTCAACCTCTGAGCCATCTCTCCAGTCCCTCATTTTGAAGTTTTAAAGGAATGAGATGTAACCCTTTAAATTGTCATTGTATTTATACGAGCTAGAAATACAAGTATGGTAAACTTAGTGTTGTTTACAGTCTGATATTTTATGAATATTTGATCTGATCAATTTTTGTTTTAGTTAATTTAGCAAGTACATTTATGAAATTGCGTGCATTCAATAGAAGCTCTTTCTGAAAACTTGTAGATTTCGTATTATTCCAGTAAAAGTTGTAAAATTTTAAGTGTTTAGAGTATATCAACATTGTAAAAGTATTGTAAGAATGAATAGACTGAGAACTACAAAGATGGCTCAGCAGGTTAAGCATGATGAATTGTGTGGTAAGTGCCAACTGGCCAAGTGCTCCCAGAGCAAGCTGACTAGCGAGGCTAGCAGAGTCACAAGCTCTGTTTTCAAGTATGTGTGTGACTAAGGAAGACAACCTGATAGCAGTCTTTACATGCACACATATGTATAGACACTATACATACATACCCAAGAAAGAAGTGGCCTATATACTTAATCCTTAGTAAACTCTCATAAAAAGATAATGTGTACTGGGTTTAAGAAATAGCAACAATGAATCTAAAGCTTTCACTCCTTTGCTTTTGAGAATAAATTTACTTCATTGTTATTGGGTTTTATGTATGTAGTAGTGTTTGAGGTAAGATATCACTCGCCATAATAGTTTGTTGTGTCATTTATGTTGCATAGCTTTCCTTCTTTAAATGTTGAATGTATGTAAACTAATCATGTTTTTATTACTTACAGATCACTTTTTAATTCGGGCCTCTGCAGCTCTAGAAAAATTGAAACTTTTATGTGGAGAAGAGAAGGAATGTTCAAATCCATCAAATCTTTTGGAACTATACACACAGGTACTAAAACAAATGTGAAATTTGGCTCTATTGGGGGTGCGTGTGTGTACACATGTATTCCTGTGGACATGGGTGCTTATGCACTTGTGTATGTTCATGTGAAGGTCAGAGCTTGGAATTAGGTGTTTTCTTCAATCATTCTCCATCCTGATTTTGTATCACTTACTGTGTTTGGAGTGTTTCGTGTGTTTTACATATTCATTTTACTCTTGAAGAAACTTTGCAAGGACATTGGCTGGCTTTGGTTAGTTTGGTGACTACTGTAGCTCAGTTTCTTTAGTATTGATCAAGTAGATTAAGTAAATACTAAAGGTCTTTTAAGGTCTTATACGCTACTGGGGAGTCAGTGTTAGGATTGTATATATTGATGGCATGTTTCATATATGTGACAGCAGGATGCATATTTGGCATATTCTGGCTGTATATTTGGGACGACAAACCCCCAAAGTTTCAGTATTAAAAAGTAAAAGTAGACTTTAATACTTCAGGCATTTATAAAGTTTTTAGGGGTTATTCAAGTATTAACAGCAAATAACTGATTACATTTTCATAATTATAGCATGTTAGTTGAAACATGGATCTTCATTTACTCTTGAAATGATGTCATCCCTAGTCCTGTTTATGGCTGAACAGTTTGCTTACTTTCACATTAAGTAAAATACTGTGCTGACATGGTTGAGTGTCTAATAAAGCTTCTAATACTCAAGGCTAAACTCCTTATTCTGTGGTGAAGTTCCATCTCTTATAGATGCATTTTCTTCTTTGTCTTAAGGCCATATTGGACATGACATATTTTGAGGAGAATAAGCTAGTAGATGAGGATTTCCCTGAGGACTGTTCTCCACAGAAAGTAAAAGAGCTGCTCGCTTTTCTTTCAGAACCAGAAATTTTAGCTAAAGAAAACAATATGCATCCCAAAGTAAGTTCCGCCCTCTCCAATGATGATAGAACCTTGTCATAGTGTCCTGCTGCTGCCCTGCTGTTTAGTCTGTATTTTTGTTGTGGTGAACGTATCGTTGTTTTATGTTAAGATAAAAAAAAAAAGAGGTTTGCCAGTAGTGGTGTCATATGCTTTAATCCTAAGAGTACTTAGAAAGACCCTGTCTCAAGATAGAAAGAGTGGTGGAAGAGAACTTAACACTCCAGGCCATGATCGGAAAATGTATTTTAAAATGTACTTTTAGAATATTTATATAATGGAATTTGAATTGCAGTGTACCACAGAATTCTTTTCTAACACAGATATACCCATATACCTTTTACTTTTGCAAGTCTTGTTTCTCGACAGTCATAAAATCTAATTGATACATTTGTTTTTATTGGCTTTTTTTTTCCTTTAAATTTTTGAGACAAGGTTTCACTATGTAAATGCTGACTGAACTCTGTATACCAGGCTGGCCTCAGACTTACAGAACTACCTGCCTCCATCTCCTAAGTACTGGGATTAAATGTCCTGCCACACCTAGCCCTTACTGTCTGTTTAAAATCCTGATCCCGATGCACATTTTCAACCTTTCTTACTAGCACTGGTCATCCATCTTCTGCGTGCTTTTTTTCTCTATCAGAAGTATTTTCTTGCCAGGCGGTGGTGGCGCACGCCTTTAATCCCAGCACTTGGGAGGCAGAGGCAGGCGGATTTCTGAGTTCAAGGCCAGCCTGGTCTACAGAGTGAGTTCCAGGACAGCCAGGACTACACAAAGCAACCCAAAAAAAAAAAAAAAAAAAAAAAGAAATTAGAAGTATTTTCTTGTTCTTTGTCAGAAACCCTCTTCTTTTTCATTTTAGAGACAGACAGGCGTTGACTAAGTATGTCTCCTTCATCCTTTGATAGTCTGTGTCATGTCTGTGATGTCTTGTTCACACAATTTTTAGCTGCCTTCTCTAGGTGAATTTACATATCTATTACTGTATACTCCTTTATTTTTTTTTATTCATTTGTATTTTATTTATATGTGTGCATGAACATACATGTGCTCAGTACACATATGGAGGTCAGAGAACAGCTTGCTGAAGTCAGTTCTCGTCTTTTACCATACAAGTTCTATGTAGTGTGTAATTTGAAAAGAACCCACACTGATTCCAGCTAGGTACCAATATCGGCGGTCTTGCCCATCCTTCACAGCTAGCTCCAAGTGGCCATCTAACTGCGGTTCCTGTGGCTTGTCTGCAGAACATCAACAACCACTCCGGTCTCACTCAGCTCCCTCTAGCCCCATGAAAGAAAAACACTAGAGATTTATATTTATACTAGCCAGACTTGTATCAGTAAATCTCCAACTCCAGTATGCCAGTGCAAAGAACACACAACTCAGTTAATATATTTATAAGCTGCACCCTAGATTAGACAGATATACCACTACACTACTCTATTGCCCAGCTATGAAATTCTAGCTACTGAATTGAATTGAGACCTTGAGCTTTGGCAGCAAGCGCCATTATCTGCTGAGCCATCTTGCTGGCTCTGCTAAATACTACTTGAAGTAAATTCTTTCTTGTATTTAAGTGCCTGCTCAGTGTCTACCTAAATGTCTTCTTGGCTCTATGTATTCATTAGGACAGGTTAGCAGGATGAGTAAATTACCGAGATATAAAGGTCATACCACTACAAATATTTCGATTTATTAAAATTATTTTTTTGCATATAACTTTTCATTATTCTAGCAATTTAATTCTTACTCTAGTCTTTAATTCCTATTTCTTTTTAGAAAAATGGTATAGTCTCAAATCAATGTGTTTCTAAAATGGTATCTTTCAATAAATAATGAATTTTTATTTTCCAAATATTAGTAATGGAATTTGCTACTGTAATTTCAAGGTATTTTATAAAACTATTTGTAAATTACAGAGTTATTTTGATGGATATTTACCAAAAGACTGCAATATTTCTACTTAATTCAGATGTACGTTTTCCTCTGTAACCTAACTTGGACAGGTTCTGTGAAATGAGTGCTTTTAATTGTTTTCTTTAGAAGTTTGATTTTTGTAGATATATGGCTTTTCTCTGTGACTATTCCTTTTATGTTTCCCTTTAGCTGTGTGATTTGCTTGGAGATGAGCTACTGGAGTGCCTGTCTTGGAGACGAGGGGCCCTGTTGTATATGTATTGTCATTCTCTGACTAAGAGAAGGGAGTGGCTCCTGAGAAAATCCAATTTGCTTCAAAAGGTAAAAAAAAAAATTGTTTATGATTTTGATTGCTGATATCTACAGGATTTAAAGCATTTTATAGCAGTAGTAAGATGAGAGTTTCTGGACTAGTAGATATACATTTTAGGTTCACAGATTCTTGGAATTGCTGTGAAGAGTTAAGATGACACATGACAGATTATCATCATTTGGAAAATACTACATGAGTTTCTCAATTCCTTATTTTTATGTTTGTTTGAATGTAAGATAAAGCTATTCATTTCTAAATATTTTCCTTGGCTGAAGTAGTCTTGTTGTGAGTATCTCAGGCAAGGTACTCCAGAGGAGCCTGTATGACCCTGCTCTTAAAACAGTATGACCTGTGATTTATCTCTGTTCTAACATTTATTATTACAAAGACATGGATCTTAGTATTGTGTCACTAAGAATTCTAGCTCAGTCTAAATGTGCCCATAATTCTCGTCAGCTTGGAAACATTCAGGCTATATATTCAGGTAGAAAACGTTAGTTAAAGTATATTTGAATCATAAGAAGGCCTGAAAATTTAGTCTCATATTAGAGTACTGTCTAGCATGCGTGATGCCCTAGCTTCAGTTCTAAGTATTACAAAACAAATGAAACTCCATATATATTTGTAAAGTTATTTTTAATCCATCTTTCCTTTGATAACATTTTTGAACAAGTGTGTTACCTCAGCATGTGTTTGTAGTTGACATTTTTTTCTTGTTTCACACTCTTGTATTCGAGGGTTTAATTATAGCAGGGCAGTCTTAGAATGCTGAGTCCAAATGCCATTGGAATGTAATAGTAATTATATGTACCTATATGTCAGTTCTTTTAATTTTAAGTAAAGAATGAGAAAAGGGTACTTGTATTTCTAGTTCTTTGTGTAATGTTTTAATTAATTTGGCTTCTTTATTTAGTACCTTGTAGATGGGATCAGTTACTTGCTACAGATGCTAAATTATCGATGCCCTGTCCAGTTAAATGAAGGTGTTTCTTTCCAAGACCTAGACACAGCTAAGTTACTGAGTACAGGTAATGTGGTTTCTTGTTAAAATTTTATAAGTGATTGAAAAGTTTTTTTTAAATCTTTTAGAAAGCTTGCTAACTTTACTCTTATTTAAATTTCATGCTAGATTTTAAATAAATTTAAGTATTAAAATCTTTTCATATAATGTAGAAAAACACTTTAAAAATACCTAGTTTTGGTTAGATATGGTGACACAGTTCTTCAGTCCCAGTACTTGAGAGGCAGAGGGATGTGGATCTGTGAGTTCAAGGTCACTTTGATCTACATAGTAAATTCCAGGACAGCCAGAGTTACATAGTAAGCTGTGACATACATACATACATACATACATACATACATACATTCATACATACATATGTGTATACATACGTTTTATATGTATGTGTGTGTGTGTACATATATATGTACACATATAACATGTATAAGCACATATAAACTATTCATGTGATTGTGTGTGGTGAATGGATGTGCATGTATGTTGGTACCCATGGAGGCCAGAAGAGGATGCCAGAGCTGGAGGTGATTTTAGAGAGTTAATGTAGCATATTACTTTTGCTTATTTTTATTTTGACCAGAATCAAATTTGGCTATTAATGTCATACTAGAAGTAAGTTTTAAAGAAGATAGACATTTTGGGCTTTTTAAAGCTACATAGAACTTGTTTTATACATAGAAAACATAGTGTAGTGTGCTCTTTCATTTTCATGAATTCACCCCAGATTCAGCTTTTCAGTAATTACTTTTTGTTGATACAGTACTTTAGTGAGTCAGCTATTCTGCTGAACCTCTTACTACACTTCCCACTGTTTTTAGGAAGAATTTGAAAATGACAGCATATAAGAACAAATTTTGGGACTTTGGAACATTTAAAATAGCAGAACTGAATTCTGCTGCCATCATTAGTTATAGTTCTATTGAATTGTTTGAGGTGAGTCTCATAATCACTGTTCTATTGCTGTGAAGAGACACCATGATCAAGGCAGCTCTTATGAAAGAAAGCATTTAATTGGGGGCATGCTTACAGTTGCAGAGGTTTGGTCCATTATCATCATGGTGGAAGCAGGGAGGCAGGCCTTGTGCTGGTGAAGTAGCTAAGAGCTTCCTGATCTAGAGGGAGAGGGAGACACAGAGACACTGACAGAGAAAGAAAGACAGAGGGACACTGAGCTTGGCCTTGGCAGAGAGCAAGGCTCTTGGCTTGACATGGGATTTTGAACCTTCAAAGTTGACTACTGAGTGGTACACCTCCTCAAAACAGGCTGTACCTTTAATCTTTTTAAATAGTGTAACCCCGCAGTGACTAAGCGTTCAAATATTCGAACCTATAGGGGCCATTCCTATTAAAACCAACATGGTGAAGTTATCATGATGATTAATTTGAGGTAAGTTTCCTTACCACACAAGTGCTTAGACACATTAGAATAAATCACTTATTTGTCTTAAGTGACCTTAAGAAATTGAACGATCATATATGTCTTAATACTTATTTTTGTTTTAATTACTTACTTTTTTTTCTTCTAGTGTTTTGAAGTAAGGTTTTATTGTGTAGCCTATGTTAGCCTGGAACTCCTATGTAGTACAGGAGTTAGTCTGCAGCAATAATCCTGCCCCACCTCCAAGGTTATTGGGATTACAAATGTTCTTATTACTCCTGGCCTACCTAAGTAATTTATGTTTCTAACAAATTAACATGCTTTGATAATAAATATCTAATTACACACTTGCTGGGAATAATGTTAAAGGAATATTCACCTTCTGATAGAAATTGTCCTGGGTGGTTTTTTTTCCTAGTGATACAAAGCATTTTGGATATCATCATCTGTGATAATTTAGAATTGTTTAGCTTATCAGATACATGAAGATACATGAGACTATCAGTAGACTCATATACAGAACATGTCATAGAGCATCTTTCAAAATAGACTTTGTGTTCACAAGTATGATTCAGGAAGTCATGAGAGTTCTGAAGTTGTATAGAGAATTTAGGGTGTAATCAAGAAGGGCTCCAGCAGTGAAATTAATTCTTCAAAAAGGTCCTGAAAGGGGCTCCTACTAATGTTAAGCACAAGTAAATGGTTTTAAAAAATTGTTTGACAAGTGCTCTGCTTTGTCTGGGGTTGAACTTTTTTAGGTAAAAAAGAAGTGCTGACTAAGTTAGGACTGTACTGGTGAGAGTGGCCTTCTCCCAGCCAGCAATGGTGTGACAAAGGCTTATTTTATAGTTCTCCAATAACTGAAGGTGTTTTCTATAAACTTAATTGTGAATGTCCTTCCCAGGAATATTTAGTGACATTCATGTGCTGGCTATGATGTACAGTGGAGAGATGTGCTACTGGGGATTAAAGCACTGCACAGGTCAGCAGCCAGGACACCGTGAAGTTGACACTGATGCTTTTGGAGCAAGCTGCACCACACACAAAGAACCCTTGGATTTCCGAGAAGTAGGAGAAAAAATTCTGAAGAAGTATGTGTCGGTGTGTGAAGGACCTCTGAAAGAGCAAGAGTGGAGCACCGCGAATGCGAAGCAGATCCTAAGCTTCTTTCAGCAGCGCTGTAGCTAGGTGTTCATCAAGGTCTCAGCTCCCACAATTGCTGAAGTGGAGGAGAAGGCTTCGTACTTCATAAAGGAAATGTACTCCGCTGATCTTGAGACTCTTACACTACATAAAGGTGCCCAATGTGGCTACGCTTCTCTAATGCTCATCTTTCCCTGTGTAGTCTTAGGTCTGTGAAGAAAGGATTCTCTAATTTCTAAAATGGCATATATGCCATTCTAACTGAACTTGAACGACATGTAAACCTGCCACTGGTAAGGAGGAACCCAATGTAGATGGACAGTTGTTTTCTAATATTTTAGGTTATATTTTTTATTGTACTAAAATATATGTAACGCAAAATCTCCTAATTTTTAAGTATGCATACTTCAAAGATGGAAATCAGTTTTTCTCCTTGTTTCAGATATATAGTATAGATATAAATGCAGGCAATTAGAAGATTATGACTGATATTTAGATTTCATTTCCAGTAATCTAAACAGCAAAAGATTTTAAAAAATGAATCTTATTTATTTTGCCATGCATTACTAATAATACTTAGATTATTTACTTATCCATTTTATAAATTATTTTATTTTGTTTAAAACAAAAACTGCATGGTTTCTCCAATAATGAAGGTAAAAGTCTGTGTAGATGAGTCTGTTGTCAGTTCAGATGCTTTTAAGGCACATCTTTGCATATAATGAACTTTACATATGTTTTGCCTTTCAGTAGGATTGAAATGCTGAAGGCCAAAGAGCCTAGTTTGCTGTCTTGCTCACCATTTTTCTGCCTACCTCAAATCCTGTTGTTGTCTTGTGATGGTCTGTTTGATAACTTCTGATGCACTTGATTTCTGTCCGAGTGGCATCTTCACATTCCAGTCATTTATGTAACTGAACCTAAGCATGAGCCACACTTGGTTTCTCTTTCTAAAGTCTTAAATTTTAGTAACTGGTGACAGTTCTCATCTTTCTACCTTTTAAATTTTCCTTGTTTTTATTGGTTTTTTTTCTTGTGTTTTCATTCCACAGCTTTCGACCTGCGGGCTTCTCTCCACTGCTCTAACTCCTGAACAGCGAACCTCTTTCATGCTGTTTTTGCCCCACACTTCATGGGGCATCACTCGAATATTGACCTCCCTTGTTTCCTCTCCCATTTTATCTGTTAGCATCGTCACTGGCAGGCTTTCAACGCTGTATTAATCTTGCCAGCCAGTCGTTCTTAGGGTCTAAGTTTTATGGAAGGCATGCAGTCCTTCAAAGTGAATTACTACACATGTGACTTCCCTTACAACCCTAACTGCAAGCTACTAAGGTGCCTCCCCTTTCCCACTGCTCTAGAGTCAAAGTTCATTAGTCGCCTCTACTCTTATTCTTCCACAGGAAGTTAGATTCTGAGGCAATCTACTCATATTTATGCATTTTTCTGTTTTAAAGAAGAAGAGGTTGCCTACTTTCTGTTGAAGACTGATCTTTGTTATTTTGTTTCTCCTGTAGTTTCTCATTTTCTGCCTGTTCTCATAAAAGTTTCATTCTCTTCCTTCTTTCTTTTTCATTTTACTCTAAGCACTCATGTTAAGCTGTATTTCTCATAGCCGTCATGACTTAAACCACCTATGATGTCAGACTGATTTCCAGCCAGGAACTGGAACCCCAGTCTCCTTGCTCTCTGAACTTTATTTTTAACTGCCTGTTAAATGTCCTCACTTTGACAAATACTAACTGCATGGTCATTTTAAGTTCACTATGAGCAAATAACAAATTTTCATCTCTTATGGAAACCTCTGCTTCATTTCCCTCCCATTTTGTATGTTTCTTCAAGTAGGCAAATAGAAGGCCTACTTCCCATCCTTATTTCTACATACACTCTCATTTGTGTTCTAGATCAACGTTTTTCAGACATCAAAATCCAAGGCTCCTTTTTGATAAATTTTTTTTGTTTTTTGAATAAGCAGTGGAAGCCAGGGGAGATCCGCAATCCCTGCCACAACTCTTGGCCTGTCTTTATACAACCAAGATTTTTATGTAACCCAGCATTTTAGCAAGTTTTTATTAGGAAAATATCATAGCTTTCTAAATCTTTAATGTGAATTTTAGAGCACAGATTTCTCTAGTGGATCATAATCAATTAATCAAGTACTTCCACTACCTTCCCCAATGCACTTCTGTTTTACAACCTTAGTATGTTGTAGACATCATTATTGCTGGACTGGTCTTTGTGGCCAGATAAATACTTTACTTGTATGACGTACCTTTAGTAATACTGTGTCTAAAGGCTGTTTTCAGCCCTTACCAGTAGAAATTAGATGTTTTTCTATTTTCTTTCTTCCTTTCCCATGTCACCACAGTGCAATGTGTTGTAATTATTTTTCTTACTACTGAATGAACTCCATATCTTAAAATTTTAATCATTGCACACACTATTGATTTCATGGTAGGTAGTAATGTCTTTTGAGTTAATGAGGCATGATTTGAAATGCCAAACTTTGCACAAAAGGGTTGCTGCTATTGCATTCTAAACTGCCATGCCCTCTCTACCAGTGGCTGATGCAGCACAAGGCCGTATGTCTTCCTTGGAGGGGTCAAGTGTTACTTGGACTCTAAACCTGAGAAAATAAGACTTTGTCTTCAGAAGCCGAGAACTTCCATTTTTGCCTTTATAACCACTGTGGGCTCACTGGTTGGTACAATTATGAGGGTATTTCTGGGTGCTTTTTGTACAATTTACTCCCCTACTCCAAACAATCCGAGAGCAATTTGTAGACCATAATAGTTGTAGTACTTCCTACTGTGGTGTTATCAAAGGAAAATACATCTTTTGGTATTAATTTAATCTTGAAGAGTAGATGGTTTTATTTAGAATGAAGTAACCTCAAAATAGCAAATACTCCACATAAGAACAATAATAAGCCTATAGTGGATTCTTTCAACAGCTAACGTGTGCCTACAACATGCCGTATTTTGTCCTAGGCACTGAGGAGATAGCTTTGTAAACACCCTCCTGTTATGGGGCTTTAAGTGGAGGAAGAATGTATAGCATGCCAAGTGATAACACTATAATGCACTTAGCAGGGGCTAAGGGACTGCTGTGACTTGGAGATGGTGCTATTGTATTTAGAGTGGTTAGAAAGGTCCATCTAAGCACCGTCTTCAGTTTCCATCCTGTTTTCAATGCCTTGTGTGTTCACTACACTCAAAGATTTTCCTAAGGAAGTCACACCTGAAACTTTTTCCTTTTGTTGTATTTAATGGCTTTCTCATCAGTGGTGTTTCTGATGCATACTGCCTAAAGCCTTGGGTTCTTCATTCATTTCAGGTGGTTTTCTGTCCACCCTCCAGTTCCCTTTTCTATCTTCTGTAAGGTTATTACGTCTCCCCACAGAAACCATACTCTCTAGTGTCTTTAGTATTACTTCCCTATATATTTTAAACACAATATGAGGTAGCATTATATGGAAACATTACATTAAGAGGTACTTAATATAGACACAACATATGTATTACATCATGCTGGTGTTTGGTAGCTTTTGCTTTTCTGCTTCTAGTGAAAATTTATTTTCAGTTTGAATTCTCTGCTGGTCATTGTGGGAACCGGCTCCCACAATGTAAAATGTAAAATGTTACAGGATTTTCCACAATCCTTAAACGTTTATCATTCTTTACTCAGTATGAATTTTCTGATGTGGAGCAGACTTTAAGACTTGATTTAAGAGCCTGTCTCTTGCTATGTTTCTAGGCTGTCTGGCTGCCGTGTGTTATTTCATGTTAAGGCACATATCACGACATCCCCTTACCTTTTGCATAGAGTGAAGAGAGGTGAAAGTCATGACTAAGAGGCCACCATAAAAGATACATTCCCAGCTTCACAGTCTTATGCTTAGTATTGTGATGTTCATTAAAGTATGAACTGTGTCTGAAGGTGTGCTCCAGTTATCTTTATAATGTTTTAAAAACTCACCGCTACTAACATGGTCTACTTGTAGATTGCTTGTTTCCTTGTGCCCTTTTATAACTCCATGAGGATACTTCATCTGTCACAGAATCCAGGACTCCATGGTTCTCTTGTATTACTTACCCTGAATTTATTTAATATAAAATGAAATATATTATAGAAGTATTACATCAACATAAGCTTAAGATAGCCAGAATTAAAAGTATTCATTATGTACTATGCCAGTGTTTAGTAGTTTTGTTTTTGCAACTTTTAGTGACATTTTCCAGCTACAGTGTTTTGGAACATATGATTAATAAAATAAAACGACATTCCCCTACTTGTTTCTTACTTTTTAAAAATATTTTACTCTTTAATCAGTTTTCTGTCCTAATTTCTGAATACCTTCCTTCTGGTTTTAGTAACTTTCAAATAGCATAATGATTCAGATTGTAAGTTCTGGAACTAGAAAGCCCGATTACATCCTTGTCATTTCCTAACTGTAACTCTATGTCAGTTGCTAAATCTTTCTGTGTTTAAATATTATATTTTTTATTATTTTAAGTATGTATGAATTGTGGGGTGTCTGTGTGTGTGTGTGTGTACACGCACACGCATGCGGGCATGTGGCCCATGGAGGCTAGAATCTTCATATCCCCTGGAACTGGAATTAGAGATGGTTATAAGTTATCTGATGGGATGTTGGGACTCCCAACTCCTAGCTTCTGCAAGAGCACAAGGAGCTCTTAAGTACTGGGCCATATCTTATGTTTAACAATTATTTCTATAATGAAGCTGCATTCTTCCTTACTCAGTAGATAAGTCATATTTCCTTGTAATATAAAAGCAGTGGTATTTTCATTTCTTCATACTTAAATGACTTCTTTTGCTAATTTTCTTTCTCTGAATACAAAATACAACTTAAGGAGGACAAAGTCCATATAAGTAATTAATTTATAAGTCTTTTCCACTTGTCCTGATAATCTGAGCCAATTGTTAACCTACTCACTTCTAAGCAATGTCATAGGAAATAATAATCATTTTTAAATGTAGGTTCTGACAGACACTTGGTTACCCAGCATCAGGCTTTATTGAATTTCTGTTACCTCTCATTTAGATTCTCTGGTACTACATTTTGAATGAAGGGTTCTTTTGAAAAGCACCCCACTACTGAGCATTAAGTACTGTTATATGCTGGTATATATATATATATATATATATATATATATATTGCTAAGTGTTAATTTTAATATTTATATACTAGCAACTATTTCCTGTAGCCTCTTGTGTTTTTTAAAGATGTGGCCTTTGCCTTCTACTTGGAAGATTGTAAAATGGGATTATTTTTTAAACATCCTATACATTAGATGTAGGACATTTTGACAGTTAATATTAAACCAGTTGTATATAGAAGATGATAAAATTTAACTGTTTCACAAAAAGAGGTCTTGGAAAGGTAAGCAGTTAAAAGTTGACAATGATTTAAAGAGTGACTGTTTGGGACCCACCCATCATACTTGCTCTCCAGGACAGGGTTTTACACCTCAGGCTGTTTTAATTGAGATGGTTTTGTCTTATTGGAGTGTAAGGTGTCGATCCTTACTAGATTATCCTAAAAGATTTTAAATAATTTATCATGAGACTATTAAATCATAAGTATTCCTGTGATGAAGTCTAGATGTGAAATGGGTTTGGGGATTAGATTAAGTGAGGTAATCTACTTGAAAGAGACTGACACTGCTAGGAAACAGGTATTTGTGTCTTTCCTAAAACCATATCCAGTGCTATATAATATTTTGTTATATAGCCTACCTCAGGTTTCTTAAATTTTTTTTCATTATGATTAAAGTTAGCAGAATAGACATCACTTTTGAAAGATTAAAAATTCACAAATGGCTTTTAAGAATACCACATTCTGTTTTTTTTTTTCTTCCTATCAAATTTTCTTGTGCCTTTTATGATAGATCATTGCTTGAACAATTTTTTAGTGTACTTGAATTTTTTTCTTTTTTTGTAGTGGGCCTAAACTCACCATTTTGGTAGAAAGTACCTAATAATTGAGCTTAAGGAAATAAATGTAAGCAAAATATGAATGACCAGGGCCAGAGACTAGATTCAAGTTATCTTGAATGACACACCAAGTTGTGGAAGGAGTTACATGAACTATATTATAGCCACAGAACAAAGACCATATATCAAATGCATGTACCACCTATGCCGATGAGGGCATTATGTACATAGCCTAGATAAATTGGGTAAATCTTGTCTGAGTTTCAGATGTTACAACATTGTTTACTTTAAAATAGGTGAAGGTGGCAGGTGCTTGAGAGATGCCTCAGCAGTTAAGATCCTGGACTGTTTCTTTCAGAGGGCCTGAGTAAGTGGCTCTCAAGGGTGTGATTCCAGTTCCAGGGTATGTAATGTCTGTGGCCTCTGCTGGAACCAGCGTGCCCCTGCACATACCCACATCCATGGAGTTAAAATCGCAAGCAAAGGCCAGATGTTTGCAAAGCTTACTAACAAGTCTAGATGTGAAATGGGTTTGGGGATTAGATTAAGTGAGGTAATCTACTTGAAAGAGACTGACACTGCTAGGAAACAGGTATTTGTGTCTTTCCTAAAACCATATCCAGTGCTATATAATATTTTGTTATATAGCCTACCTCACCTAATATTCCTCATGAGGTTAAACCAAAACCAGATTGGATTTTGAAAGAGCTATGCCTGAGGCAGTTTTGGCTTTCCATCTACAATGCTTTTCTCCACAGCACGATGTTTAGTCAGTCAATATCTTTAATAACAGATGGGACTTCTTGGAGAACTTTAGTTCCACAGGCTCCTGATAGCCTCTACAGGCTCAGTTTTTGCTAAACTCCAAGAAAGTGGTCGGTTGCTGATTCCAAAACACAGAAGCACACATACAGCCTACTTAATACCTAACGCTTAAGGGGAAGAAAGTTTATTAGAAAAAGGGTTGGCTGTTCAACAAGCCCTAGCTCCCGGGTCCTTGTGGTGGTGTATAGAGCCAGAGACTAGAGGATGTAGTCTCTAGGCTAACACCAGCCAGTCATTCGGGCTGGAGGGTTCGCGCTAACGGGGTGAGTCATTCCTGGCCACCTCGGCCTGGAGCTGCGCCCAGCCGGCCAGCCTGGGTCATCCCAGCGGGGCGGGCGGAGGCGGAGACGGAGGCTGAGCGGCTGGGAAGCCCGTGCGCCCGGCCCTGTCGCGCGGAGCCGGCGGCCATGGCTGGAAGCGAGCCCCGCGGAGCCGGCTCATCGCCGCCCGCCAGCGACTGGGGCCGCCTGGAGGCCGCCATCCTGAGCGGCTGGAGGACCTTCTGGCATTCGGTGGGCAAGGAGCGGGCGACGCCGACAGCCTCCCGGAAGGAGGCAGCGGAGGAGACGAGCGCGCTGACGCGGCTGCCGGTGAGCCGAGGCCGCAGGCCGGGCGCAGGGACCGCAGCAGCACCGGGGCCTGGGCCAGCAGGGCAGCCACTTCCGGGTGTGTGCTCGCCTGGAAGTGAAGTGGCCAGAATCACCTTGATGGTGACTCTTGGTATCCCTGGGCAAGCCACGGTCGTACCACAACACACACTAATGACCAGCGAGATCGCCCACAGGTTGTCAGTCTAAATAGGATGTCTGGGAATCTGATGAAGGAAGTGGGTTAGCTTGGAAAGCATTCCAGTGTCTTTGTCCTGCACATCTTAGTCTTCAGTCCCAGGTTCAATGTATTCCAGTTAGGGGGTCGCCCAGAGCAAGCAACTCTGACATATCATAAGCCACAAAACTGCCATGTAATTGAAAATCAATGAAGTTACAAGTACCTCAAGTTAGCACAGGATACAAAGAGAATGCATGTAATTTAAAGTTTCAGAGAAAGATAAATAAAGAGATTATACCTTGTTGATGTCAATTCCTTTATCTCACTTGAATTATTAGTACATCCCACTGACATTCATTCTAAATGAAAACCACGGGCTTAGGTTACCTCCAAGCTCCTCTCCTGTGTGGTCTGAACTGATTAATACACTAGAGAAATTCAAATGACAGATTCACATGCTTTCATTTGATCTAGTGATTAAAATCAGGAAAATCTCTACTTGATACACATTAATTTGAAGAATTAAATTATTAACTGGTACATCAACATACTCATGGGAAGAAATTAAAGGAACTGGATATTTTGCTTGAAAAATAGAACGGCAGAGCCTGAGTTTTCAACATTTCAGGTGTGTTAGGAATGAAAATGTTTAGTTTTGATTTTTCTATAGATAGAGGGGTAATAACATAGACCTAGGTATTGTAAAGTACCAATCATTCATGTGACCTTTAGTATAGCAATTCTTTATGATTAGGTTACCCAACAGTTTCTCCAGACAGATGATTCTTTTATGTGCTGCTTGCCTGTTTCAGATCGATGTACAGCTGTATATTTTGTCATTTCTTTCACCCCACGATCTGTGCCAGTTGGGAAGTACAGATCATTACTGGAACAAAACCGTAAGAGACCCAATTCTCTGGAGATACTTTCTGTTGCGGGATCTCCCTTCTTGGTCTTCTGTTGATTGGAAGTCACTTCCAGATCTAGAGATCTTAAAAAAGCCCATATCTGAAGTCACCGACAGCACATGTTTTGATTACATGGAGGTGTAAGTATCTATTTCTGTGAATTGACAAGAGATACTAAACTCTAAATAGTCCCCAATAGTTCTGACCCTGATATTAACTTGCTGCATAGGATTTGTCTGAATGCTTTCTTGTTAAATTTAGGGTTAAGCTAGTTGACTTTTTCCCCCATAGGATCCTTGTAGTTTTAATCTTTTATTATTTTTTCTGTGTTGACTAACCATTATTTGATTAATTATATGTGGTACAGTAGACAAGAAAAAATTTTTTAAGTGTCTCATACTATTTATAGTATTTTCCATTTTGTTAAATTGTAAGTTCATGTTCAGAGAAGGAATGTCCAGAGACCAGGAAAAAGTTCTTTTTGGTAGAGAAGAAGACTGTTTTTAAGACTACATGAAATAATTTTATTTTAATTACTTGAAAACTTCCAAGTTTCTTCAGTATCACATGTACATGAGAAAATTACTTTTATTGAGCAAATGCTGCATATTGGTTTCTATGGGAGTCTACTCTTTGCATGTCTACTCCTTCTGTCCTTGTTCAACCTAAAGATTTTTATCTTTGTGTTAAGGATGTAGAGGGCCAGAGAGGTTACATGGTTTACATATGTATAGTGTATAAAGGATTGGTCAATATTCTTGTGTTCCCTCAGAATATGTCACTGTATATAGGTAAAACTTGATTTTTTTGTGAATTCCACATTTAAAGCATAATAAAACAAACTCAAAGAATCTTGGTCCTTTGGCTCTAAGAATTGCTTTATTGTGATTCATACAGGATTTTCCCCCTCTGCTTTGTAACTTAGCCTCTCTGACCCAGATGCCAGCTATCATATCAGATAACAGGAGATGACTAGGTCAAAATATATATAATCTTTTTAGATAATCTCAAATTTATCTAACATTTCTCTTTTAAAATTACTCTTATTTATTACATATTATTTATAGTATCTGAGTGAGCACACATGCTACATGCTACATATGAAGGTCAGAGGACAACCTTTAGGAGTCCATTCTCTCCTCCCACTGCATGGGTCCCTGGGATCGAACTCGGGTCATCGGGCTTGGCGATAAGCCCCTGTACCTGCTGAACCATCATGGTTTCTTTCACATGATTTTTATTTTGCTAATTTTCAGTGAGGTCTAGTTGGGCTTCCCTGTGTATTTATTTAGTATTCTGAATCAACTATTATGTGGAGACTATTAAAGGGGTGTTTAAGAAGTTTAATATTAGTGGCTTTAGTAATATTTTTAAATTTCTGGGATTTAACTAGAAGTATCTATAGTCTATCTTTATTATAGGGTTTCTCAATCGTAACATTATTGACATTTTGGACCAGTTTGCAAGGACTGTCCTGGAAGTTGTAGGAGGTGTAGTGACATCTATGGTTCTAAGTCGATGTTAGTATCATAGCCTCCTCCCCGGGTGTGAACATAAAATTGTTCAGACATTGCCACAGACTATAGGATAAGGAAAAAAATCCTTCTCAAGAAGAGAACAGTTACTATTCCATATAATTGGTTTCAACTATTCAAACAAACATTAGAATGTGTGTTTCATGAAAGAAACTAAATAAAAGATAAGAAAGTAAACACCGCCTTCCTTAGGGAGGGTTCTGCAGCTGTATGAACACCCCACTCTCTAGCACCTTGTGTTGTTCCTTGTCTCGGCTCTCTACATGTATGTTATCATGGTATCTATCCTGTACTGTCTGGAGGGGGGTTGAAACTATAATCTTTATGTTACTATGTCTTACAGAGGACTCAAGAAATGATGTATTCTCAAATGACCAAGTTAAATGTTTTCTATTTTATTTTCTAATTGTGACAATTTTATGCAGTTATAAAATGTGCTGTCCATATACAAGAAGAGCCTTGAAAGCCAGCCGTCCTATGTATGGAGCGGTTACCTCTTTCTTACAGTCACTGATCATTCAGAATGAACCCCGGTTTGCTATGTTTGGACCAGGTTTGGAAGAACTGGACACATCCTTGGTGTTGAGTTTGATGTCTTCTGAGGACCTTTGCCCAACTGCTGGTTTACCTCATAGACAGATTGATGGTAATTTTCATGTTAATATAAAATACATAGTAATGACAATACTTGGAGCTTGACACTAGTGTTAAAGAGATAGAAATTTAAAAATTAAGTCTTGAAATGAAATATAGAAATTGGTGAATGGGCCCCTGGCCCTACTAAATGGGAAAAAAAACTAGTATAAGAAGTACTTTTTTCTTAAATTTTCAAGTTTTTATAATTTAGAATTTAATAATATGTTAAAAATAAACTTCAACAGATCAGAGCATGTTTACCATAAGAGAAATTTACCAAGAAAACCACTGAATATCGATTTGCAAATCATTTTTATATATACTGGGAATTTTTAAAAAGATCTATATTATTACCTCCCCTGTACAGAAAAAGTTCACAAAACAGCTTGTGACCTTTCAGTGAGTTGGGAATGTATCATTAATATAAGAAGTGAAAAATGTAAGATACGCTTTACTCATTGTATAGATACAGAGACTTGGAACAAATCTGGGTCTTCCACAAAAGCCAAAAGATCTAAGTGAAGTCGCAGACAAATACGTAGGTGATTAGAATATGATCAGTTAGTTTCTGAATACAAAGATAACAACCAAAGAAGGCTGTACATTGAAGAGGATGCCTCCTCAGACTCTCCAGGCTTAGGAGATATATACCCTTAAGACAACAAGAAAAAAAATAAAGTGTTCTGAATGCTTAGGACTCAGTTGAAGTATCTCTAAGTCTAGAAAGAGTGGAACTTGGTAAGTGATGACAACATGTTGGGTGCCTAACCAAACTTTTATTTTTAGAACGTTTATTTTGGCTCCAGAGTAAAAAACTGATTAGAAGGGACAGAAGAAGCTACTGTAATATATGATTAAAAAAAAAAAAAAACGTAGAAGGAATCACTGGATGAAAGAGAATGAATATTGAGAATGACACTTGATGCAATTAAATAAGGATTATAATTGTAATTGTAATAAGGAAAGCTGCAGGCCTCTGCCTTGGGCTTTATGTTGGGTAGAAAGCCATTCACTAGGGTAAGGAATCACCAGAGGAGAATGATTTTTGTGGTTGTTGCTTTTGGTGGCAGGAACTAGGGATGGAATTTGCTGACTCTGATAACTGCAGGGTGTATAAACAAAGATGAGTGTTATAAGCAATCCAATCGACAAGGGCGAGGACCTTGTCAGTTTTATTTTGGTTTGTATATGTCATACCAGGGGAAATCATAGGTCCCACACTATGGTGGTTTGAGTGAGACTGGCCTCCACAGGGTCATATATTCAATACTTGGCCCGGAGTTGGTGAAACTGTTTGGTAAGTATTAAGAGGTGTGGCCTTGTTAGAGGAGGCGCATCACTGAGGGAAGACTTTGAGGTTTCTAACACTCACACACCATTCCCAGTGGCAGCTTTCTCTCTGCCTTGTGCTTGTAGCTCAGATATAAGCTCTCAGCAACTGCTTCAGCCTGTCTGCTTATTGTTACGCTCATTGCCATGATGGTCATGGACTCTAATCCTCTGGAATCATGAGCTCTCAAATTAAATCCTTACTTTGCCTTGACTATGGTGTTTTGTCACAGCAACAGGAAAGTAAGAAAAATAGCTATGGCATGTGCACATTTAATAAATGAATGACTTATAGATTATGTGTTCAGATCCAAAGAATTAACAACTGGGAGTCATAAGCAGTTCCCATGGACGTGGAAGTTTAGGAGGATGGAGAGGAAGACAGTGAGCTGCATGCTGAAGTCTACAGTGGGGAGAGAAATGATTATGGATAACAAAGTTGAGGAAGGAAAGAGTGCTCTCCCAACTGAATGATGTGTTTTTCAGATGGAACTCTTCCGGAGGGTTCTTGAGTCATGGTTTAGACAAGTTGTTGGAATTAGAGAGCATCAGCCCACTTCTTCACCATAGGGCATGCATGAGGAAATGGGCAATTTTGGTCAATGAGAGTCCTTGGCAAGAGAAGCATGACCTAAGGCAGACCAGTTTCAGTCAAGGGCTTAGTGTAAGGCGACATTTCAGGAAATGCCAGTACACATGAAGAAATTTGTTAATTATGAAATGGCATCTACTTTCCCCTTACAGAGACTTAAGTGATTGCTTGAAAATGCCAGTCTACCAGATCAGAGAAGAATAGGGGTTGCATAATAAGTCGGGCTGAGGTTAGATATGTTGAAAGGATAATTTCTGGATATTTAGACTGATAAAAACAAAGAGCAGAAACATTTGATTTCTGTTTCCAAATACTTCTTGTGAAATGTCATGGCTGGAGGAGTAGAGGATCAGGAAGCTTGGGATAGTTACTGTTTTAGTACCTACAAGTCCACATCCATAATTGTGTCGCTTAGAATGGTGACATAGGATGGCATGACACAGCTTATTTAAGCAGAATTCAAGAATTAGGAGAATGAAGGTTGGAGTTGTCTCTAATGAGGTAAGTAGGGACAGTCTATATTGGGTTTTGTTTGTGTGTCTGAAGTCCAATGGCATTGTAGAGAAGAGAAATACTTAGACATGTATCATTAAGCAATGTGTCTGCTATTACAAGAAAGGCTAGTTAAAGCAAAAGGATTTAGAGGACTGGTTAGAAGAGATTACAGATGTCAGGTAGTTAATTTGTACCAAAAGGAGAATGACAGTGAAGAGAAGTAGACAGATCAGAAAGACATTTATTTAGCAAGAATGTGAGCTATGGAAGAAAGAAAGATTTTTTTCCAGAAGGTCAAAAAAAAAAAAAAGAAAAAAAAGAAAAAAAAAAAAAGACATTGATCATTAACAAAATAACAAACAAACAACAACAAACTCAGATGTTAAGAAAGGAACAGCAATGGTGTTGAGTTGAGTCAGACACAAAAGGGTAAGAAGCCAATATTTAACAGTCTAGGGGTATCACGTAAGTCAAATAATCCTTACAGTCTCCCCTAAGAAGTTTATGTTATTTCAGTTTTGTGTCAAAACAAAGTCTCACGAGTCAGTGACTGCCATGGCAAGTTTAAGATTCTAACCCACATCACCCTACTTCCAAATTTCAACATCCGCAGTTTTGACTCAATTTCTGTGGCACTCTCGATGACATGCCACATGTTTATAAACAGTTTTCCGAGGGGAAGAATGGGCCTTCACTGAATGTATGCATAGAGCTTAAGACCTGTGGAAACATAAAATGTGGGAATGAGTGAGTCAGCATTGGGAATAAATAGAAGTACTTGCCACACCTCAGCTGCTGCTGTGATATTGTGATGGTGACAGAAGATTGTAGAGCCGACACTTAGTTCTCTATCTAGGTTCTTCCTGGCTTATAAATCACAGCTGCACACAACTCTTTTTCTTATTCACAAACATTGTGTTTTATTCCAAAGTTGCATATAGCTTGCTTGCTTCTTTTCCTTTGTCCATTTTTATTTCACTGGAGATTTATTATTATTATTATTATTATTATTATTATTATTATTATTATTATTACTGTTTTTATTATTGGCCTGTCTGTATAACTGACTTTCTCGTGTAGGTATTGGATCTGGAGTCAATTTCCAGTTGAGCAATCAACATAAATTCAACATCCTGATACTGTATTCCACTACCAGGTAAGGCTAAGCTGCTTGGAGGACTGCCTGAGACATCAGCCCTGGAGCGCGTTAGTGGGATGGGACTTGTTTATTGTCTTTGTGTAATCTATGCTTACGTTTCTTTTTCTTGCAGAAAGGAAAGAGACAGAGCAAGGGAGGAGCACACGAGCACCGTGAACAAGATGTTCAGCCTTCAGAGTGAGGGGGACGAGCAACAGGGGAGCCGCTACAGTGTGATCCCACAGATTCAGAAAGTGTGTGAAGTCGTAGACGGCTTCATCTACGTGGCAAATGCTGAAGCTCATCGTCGTAAGCATCCTTCATCTTCTCTTCCAAGTGCCGCTGCATCGTTCTCGGCAAAAAATAACCATATTGTTACAGCTTCATAAAAATGTAACAGTTAGGTTTTCACTACTGTGATTTTTCTGGCCATTACTGTCACTAGTGTTCTCAGCCCTTGTTGTATATTAGGAACACATGGGAGATTCCTAGAACGCCACATTGCCAGCCATAGGTTCGACCAGTATCCTGGACATCTGTTGTCTATAAGTACCACAGGGTTCTGATGCAAGCCAAAGTTTGATGAGCTATATTCTTTTGTTTAGTTCTACATTTTAAAATTACCGACGCTCACTCTGCCTCTGATATATTCAAATAATTTATGCAGATAATTGACAATTTGTTGGTTCATTCTTACTCACATTATAGAGAGGTGTGGGGGATAGGGATGTTAATTGAGTAGATTAAAGTTAATTAAATCAGTGAGTTGATACTATTTTAGATATACTCTAAGTAATTGTCACTGACAATGTTGTTTTGGTATGACATTGCTATATCTTTGGACCATGAGCCAGTGTTATAATTTACCCCCAATCCTTTGTGTACAAGTTAGAATATAAGTATACAATAAATTATTTATTATATATACTGTTTATATATAACACATCTAATAATATATTATAGTTAGTTAGTGTGCTGAATTAATTTACAATGAATTTATTTCTCTACCAGTCTGTTAAATCCTGGAGGAAATTATACTTAGAAATCCTGGATAAAATTATTCATTAGAACAGAATAAATTATTTCCTATTCTTATAGGACTATCCATAAAAGAAAAAAACTAGAAGCAAAATAAATGAAAGATTTATTTGTTCAGCAAAAAGTTGCTGAGTCATCAGTAGTTGTATTTGCTGGTGGAGATATGGCTGAGAGTTAAAACTGACAGAGTTTAGTTTTATCTAATCTTGCAGATCGATCCTAATTGCTACCTGTAAAATCTGGAGAAAAAGCAAGGTATTAGCATAATTCATAACCTGGGTCTCAGGTTCAATCCCAGGAATGGTGGAGAGGGAAAAATACATAAGATACAAAAATAATCTGTACCTATTTTTTGAATCTTTGCCATGTAGCTTTGCTAGATGCTTATTAAAAATGTAGTGAAGGGACAGAAGACCTGGGTCCTTGGTGGACAAGGCATATGTTGATTGGCTGTAATACAGGGGAGTGGAGGGCTGCCCTGCTTTCTGTATCATTTGCTCAAAGGAAGCCATAGCTTCCTGTCAAGAGCGATAGGATTAGAAATCCCCCAGCCTCTTATTCCAGCAGAGTCTGCCTGCTACCTTAGAGAACGGTAGAAGCAAATGCTCTTTAAGCACAAAGGTCAGGATTGAGCCCCGTAGCAAGCACTCTGGCCTGAAAGAAATCTTTGTTTTCTGATTCCTTGTCTGATTAGATGATGTCATAAATAAATACAGTTGCAAGAACGTTCAAGTGTACCAACTGTTTAATGTAACCGTGGCATGATAATTTTCTATTACACATTCTGCAACTGTCTGATAACCCTTTTACAGGAAACACCTTTTGACCAGCACAGGGCAGAATTCAGGGGTCATGCTGGGACACCAAAAAACGCTTCCACTATTTATGCTCAGGCAAATACTATCCCTAAGACTGAAGCTGGCGTGTAAAACTAAGCTTGGCCCTCTCTAGGTAGCCTGGACTGGCTTTGAACTGATGGCATTTGTTCTGCCTCAGCCTCCCAACTGTTGATATTACAAGTGTGATCCACCACAGCTGACTGTGGAGAGCATTTGGATTCTCTGTGTTGACAGTAACTACCACAGCAGAGACCAAATCCATTAACGATGACTAGTTTGAGTAGAATCAATGTGTTAGTGGCCCAGCAGTTACAAGAGCATGCTGGTTTCTGAGAGTCAGTCCTCTTTACTCCAGCCTCTAACCGCTTTTCTATATAAAACACCTAGCATTAAATCGAAAAGTTCTGAGACTGAAAAAGAAACAGTGGCTTGTACCTTCAGTCTAAGCTTCGTGGGAGGCTGATGCGGGGAAATGGCTTCAGAATTTTGTTTACCACAGAATGTCTGTGATCTGGAACTCTGCAGTAAAAGGCAGACAGAGAGAATTTGGATGAAAAACGTAGGACCAATCTTAGGCTCAGATGTAGGAAATAAGACCTTTGAAAGAAAGAATTATCAGATAGTTGCAGAATGTGTAAGAGAATTACCATGCCACAGATATTTTAATCAACACGAACATCTGAATGTTACTGTGACCGTGTCTCTTTATAATACATCTAAATTTATATCTTTGAAACACTAGTAGAATTTTGTGATAGAGCAATATATGAATCCAAGTAATAAAGGCAGTTGTGTTTAAATTCTACTAAAATTTTAACTCCTTTCTGTGCTGTTTTAAATATAATTATCTTTACAGAAATCACGAGTAATGCAAATCATGTATTTTAACTTAAATTCCTTAGGTCATGAATGGCAAGATGAATTTTCTCGTATTATGGCCATGACAGATCCAGCTTTTGGATCTTCAGGAAGACCCATGTTGGTTTTATCTTGTGTTTCTCAAGCAGATGTAAAAAGAATGCCTTGTGTTTATTTAGCTCATGAGCTGCGCCTCAGTCTTCTAAACCACCCATGGATGGTAAGGTCTTCACTGCTCTGGTAACAAAGAGTCTGTTTTTAGTGTCCTTTCTATTGTATGTGTTCCTTCATCTACATGCATGATCATGTTTACATGTATGTGTTATTGCGTGTTTTCTTTCACGGTAACAAAATACCTAAGACAGTAACTTAAAGAGAAATAAAGGCATATTCTGTCTCAGTTTTTAACATTTTACTCCCTGATCAGCTGACCTTGTGCCAAGGCTCATAGTATGAGTCCATGACAGAGAAAACCTCTGTCTGGAACAAAAAGGAATGAGAAAGATGAAGGGACTGAGATCCCAGTAAGGCCTGCAAGGATGATCCCTCACAAGTCACCACTTCTTGAAAGTTCACCTTTTCCTAACAGCAACTCAGGGTGGGGACCAAGCCTCTGACACACAGAACCTTAGGGAACTTTAATTGGAAGGATAACATTCATCTTTGAAGTGAGCTACCATTTTAATATAAAATTTAAAGACATGATTGACGGGTGCTAATAAATTTGGATTGGTCATCCGTTCTCTATTCACCTCTCCTATTGTAGGAACAGTAAGGCAGTAAATGGGGGTTGTTTTAAGGATGCCACTCTGCTGCCTTTCTCAATATCAGTGTTAATTATGCTTTACAAATTGAAAAAACACAGGTTGTTTTGAGGAGGTAGCGCAGTGGTAAACTACCTACCTAATATGTAGGAGTCACAACCTGCAGGTGGTCCCCAACAGCACTGCAAATGTACATCTCATAGTCTGGTGCTTTAAATTTTATTTGAATAATGATGTTTTCTTCAAGTGGAAACTGAAATGAAACTTCATAAAGTGTTTATAATAGTCTCTGGTGGTCTATTATCTTTTTATTTGTATCTTCTTTAATTATTAATAATTTATTTAATTATTTTTTTATTTTGAGACAGAGTCTCACTATATAGCTCTGGCTATTCTGGTTCTTGCTATGTAGACCAGGCTGGCCTCGAACTCACAGAGCTCCATCTGCCTCCGCCTCCCAAGTTCTGGGATTAGAGATCTTTGGTTTCCCTGCCCCCTGGCCCAGCTAAAGGTGTGTTGATTTTGTTCAAAATTCAGAAAACCAACCATTTATCTTTTGTAATTTTCACACTATTGTTTTATATCTTGGTTATTTCTGTCTTATAATTTGGTGTTTGTTTTCCCAAACCCACAGAAATACATTATTAAGATGTTTATTTGAAATGTTATTCGCTTAATGGGGCTTGGGCCTAAAATATGCTCCTACCCTGAAATCTTGTGTGTGTGTGTGTGTGTGTGTGTGTGTGTGTGTGTGTGTGTGTGAGTTTTAAAGTAAGTATTTGTTGCTCTAACTTGCTCTTTTGTACTGTTTGCCACACCCCATATGTTTGGTACTTTCTTTTCCTTCCTTCCTTCCTTCCTTTCTTCCTTCCTTTCTTCTTTCCTTCCTTTCTTCCTTCCTTTCTTTCCTTCTAATTTCTTCAGTGGTCCATTGTTTGTTCAGTAGCATGTTGAGTGTATGTATTTATCAATTTCCAACTTTTTATTATTGTTGTTATTTTGAGTTTTATTCTGCTATATTAATAAAAATACATATAAATTTTTTACTTCATTTATTATTGTTGTTGTTGAAGATTTTGTCATCTAACATATGCTCTGTTCTAGAGACTGTTCCAGTATATGATGAAAAAAAATGTGTATACTGCAGCTCTTGGCCAAATGTTTTTTAAATGTATGCCAAGTCCATTCAGCTTCGGCTAGTTTTGTAGTATGTTTCATTTATTAGTTGGCTGGTTAGGTTGATTCAAAAGTGTTTTAGTTTTTAAAGTGGATTTTTTTTGGAGGAATTGTTTTCCTGGATGTACAAGAAGCCTGTCTTTTCTGTTTACACAGCTGAATTTTAAGAATTAAGACTAACATTGAGTTAGTTAGAAAGTGTAAGAAAGGATCACTTATTTCCATGATTGTTCCAGGTGACAGTACTTGAAAAACTTATTCAGACTTCATTTTATTTTAGCTCCCTTTAAAAACATTAATGTCTAGAGAAATGTGACTTGTCATAATATTCTGGTTTGAACTGATGGCTTTCTCTTTACCTGCTTGCAGGTCCAGGATACAGAGGCTGAAACTCTGTCTGGTTTTTTGAATGGCATTGAGTGGATTCTTGAAGAAGTAGACTCTAAGCGTGCAAAATGAAGTTCCTTTGGGACCATGGGAAGCCACAGGTCATGGTGTATGTGTTTCCTGTCCCTTCTGTTCCTGCCTCTCTGGAGGAGGGCTTTATACTGGACAGCTACTACAGCTGGGCTTCTGACACTTTACCATGAATCAGTTGTAAGTTTCAAACCTACTGCTTTTCCACAAAATGATCTCTCACATTTTTGATAATTTTATATTTTCTGTCTTTTTTGAAAATATTAAATTCTGCAAAACAAAACTTTGTGGTTCTTTAATTTCTCATGGTCTCTCTTTTTTTGCCCTAATAGGAAGTAGTAAGCCCGCTTAGCATGCCATAGGATCTTTTCAGGGGCTCACTAACTGCTTATCAGTTAGTGAAGGTTTCTAATCTATTCTCAACAGAAACACTAACTATGAAAATTTCACTAGAACTGCATTAATGTCATGGCCACAACCTCTGTTCTCTTTTGAAAGAATAGAAAGAATATTATGTTTACGTTATATCTGATATTTCAGTGAAAATTTGTTTTTTTTGTGGAAATTGTCATGTTCAAATCATTTTTATCTGTTTTCATACTCAAACATGCCAAAGATTTACATGTATAAAGCAATTTCAGCAATTACTTGCACTTTGCAGAGGAAATAACCTAGCACCTTACTGAAACTTGGGGATTTTAAAGTGAAAGAATATAAATATTGCTCTATGATTTATATGTTTATATTTAAATGTATTTAAATATGCTTGTTTTGTGAAGAAAGTTGTAACATACAGATGATCATATTCTTTCTAAATATTCAGGTGACTGTCATTTCCCTTTGACCAGGTCCATGGACTGTTTCTGGTGAAGACAGAGTTCATAGAGTTCACAGCTGCACTGAACCTCATAAGTCAAAGAGAGTTGGATTAACTTGTATAGCAGGATTTTTCTTGAGATAAGACATTTACCGATGATTCTGCTGATCTCATGAATAGGCTAAATTCCCTCATGAAAGTAGCTCCCAGATTGGCTTTTAGAGATCCTATTTGTTCCTGCCTCTTAATGTTATGTAGAGGGGATTGAATTCAACAGATGCTCCAGAAAGTACAGGTTGTATTAAAACCATAGTCATGGTGTTGGTCTTGACTTTAGTTGAAGAAATAGAGAAACAGGTAAGTAGGGAAGTCTGCCAACAATCCAAGTCCCATATGATGCTATGGGAAGGCACGAGATATGGAAACTGCAAATCCCTTCCCAAGTTAAAAGAGTTATGAGTTATTACACTGTTAACTTAGAAATCAACTTTCCAGGACTCTTGAGGTGACTCATCAGGTAAATGCCTAATGCTTTGGGTTAGATCCTATGTTACTTGCTTTCCCGTTGCTAGGACAAGACTCCCTGGCCAAGGCAACTTTATTAAAAAAAAAATACCTTTAACTAGGGGATTCTTGATTCCCCTAGGGTTAGGGGATTCAGAGGGTTAGAGTAGTTAAAATTTTACATCTTGATCCACAAGCATAAAAGAGAGAGAAAGAGAGGGAGAGAGAGAGAGAAAGAGAGAGAAAGAGAACTAACTGGGAAATGGCATTGGCTTTTGAAACCTCAAAATCTACCCTCAGTGACAAACTTTCTCCAACAAAGCCATACCTCCTAACCTTTCCCAAATAGTTTCATAAACTAGGGATCAAACATTCAAATATATGAGCCTGTTGGGACCATTCTCATTTGCTGAGTTCTGCATAGTCTTGGAAGGTATAGCATGACACGGTTTTCTGATCCTGGAATAGAGCCTGCAGGATGTAGGTCTCCACACGTGTTGACAATTGCTAGGCATAAGGCTTGTTTGTATAATAATGTACATATTTTTATGTCCCTCCTTTGGTGAATGCTCTCTCTGTTAAGGTTAACAACTCCATTACAATTAGAAACAGCACTAGCTTGGAAGGCAAGGTTATGTCTAATGTGTTCGTCAGCAAAAGTGGTAAACACTCTATGACCTTTAGGACAGCCCTAAAGGCTGTGGGAAAGAACTCTGAAAACTTGAGTTCAAAAATATGCAATATGAATTGTATGAAAGGCTTCATGGACCTAAAAGAACAGGAGCAGCTGCAATAATGAGCCAGCTTGTCAGAAAGATATTAATGAAGGAAATAAAGAGATTTAGGGAATGGTGATCTCAGAGCTGGATTCCATACAGCTAGCTTATTGTCTGTGCTTACAAAGACAGTCAGATTCTTGAGTTCAATTGCTATGTTTAAAAATGTATGTGCTGTCTTTTCTAAGAATCAAGGGACAAAGGTTATAAAATGTTGATTTGTGGGATAATCAAAAGGAAACCTGGGGTGGGTGATTGAATTGATATGTAAATAAAAAAACTGGACTTTTGTCTGTGAGAGATGAGCTATCCAGAGAGTTTTTAGAAATTTTTTCTAGCAAGAGATAACTGTCTCAAGCAGAGAATTGTCTGGAGAGACATCTCAAGCAGAACACAGAGATGTCAGTTTGTACCTACAATTGACTTCAGGTCATTCTTTTGATGCTCCCAAACACCCCTTCCTCAGGAAACCCTCTTCAAGCCATGGCTGATTCTTAGCATTCGTTCAAACCTGCACAGGTAACCTGAACTTATATTAGATGGAGAGAATCAACTACCAAAAGTTGTCTTTTGACCTCTACACGTATGCAGAGGCATGCATGCATGCATGTTTGACGTCATTTGTACATGTGTGTAGATGCACACACACACAGTAATAGCTTTTAAAAGTCAATTCTCTAGACCCTGTTGTGGTTCACTAAACTCTCATCAGTGCTGTTTAGGGAATAAAGTAAATAAAAAGCAACTCGGCATGGAAACTCTAGTGTTAAGAATGGGCTCATTCAAATTCCAGTTTTTGTCCATGTAATCATGTAAGTTTCTTAAATTCTGAATGTTAGTTTTCTTGTGTACGGAATGAGGAATAATTTATTTACCTTGGAATTAGGTTTTGGTTCCACCAAGAACTAAATATAAGCATCTGGGATATTACCTCCCTGTGGAAAAGCCTTCACTTTGGTGCTAACCTAAGTTTTAAATTTTTTTCAATACCACCCTGGAATGATTATTCTGCTATGACTGGTACTTAATGGCCATGGATAGTATGACAAAAAGAAAGGGCCAATGTTTAGTCAGTCAAATTGCTGAAAAATAACTTGAATATTGTGCCCTTGAGATGATATGGGAACCACATGCATTTATTTGTACAGATATTTTGAACTGAATTACATCCCTCCAAATTCATATATTGAAATCCTAGCCACTGGTATACTTCAGAATATGGCTAGTTTTAAACTGAGGGCTTTTAATTAAGGAGGTATGGTGGCTTAAATATGCGTTGCTCAGAAGGTAGGAGTATTAGGAGGTGTGGCTTTGTTGAGGGAGTATGTCACTATGGGGTGGGCTTTGAGACCCTCCTCTTATCTATCTGGAAGTCAGTCTTTTCCTAACTGCCTTTCGATCAAGATGTAGAACTCTTGTCTCCTTCTCCAGCACTGCATCTGCCTGGATGCTGCCATGCTTTCTGCCGTGATGATAACAGACTGAATTTCTGAACCTGTAAGACATCCCCAATCAAATGTTGTCCCTTATAAGAGTTGCTTTGGTCACAGTGTCTCTTCTCAGCAATGGAAACTAAGACAGGAGACAATAATGATTGAGTGGGATCGTATGGTCAGACCTAATCTGACTGCTGTCCTCAAAAACAAAGAGGCATACTGGGAAGTTGAGTTTATAAAGAAGAGAGCCTGTGAAGACACAGAAGACTGATGTTTGCAACAAAGAGACCTCAGGAAGAGACAAGTCTACGGATGCTTTCATATATCCTTCAGGATTGTATCAAAATCAGCTTCTATCTTTTTTCAACAAATTGTGCTATTTTGCTACAGTAGCCATAGAAAACTAACTGCGCAATTGAATGTTGTTTTGTATTTCTGTTAGGCTGTTATTTTGCAGAAGTCATGGAGAAGGTCTTATAATGGCATGCTGTTTCATACTTATGATTAAATAAGCATATGCTAAAAGAATATTGGCTTTATTTCTACCCAGGAAAAGAATACTTTTCTATATTATTGTCAAAATTATTTTCCTAAAAATTTGGTTTTATTTCATGACTTTTTAGAACTCAGTGGCTCACCATTCCTTCTAGATAAGGCCTAAAACGTATAGTTTGATGTAACAATAGAAAAAGAACAGTTTTCTCAGTGCTTCATTATTTATTGCTTTCTTTTTTTGTGTTGTTTTAAGATTTACTTATTTATTTCATGTATGTGAGTACACTGTTGCTGTCTTCAGACACACCAGAAGAGGGCATCGGATCCCCATTACAGAAGGTTGTGAGCCACCATGTGGTTGCTCGGAACTGAACTCAGGACCTCTGAAAGAGCAGTCAGTGCTCTTAACCACTGAGCCATCTTGCCAGCCCTAGTAATTCATTTTTAAAGCATATTTTGTTGATTTGCATGAAAACAGCCCTTATAGGCCCACAGGGCCTATTATTATTAAGGCACTATTGGGGATGTGGTCTTGTTGGAGTAGGTGTGACTTTGTTGGAGAAAGTGTGTCACAGGGGGTGGACATTGAGGTTTCAGATGCTCAAGCCAGGCTCAGCATCATTCTCCGTTCCTGTTGCCTGCTGGTCCAGGTATACAACTCTTAGTTACCTAGCTCTCCAGCTCCGTGTCTGCCTGCATGTTGCCATACTTCTCACCATGACCACAATGAACTAAATTTCTGATCTATAAGCCAGCCTCAATGAAGTGCTTCCCTTTAATAAGAGTTACTGTGGTTATGGTGTCTTTTTATAGCAATAGAAACTCTAAGACACATATCTTCAAGGAAAATTACTGATGTGAACAAAGCTACAACTAATTAAAAAAAAAAGCCACAAGAGTTCAGCATGATGAATGATGGAAAGTAAGAAAAATAGTCTTCACAACTAAACATGATGTGTTAATCAGCTTCTCATTACTTTAATGAAAGGCCTGAAATGTTAAGTTTTAGAGATGAGAAGAATTTTGGTTCATAGTTCTGATTTCCAGCCAAAGATAAAGATGTCCCATTGTTTTGAGCCTTTGGAAAGGACAGCATATATCAGGAGCATATGGTGGAGAAAAAAATTAATGGGCCAAGGAGTAAAAAGAGAAAATACCAGACAATGGGCCTATGTAAATTCTAAAGACGCTTCAGATTCTTATATCTTGATGAGTGTATATAACTTTAAATCTACCACCTTAATGACCAAGACTTTGTATCTGGACCTTTAAAGGACATTATCTATATTCCATATCAGTGCATAAAAAACACTTGGTTGAAAACCTTTCAACCACAGAACTATGTAGGAAAATGCTATGTAAACTTTGTAAATAAGTATTTGTTTTACTTGCTAATGATGAGTTACTATCAACAATGGTTAGCACTGAGTAGATGCAGTGTCTTAGGGTTTTACTGCTGTGGACAGACACCATGACCAAGGCAAGTCTTATAAAGGACAACATTTAATTGGGCCGGCTTACAGGTTCAGAGGTGCATCAAGGTAGGAGCAGGGCAGCATCCAGACGGGCATGATGCAGGCAGAGCTGAGAGTTCTACATCTTCATCTGAAGGCTACTAGGAAAAGACTGACTTCCAGGCAGCTAGGGTGAGTGTCTTAAGCCCATGCCCACAGTGCCACACCTACTTCAACAAGGCCACACCTCCTAATAGTGCCACTCCCTGGGCTGAGCATATACAAACCAGAACACACAGTAAATATTTTTAGAATGAATTATGAAGGAATATATGACAAAATGTCATATATGCCTATGCCTTTAGAGAAATTGACTGGTGACATGGTTCATTGGTAGCGTACTTGTCTAGTATGTATGAGGCTCTATGTTAGGCCCCCAGGAGTACAAAAACAAACGAACAAACAAAAAACAAAAAAACAAGAGAACAAAAAATTAATACCTGGTAAAGAAATATTTTTAAATGGTAAGGAAGAGGTGGGTAAGGGAATAGCCTTCTCCTGTCCATCATAAAAGGTCAGAGCCAACACCCATATCACAGATTAGCAAGAGAACATAAACTTATTTAACCAAAGTTTTATGTAACACAAGACCCAACTGAAGACCCAAATACTTAGGATGATTTTGTGCTTGGGTTATGATATGAAATACTACTAATAATAGAAGGATTGATTAGGGAAGAAGTTATTGCCACATGCTAAGCATAAGAATGAGAAAATGCAGCACAGCCTACCTGGGCTCTTCTTGGTCTCCCTGTGCAGCACACATTTTTGTTGTTTTTTTTTTTTAAATATCTTTTTGTTTATTCACTTTTCACCCTGCTCATTGCCCTTCTCACAATCCCTCCCCTTCTCCTCAGCGGATGGGGATTCTCTTGGGTACCACCACACCTTGGCACTTCAAGTTTCTGTGAGGCTAGGTGCATCCTCTCCCACTGAGGCCAGCAAGGCAGCCCAGCTAGAAGAAGAGACATATCCCACATATAGGTAAGAGCTTTAGGGATAGCCCTGGTTCTAGTTGTTCAGGGCCCACGGGAAGACCAAACTGCACTTCTTCATACCTTATGTGCAGGGGATGCCTAGGTCCAACCTGTGTATGCTCTTTGGTTGGTGGTTCAGTCTCTGAGAGCCCCCAAGGGTCTAGTTTAGCTAACTCTGTTGGTTTTCCTGTGGAGTTTCTGTCCCTTTCAGGGCTGCAACCTTTTCTCCTATTCAAGAAATTTTATCTACTGTTGGTTGGGGGTGTCTAGATCTATCTGAGTCAGTTGGTGAGTGTTTTGTTTTCTTTTTAAAAAGATTTTATTTAATATATTTTACAGGTATTTGTCTTATTTGTACATGTGTCTGTGTGTGTACCCATGTGGAAGTAATAAAACAACTTGAGGGAGTTGATTATTCCCCCCAACAGGTGGGTATTGAACTCTTGTCACTGGACCTGCTGGGAATCCCCTTTACCCACAGAGCCATCTTGCTGGCTCAGATTGGTTGCTTTGATCATCATCAGACAAAGTATGTCAAAATGTTGGTTTATTTGAAACAGTAAGGTAAGGGAAAATCATAGTTAAAAATTTTAAACTTTATAAAGCTGGCTTTGGGGAGAAGTGATTCTAGTTTCCATGACCCACTTTTTCAGAAAGAGTATTTCTGTCTCCTGTGACTTGCTTTGGGCCAGGAAGAAAGGGGGAAGAGAAGGCTGGAAGATAGAAGAAGGTCAGAAACTTGAATTCTGAGGCTGTTTCTGAGACCTCAGTCTGAGGTGTTGTTTTCTGGGCCACAATATAGTAGAAATCTTTCAAATTCTGACAGTGGAAAGTACAAATCATTCTTCTTGTTGATAGCACTTGCCTTGAATTATTTTTTCCCTGCCAGAAACTATTGGCCTGATGTCTTTTCAAGAGTCTTTGCCAACTTAAAACAAAAAAAGTGAAGCTAAAGACTTTTTCATATGCTGGTGTCTTAGTTGGGGTTTCAGTGCTATGAAGAGACACCATAACCATGGCAACTCTTATAAAGGAAAGCATTTCATTAGGACTGGCTTACAGTTTCAGAGGTACAGTCCATTATCATCATGGCAGGAAGCATGGCAGCATGCAGGCAGACATGGTTCTAGAGAAGGGGCTGAGAGTTCTACACCTGGATCAGCAGGGAGCAGAAAGACGATGCCATCCTGGGCTTGGCTTGAGCATTGAGCATTTCAGAACTCAAAGCCTGGCTGCAGTGACACACTTCCTCCAACAGTGCCATACCAACAAGACCAAATCTCAGTAGTGCCAGTCCCTATGAGCCACATGAGTCCATAGACACATCTTCATTTAATGTACCACAGTGAATAATATCTGAAAACACTGTATTATCTGGATCAGATGCCATTGTGAGAAACACCTTCATAAAGTTCTTAATTAGCTTTCTGTCAAAACTAACTCAAAGACCAAAACCAGATCTCCAGAAGTCAAGGCAACTACCAAATATCTCCACCAAGAATTCTCATTCATAAGAAAAGCTCACTCCAAAGTATTTGTCCTGACTGCAGAACTTTGGGTAGGGACTGCTGGACAGTGGAAATAAAGGAGGTATATATCCCTGGTACCTCCAAGGCTTCAAATACAGCCACATACATCATTTGTTATTTTCATGATATCACCTCAGAATAAAATATTTATAATGAACATCAGTGCTCACCAATTCCTAAATAAGACTCTGAGCTCACTGAGAGAATATAAACTGCTCAAAGTAAATTATTGACAGGTAATATATTCCAGCGGTGTAAGAGGTCTGGAAAAAATTAAAATAGAGAAGAGGATTCTTTCATAGGAAATAAGTGGATAAGAGTACACAGATATTAAAAATGACTACAATGTACTTAACCACCTTTATCAATTAAAAATAATCTGTCCCACAATGATGGCTTAGTGTTAATTGAAAAGTTGCCAAGATCTAGAATTACCCAGAAAGACACTAAGTCTAAGCATTCCTTTCTACCTGAGGACACAATGTGACCAACTGATTCAAGCTCCTGGTGCCTGAATTTCCTCACCAGGATAGACTGTGCATCGGACTGTGAGCCAAAATAAATCTGTCCTTTCTTCAGTGGCTTTGTAATTGTATTTTATCACAGCAGTGGGAACAGGAAGCAAGGATGACAAGGCAGTAGGGGTTTAGGCTGAAGGAAGACAAATAAAACGAGGCATAGATGGTGGCTGAGAGAATTAGACCAGAATCCAGGACAACTATTGAGTAGCAATGAAGAACTTCCAGTGTGATGAGAGGATTATAGGAGGGTTAATCAGTAGGAAGTTGGTTCAAGAATCCTGAAGCAAATGATTTGGGCATATACTTTGTGAAAATTAATGACCCTTAAAATATCAAAAAGGGTGCTTTGGAAACTATGAAGGACAGAAGAAGAGTGTCCAGGCAATATAATTAATCTGATACTAGGGCTAGGACAGAGTTCAAGAGTGAACGGTGGGTGCTAAGAAGCTGGAGGAATGTGGTAAGAAAGCTGCCCTTTGCATAGGAGTAAGGTGGTAAAAGAGGCAGTTGTGTGCAAGTTAGGGTCAAACTTAGTAAGGTTATGCTTTAAGATCTTGAAGTCAACAATTTTGAATGACGGTAACTTTTACACTAACCCCGAGCAGCTGAGATGGGCAGTGTGGCCAAGGAACTCGGAATCGGATGGCAGGAACACAGTAAGACAGATGTGGTGACAAGGCAGGTAGCAGGAGGAATTCTCAGGAAGCCACTCGGTCATCTCAGTGCTCTGTGATGCTCTGTAGTGAAACTTTCTGTGATAAAAGAAGTCTTCAATGGCTACGCTGTCTAAAATGCACAGCCTCTAGCCACGAGGACTTGAAATACACCTCAGGCAACTGAGAAACTGACTTGTAACTTTTATGTAAATTTGAATTTACATATCTTTAATCACATAGAGCTAGTGGCTATTATAATTGAACAGCACTGAAAGAATATAATATAGTTTCTTATCACAATCTATTTTGAGCAGATGTCATAATGCTTTACATTCAGTGAAAGAGACTTTCCCTCCTTATACAAATAAGTCTTCACATCCTATATGGGCTGTGATGTATAATTTTTTTCTTTAAATAGCCCATCTTTAAAAGAAATTTTGAAAAGTAATTTTTATATATACACAGTTTTACCTTTTTTTTTTTTTTTAAAAAAAAGAATTAGTCACTTTTTTATTTCTTGTAGATGTACATTGTTGGGCATAATTTCCTGGTACAGCTCCTGGTCCTTCAGTCTTCACCTCCTAAGTATTGTCGTTACAGGGTTTCACCATTACACCTGAGTTATTGTCCATTGTTAAACAAGTTGAACATGCTTCAGAGACTTATTTAACCCATTGTCTTAGTGGGAGGGTTTTACATAACACCCACAATATCTCTAATGGGTAAATAAAAGAACATAGTATTCAAATAATCTATGTCTTCTTGGGTGAGCATTGGTTGTACTTTTTAAGCAATTTTCCCCATCTCATCTAAATTGCTCGTTTTATTGGCATAAGGTTGTGTATAGAGCTCATTAACTTTTCTAAAAATTGCACAACACAACAATCAGCATATTTCCAATTCTATAGTTAGTATGGCCCAGTGTTAGATATATGTAACTGAATATATGTAACTTCTGGTTTCTTGGAAACCCAGTTATGTCAAATGATGTTTTGTTGGGGTATACAGAATGAATGTTTTGCTAAAACAGACATGTGAAAGGACACATGATGTTAAGAAGGAAAATAAATATAGAACAACAGACAGTGAAAGATGCTGGATGGTATTAACATGCCTTGCCATTCCTTACTGGTCACTGTTTGTCGTGACTTCATAGAAAGAAACACACCAAAAAACTTCTGGGTCTTCTGGAGGCTTCTTGCTGCTTCCCTGGTCTCCTGAGTTGGCAGAGTGAAGTGAACGTTTTTGGATATGTCAACTGATACAGAGTCATGTGGAGTTCTGCTAAGACAGACTCACGTGGTGTTTTGCTGAGGCAAGACTTGTGGAAGGACACATGATGTTTACAGGGAGTATAAATAGGACTCAATGGACAGTGATTGGGAGAGGGAAGCTCACATTTGCAATTCTTCATTGGTCTCACATATCTTTGTCTTCGTTGATCCCAGCTTCATCTTAGCTTGAGAGAGGCACAGCAGAGCACTTCCCCTGACATCCCTGCTGGTCCTGGTCACTCCTGAGGACTTGTGCCAGTTCTGCTGGGTTGTGCTACTACTGCTGATTCATATTTGCTATCCTGACACTACTGAACTAGACTGCTGGTATCCCGATACCTGGAGATTAAAATCGCTCCAAGGAACTGCTTCTAAACAACATACAATAGAGCCTCAGGGTTTCCTCTGGATTGACCTGTAGTTGCTGATTCACGAATGGTGTGGATCGACCTGCTGCTGCTGGTTCATGCGAACCGAACTGTTGATTTCCTGACAACTATCTCTGGTGGATGGTGGGCTAGAAAAAAAGGTCACAGCATTTAAGAACCCTTATTAAAAGTAGGTTTTGAAAAATCTAAGCTCATATGTAGTTATTAAGATAATCATCATGAATTATTCTTATTTTCTCAGGAAGAAATGTTGCCTTTAGTTATTGACACCCTGGATGAATTTCCCCTCCTCCCCCCCATGCCTTTTTACTTTCCCCTACATTTTTCTACTGCATCTGTTAACTTTTAAGAACCTCAGTAATATTTTTGTATTTATTTTTTTTCATTTGGCTCTTAGCAATTTTCTGCTAATTTTTGTTACCATGGTCTTTCTATCTGCCATCCTGTCCACCTTTTATTTGAATCTACATTTTTCCTCCTCCTATTTCATGTGCCCCATTTTTAAGGGCATTTCAAGAAAGAATATTAAGCTTTGAACTACATAATTTCTGTATTTTCTTTTTTAAGCAGGCTCACCCATGTTCCGTTTTTCAAGAGCCAGCTGCAGAGAAGGGTCATCTTTCCAGTTTTCTGACGGGCCCGGCTCACTTGGAGCTGAGCCTCCTGTTTGTTTACATGTGGTTTATGTTGGCTTATATCTCTTCTTTCCCTTGACACAAGTTCCTAGCATCCAGCAGTCAAGAAACTGATTGCTTTGATTTCTTCAGCTAGAGAGACCTTTGTTGCCTATGTGTTTCCATTTTCTGTTTTGTGTTTAGCAGAATTCCTTTGCAGGGAGAGTTCTTAGGCTGAGTGATTTGTTTTCCCATCTTATGTCTTTTATTTGCAATCCACTAGGCCCATCATATTGTCATCAGAAGAGACAGTACTATTTTTTTTTCTCTTCCCAGGGAAGAGTAGTGGTGGGTAGGTGTTCCTACAAGTTCCTAGGCTAATATTGCATCCACTAATATACAAATAGACTATTGGCCCCAAGAAAGCAGCATTGGGTTTTAGTCACCAAGAACTGCTACTTTTCTACAGAACTCACTTTATTTAGGCTTCTCTACATTTACTGCTCTTCTGTCTTAAAGTAAAAAAGGTGTTGTTATTGTTTGGTTTTCTGTCTTGTATTTCACCTACTGCTCTTCAATGGATTAAAAGGAAAGAATATGTTTTCATTCCTTTTGTCTCGTTGCAACAGTGACCTCTTGTGACCTTCTTTGTCCTATTTGAGCCTCTTGCTTCCTTTTATAGTGTCTCTTAGACACCTTGTGATTTTCAAGACTCTCATTATTTATTAAAACATGGTGGTTAGGAAACGTTTATTTCCTAACGTGGTGTACACATACAGTAGCTTCCCTATGATTATTTAATTAGTGGTCACAATTATATCTTGTGAAACACTTTTCTGTATTCTCATTTTTCCCTATAATTACCATTATTTCATATTCCCTGTGTAGTGTGATGATCCTTCTGTCTTTTTCTCTGTGATGGGGCTTATGTTGCCTTTTATATCCCTGACCTTCAGAACTAGTACTAAGCAAGCAAGTTTGCATAATATACGGGCTTTCACCATTACTAAAACCTTGAGACATTATTCTGTTGCTCTTCCCACGTGACTGCGTACTTAGACTTTCTGCAGACTATCTGTTAGTGACAGATAACTTTCTCATTGCCTGCACAGACATGTAAATCAGTTTGGAGTGGTGTATTAGTTACTCTCTGCTGCTGTGATGAAGCACCATGACCAAACACAACAAAAGAAAGAGTTTGTTTGTTTTGACTTACAGTCCTTAGGGCTTAGGATTCCCTAACAGCGGGGGAGGCATGGCAAAGCAGGAAGCTGAGAAATCACATCTTCAACCCTACCCAGAAATAAGAGACAGTGAACTGGAAGTGGGGCGGGGCCATGGACCCTCAAAGCCCATCCACACTAATGCACATCCTCGAGAACACTAGGCATCCTGAAACATCCATCACCTCCTTAAACAGCATCAGTAACTGAGGATTGATCAAGGGCTCTAACAAGTGAACCTGTAGGGAGCATTGCCTGTTCTAACCATCACAGGTGGGCCCATATCTTTAAGTCCCAGTTGCGTACTGTTGGGAAATTTCTTTGCTTCTATGTTTCCAAATTTCCTTCAATATAAAATCAACAGAAACAATTAAAGCATCTATCTCATATGATTCTTAAGAGATTAAAGTAAATGAGTATGTTGAAGTACTTAAGACAGTGACTGAAAAGTTCTCTAAAAGACTTTGTTTAGTGCGTATGGCATTCAGGTGATTAGAACACTGCTGTTATCAAACATTATTTCCTGTCTCACTAGAAAACTCTACAAATTTTATTGACTTGAAGAGACAAGATTAGATGAAATCATTTGGGGGATTGTCAGTGTCTTCTCATTAGAACATCATAAATATTTTAATTAGAACAAGAATTTGCTAACCAAGTATTTGATTTATTTTAGCATAAATTACCATATCAATTTTGTACTGACGTACATTGAAGAACTGCCTTCTAATCACAATCTTTTTATTTGTGCTTTTCTGTGTATCTTGGTTGAAGAAAGTACAAATGTGTTGAGTTGAGTTTAAATCAGTGGTGCATAAAGTCCTTATGCCACTGTTATCAGAAGACTGTTCCTAACTTCTGAAAAATGTCCCTCTATGATCTCTAGACTTCCAGAAGGTGGTACGGTTACTATATACAGAAAATGGAATCACTGACCAGAAAAATAACCTTTTCAATGCAACTTTTTAACAGTTGTGTTCAGATTGAGATTTTCTGTAGCTGACTTATGAAGATGGTGTCTGTATTATTGAATGAATATCCATAACCACTCATTTTGGTAAATTAGGTCCTTCAGATTTATGAAGTAGAATTTTGGCGTGGTTTAGTATTTTTAAATTTGAAATTTTTCTCATGTAAAATTACTAATGAAATTAGTGGACTCTTACTCATATGTACTAGGGCCAGCCTTTCCGAATTGAAATGTTTAAATACCCATGTTAAATACCATGTTAGGCACAGCAGGATTTAACTTTGTTGTGTAAGCCAATTTGTAGTTTTTAAAAAGGTCTGTTAAATCTGTTTTTATTTGTCCATATAATTAGCTCATACTATTTTATTATATTTACTGTTTTATATATGTTGCCGTTGCCTTTCTGTTAATCTATGTTCAAGGTTTACTTATTTCTCATTGTGCTTATAATATCTACTTTATGTCACAAATATGTATAATAAGATTCATAGAACAGTGTGTCTTTTTAAGTTTTCCATGTTTGTATTGTTCTTGTGATTCTTTTTATGTTATTGCTCTTTTATTTTATTCTTGATCTGACCTGTGCTACCTTAAATATGTTCCAGCGTAGTCATCATTTATGAGGTAATAGTTTATCTTTGGTTCCAGAGTTCAGTCAAGTCTCATTACACATTATTTTGTGATTTTTTTGATTTCTATTTGAAATTTAAAGTGTAATTTTTTGAGACTATTTAAATCCCTGCAAATGCTTGTATGGGGATATTTCATTCAGATTGCCTGGATTGTTTTGCAAAAATTCTCTTCATCTGAAACGTTTTGCTCTTCACGTGCTATTTTTGATTACAGTAACTTGTGTGAATGCAGGTTTTTAGTTTCCTTTGATTTGAGTTTCTAGTACTTTCCCCAGACCAGCAGTAAGCAGCAGAAAGGGAGAAATCACCGCAAACTAGCTTTCTTAGCTTTCTGGCGCCCTCTTCTGTTTCTATGTTGTTGTGCAGGTTTTCGATATTCTTTTTCTCCGTGTGGTTTTGTTAATATTTGTTTGATTATTTATGTATGTGTTTATTCAAGGCAGAGTCTCACTGTACAACCTTCTGGCTGTCCTGGACTTGAACTCGTGGCCATCCTGCGTCAGCATCCGTAGTGCTAGGATTTCAGCACACACAGTTCTTCAGTCAAGGTAAACTAGTAGGAGGATAACAGTGCGCGTATCTTGGTTTCAGGTTTGCTTCACGTTTTTGGCTATTTTATTTTCTAACATTTACATTTTCTTTCCCTGTTACTCCACCCTAAACCATCACCATTCAAGTCCTCACTTTCTGCAGAATAGGTACAGCTCCCATCTCTGGCTGCATGTACTCCAAGGTCCTTCAGTTCATCGTAACCAGAACGGGTGGTGGTTATTCTCAGCATCTCCACCCACAGGGTAGGCCTCTTCTACAGGAAGATAATTAAGTCCCGCCCTGTCTCACTGTTGTCGTTTTTACAACTAGTCTGTCTGGCTCCGGAGTCTGGATATTTGCTTTCCTCATTTCATGAGAACTGTTCAGTAAGCAGTGCTAATAGGCACAGGTTGGTGCCGGTTTTAATCTGTCTTTATCTCTTCATATGGTGTATTCAGAAAAGTGAAGCCCCTGAGACGATTACATCACCCCGTAGAATTTCAGTTTTACTTTCTGAGAACGCGTTATACAAGGCCTCTTCTTTTGAGCTGCGAGTCTTTCTTTGCCTTTTAATTTCTGCATATTAATTATTAATGTCTCTTGAAACAATAAAAAGGAAGACTTTGTTTTGTTTGTTTGTTTGTTTTGTTTGTTTGTTTGGTTTTTTGAGACAGGGTTTCCCTGTGTAGCTCCAGCCGTCCTAGAATAGAACTCACTCTGTAGACCAGGTTGGCCTGGAACTTAGAGATCTGCCTGCCTCTGACTCCCAAGTGCTAGGATTAAAGGTATGCACTGCCATATCTGGCCAAAAAAAATATTTTTAAACAAACACAGTTTCCCAGTCATAAAAACAAATCATTTTTTTCCCTTTGGAACAACCATCCATACAGATCCTTTGCTCGTGATTGGATGGAACTTCAGGTTACTAGGGGCAGTGTGAGAAGAGATACAGATCAATGCTACCGAGACAGGGCGACCTGGAGAGTTGGGGAGTTCAGAGGTCTCAACCCAAGTGGAGCAGGCATTCTTGACTTTGATGGAGGAAGACATTTCAGAATGAGTCAATATGAAGCAAAGTTAGAATCTGTTCAGAAAAGATTTTTAACCCGTATTGAAGCACAGAAATCAGGAGGGGGAGTTTGAGGAACAGTATAGTACCCACAGAGACAAGTATAGACTTCTCAAGAGTATCATACATGAGTGTCTTCACAATAGCCTTATCTGGACTTTGGGTGTCTGTTGTCTAAAGGGTTGTCAAAGAACTTCCCTCTCCTCCCACGCTTCTTTCCCAATTGAGATGAATCAGATGATATGGTGACTCTGTAAGTCACAGATTCTGAAAGAATCTTTTCTATGCCAAGGCGTTAAGACTTGTCTTTAGATGGGAAATGAAGTTCATAACCTTATTTGTGAGGTTCTCAGATAGTTTTACAGGTTTATGGGGGAGAAAGAATAAGGTTAGACTCGGAGCATATGTGTTCAGGTCTCAAACATGCTTCATTGCTATTTTAACAGTTTTATTTGAAATATCTAGATTTGAGTTTTATGATTTTAGGATTAAATCAACTCTTATTTGTACACACAAACACACGTGCCTGTGGGAGTGCATGATGTGTGTGGTGCGGGTCTGAACACGCCGTAGTGAGTATGTGGAGTTTGGAGATCAGCTTCGGGGAATTTGGCTCTCCCCTTCACAGATGGGATCTGTGGATTGAACTTATGTAATGCGAGTTATGTAGCAAATGCTTTTATCTGCTGAGCTATCTCATTGGGCCTGAAATAACCTTCTTTAAAGAGAATTCTTTCCCAGACCAGAGATTCTCTTCACTTGACATTTACATATGGTGGATTGAACGAGCCTGGCCCCCATAGGTTCATAGATGTTTTAGAACACGGTCCTCAATTGGTGGAACTGGTGGGAAGGATCAGGAGGCGTGGCCTTGTTGGAGGAGGAGTGTCACCAGGGGTGGGCTTCAGGCTTCAAGAAATGTTCCATTCCTGGTGTTTTGTTTTGTTTTGTTTTCCCTGCCTATTTTAGAATCAAGATGTGAGTTCTCCGCTGTTCCCTCCAGCCCGCTTTTGTTCTGCTCTCATAGGCTCTGCCTGAAACCATAACCCCAATTAAATGCTTTTTTTTTTTTTTTTTTTTAAATATAAGTTGCCTTGGCAATAGAAAAGAAACTAAGGCTAGGGCTGCAAAATGTACTTAGCAAGGAATTCTGCTTCTCCCATTCTTGCTGCTGTGGCATTGGCTTTCATATGCAATGGTGCAACACACTCCATGGTTGCTGAAATTGTAACAGAGGGCACAGTGTACTTTGGGCTTTTGAGCAGGACGACAGGGGATGTGGGAAAGTTGTGTGAGGAGTGGAATCCGAGAGAAGGCAGTGGATATAACGTGGATAACAGTTTTCTTACCTACTTCAGTACTTAGTGAAAAGTACACGAGACTGAGTGAAACTAAGCAGTGCATTTTCTGAAGGTGGCTTCCCCACAGCGACTTCCATAAGATCTCGCATTTTTTATTTAAGAGCAAAGAAATAAATCCACAGCTCCAGCTACAGAAATAAATGTAAACTTAAGCCTAGAGGATAAAATGTAGCTTTAAAATCCACTAGTCAGTATGAGGCCATAAGAACATTGAAAAAGAATCTATATTGCTCCTGCCTCCTTGTGAATTGGAATAGTACAGAAATCCCTTGATAGGTATACCAAGTTTTTCACTTTACCCATATATCATAGTATCTCTTTAAGCACTGGAGAAACTATATACATGACTGTGAGATTCATTATGATGAAGTGATGTGTCTATGTTTATTCTGACAGTGCTAAATACAGATACTCTTTAAGCACCAGAACACAGCAGGTCAGGAAAATACACTATAGTTTTATCTTTAATATTTATGTACTTTGAGACGTCAGGTTGGTGACTTTGCAGAAACAGGGACCAAGGTAACAAAATAAAGCAAGTTAAACTCAAATCCATCCATGTGTGCACTGTCTACTGTTAGGTAGCTAACAATATTAGCAGGCTTGAGTCATCAGGGATGATCCACTCCCTCAAAATAAGAATGTATATGTGTACATTTATGCCATTCACACATGGACCAGAGAAGTGTTCACTGCGCCGCTCTCACTAGATTGAAAGCTCTGAAGTGGTAAGGAAGTGGTTATGTTTATTAATTGCCATGTCTCCAACACATTCCTGCTGTGTAAGTTATCAGTGCGTGGTTTTCAGTAGAAAATGATCTAGTGGTGTGTTGACAATTATTGTTAGTTTAGACATGACATTGATTTATATTTTCATATTATTTAAAAATATTATAGAAAAAAACCTAGTAGAGCAGGTAAGCTCACAGCCTCTGGGACATCTTAGGCACAGAGGAGGGAAGTGGCACAGGTGTGTTTGTGAAAGTACAGCAAAAGGCCTAAAAACAAGCAGATTCTTCATATTTGGGAGGCAAGAAGCATTCAAGTCAGCGGTAGTGTCCTTAATTCAGTTACCCATAGTTGACACCCAGGTGGATGAAAGGCATCCTTGCTTCTTAAGAGGTTATCAGCAAACTGATAGTGACAGCATCTAACAGATCAGAAACTGCTGGCTGCAGCTAACACCCCCTGCACTCATTTGCTAACTCCCCTTTGTTATACTCAACAAGTCCCAGAACTCAGCCACCAAGTCGTTGTTGAGTATAACACTCCCTTATCACCAACAGCTTGTAAAAAGCAAGAACTGAAGCTTTAGGACTTGGTGACTGAGTTCTGGGGTTCTCCTGACCCGTCTCCTCTACTGAAGCAAGCCAGGAGACAGAGACTAATGAAGGAGATTATTTTATTCAATTGAGGGGCTGGGAAAATGTAGATGAGATGTTCTGCTTCAAATAAAAGTATTCTCTATCTTCAAAAAGTGAAAGATCTCAGAAGTTGCATGGGCTGAGTGAAATATTCTTGCATTTAGCACAGTTCTTTGTCTTCAGACATTTTGTTTGACCAGCAGATCTGTTGGCGTCTTTCAATTCTTTGAAAATCAACATCAAACCCTATCTTCTTTGTCCCTGTAAACACATTAGCCTTGCAAGTGAAAATCAGTGAAGGATAAAGAGAGGGGAAATATTACAAGTGCCTCCTTAGAATTAGGAACTAATTTACATATATGTATATAGGTCTATATAGGTCTATATAGGTCAATATACATACATATATACATATATTCATATATACATATATGCATGTATGCATATACGCATATACGCATATATGCATATACACATATACACATATATACATACACACACACACACACACACACACACATATATATATATATATATATGTGTGTGTGTGTGTGTGTATATATATATACACACACATCTACAAGGACTGTCACCAATCCAATCAGGATCGACTTCTTGACATGGCCACATGAGAGCTGCATGGTCAAATTATGAAAAGAAGTAGAATGCTTTAGTGTTGGGCCACATTAATAGCTCTTCATGGGTCTGCAAGCAGGGTATGGACCTCAGGCTGGGGTGAAGAAGCTGGAAGTAGCGGGGTATAGGTTTCTTAATACATATTGAAGCCCATCAAGGGAAGGCTGTCTCTTTCTGTTGAAGCCTGGCTGTTTTTGTTTGTTTTCTTATCTGTAAAAAACAAAACAAAATAAATCTACTTTGTTTCATGATTTTTGTTTAAATAAATGAAACCTCAGGACTGGGTGGAGAAATGACTTTCAGAACTGCCTGAAAAGTCACAAGATTACTGTTTAACTGAACAGGAACACGACATTGTCCCCTCTCCTGAAAGTCAGTTCAGTCCTAAAGGGTGTGTCCATCACATAAAAAGACAAATGCCTCTCAGGGAAATCTACTGTCTCTGGTGATGTTAGAAATAGTGCAAAGCCCACCAAAAATGTAGGTTGGTACAAGGACTCCTTTGGCCACTGTCCTCTCTCCGCCTTGAGCATACTCTACCTGACTCTATGATAAACTATCCTTTTATCTACACTACAGTCTCTATGTCTCATTAACTTTCTTTGATAAAGATCCTACGGACCAGGAAGCAAGTTGAGCCCAGAGGGAGATCTTATCTGATCTAGATAATGTCACCCTAAATAAAAGACCTTTTACCCAGGACCTAATCTCCATGTGTTATGTAGAAGATTTCCTTGAAATACTGATCTGATCTTTGTTAAAATAATTTTTTAAAAATCTGTTTTTATTTCTAGTCCCATTCCTGGAATGATGACTCCGAGATGAATTAGTTATTATTTATTAAGTGCCGAGGCCATAAGCTCTGGCTCTTTCCCTGACTCGTGACTTATTTAACCCATTGACGAGTCTACCACTTGGTTTGTTACCTCTCTTCAGTCCTGGCCCGCTTCTTTCTTAGCATCTCCTCAGCATCTCCCTGCTATTTTACATTTGTCTTCTCTGTCTGTCTCTAGTCTCACTTCCCTCATCTCTCTCCCTGAGCCTCTTTTTATATCGCTTACTATTTCCCAGAACCCGTTCACTTCCTGCCAGTGTCCCACCTCCTATTTCTTGCCTCATGGTATTGGGCATCACCTTTCTTATTTGACAGGTGATGTTTATAAGAGATTCTCTCTACAAATCCTGGGAGAAATTTATGAGTTTTTAATTCTGATATAGTCATTACTCTTTTTTAAAAATAAATTTCATATATATTTTTTAAACTGTGGCATTTCTCACCTTACACTCCATTTAGCTGTCACTCTTAAACATTCTAGTCAGCTCCTCTAAGGGATTTATTTTCTCCAGTTCTCACTCAGCTATTGTGGCTGGATATACATTTTTATGTCTTAGGGTTGGAGGTATTCCTCAGAGTTTAAGAGCACTTGCTCTTCCAGAGGACCCAGACTGGAGTCCCAGTACTTACATGGCAGCTCACAACCATCTGTACATCCAGCTCCAGGGATCCAACACTCTCTTCTGCACCCTGTGGGCATGCATGTGGTGCATAGACATACATGCAGGCAAAACAGTCATAAACCAAAAAAAAAAAAAAAAAAAGGTTTGTTTTAAAGTTCTAGAAAACCTTTTTTTTCTTTATTCTTGTTTTTTTCCTCATATATGTGATTTGACCCATATAACCAAATCATCTCATCAGTTTTTACTATTGTTAGTTAATGCACAGCCTCATGTTTCATACAGATTTCCTAGTTGGAATTGTCTATACTATAAAGTACTTGCAAAAATTTTGACATATTCTCTTTTAGTCTTTAATCAAACAAAAAACCTTTTTAATTAGGTTGAGTTTTAGGTTATATGTTCTGTTTCCAGAAGACGAAACGCGCACTATCTAAATCAGATAGACCTATGCTTTTTCTTCACCTTTTGGTAACTGGATGAGAAAACAAAGATTTCTGTTTTCTGGCAAGTTAACTTTTGTGTTTCTTGGGTGTGAGAAAATTTTTGTCTTCCTAAAGTGGCTAAGTTAATTTAGACTTGTTGACTTTGGCTGTCTAAATTCTTGGCTCTTTGATGTTTTCTTTTCATCTTAATTTGGCCATCTACTGTGCCATGTGTTCATGGTATTTTGCGTCAAAAGTATAAAGTCCTTTTGACACTTTCCTTGGAGCTCTTGTCCTGCTGATGGGTGAGTTTATCACTCCTCCTAAGCAGGTGTCAACATTTATTTCTGTAAAAGATAAGACAACAAACAGTTTTGGTTGTAGACATGACAGTCTTTTTCATAACTGCTCAGTTCTGCCACTGTGGAATATAAAACCTATAGATGATTCATGAATGTGAGAAAATATATGCAATAAAAATTTGAGAGACCAAGCCGTGCCTGGATTTGGTGCTCAAGTCTTAGTTTGATGACCAATGCTCTTAAGATAAGGTGGTTAGTTGGTATGAATTTACATAATTGTCATTAGACAATATTTGGTCATATCTTCTAATCTTATCTTCTTGTCCTTAGTATCCATCATGTCTAGTTCTTAAATATTCTGAAAAATGTATATTTTAGTTAATGGTGTGCTAGAAATGTTTATCTCATCTGAGAGGACAAAGGGTATAGATCTGTCATGTTTGGCAACATCTGTGATCGACGATTCAAATTTTTGCTAATTTTAAGTTATTGCTAGTGAATGAAAAATTAGAAATGGGTGAGTACCAAGGTTTTCTGAGCCAAATGTTGCTGCAGCACATTCACCGATGACCTTGGTTCTTGGTTACTGTATTTCTCTAGGACCAGAACTTTAAAATGTTGGAGGTGGCATATCGCCAGAGATAATGAAACTACACCATGCATCCTCTCTATCTCTCTGTTCCCCTGCCTCTCTGTGTGTTTTACCAAATTTATCTTCTCTTATTGATAAGAACTGTAGCTATATCAAAAATAGTACTATCTTTCACAAAGGCTTTATAGCTTCAAAAACACCACCACAGCTTTCTATTTTCTAGCAGGTTATAAAATTGTACATCAATACAAGTACTAAACACTTAATACTAAGTGACTGGGAAGGTTCAGATAAAGAGTCCAGTATACATTCATGATAACATTTAGAAGAATTAGGGATTGTGTTGAATAACCATGGAGATTATTGCTCTCTTGTGTAATGATTTCTTCACATTCCAGATTGAAAACAGTGAGAAAACAGAATTAAAAATTTCTCCTACTCTTGAAAGCAAACATCCCTGCTCTCTGGCTAGTCCAGGGATGAGAACGATTGTCTGTAACAATCCAGGGGACCATGTTTACATATCGTCCACCACTTCACTACTGTTTTTTATTTTTGTCAATTTATGGTTAGGGTGATCCCATTTAAAAAAAAAAAAAAGCATTGAAATCAATGTTGCTTTGCAAATGCAGACAGAAATTACGTAATTCTGGAAAAGTTTTATGGAAAAGCAAATGTGCAAAAATTGTCATCAGCAGAACTAGATTAGAAATATAAATACAGAATCTCACCAGTTAAACTAATTAAAACTAACCTGAGCAGTCTGAGGTACAAATGTCAGAATATTTAGTTATTATTTAGTTCTTTTTATTTTATTTTTATTTTTAAATTGTCCCACCCGCACTGCTGTGCTGCTGCTCCGGTCTGCGGGTCAGGGTCTAGCAAGAGAGAGAGAGTGGGGATGGAGGGGAAGAGATGCAAAGAATGGAGACAAGACAGAGGGTCTGATCAAGTCTCTTTTATTGAAAAGAAAATCCTGGGTATTTATATGCTTTTCTATGTGCCTTCAACCATGGATACCACCTGCACCTTGCAGCTGAGGGCACTAAACAGCAAAACAAGATATGTGGGATAAACAAGATGTTTATCAGAGTGTGCTCAGCTGTTGTAGGCTGTTGAAAAACAAGTCTCTTGTGAGGGTATATGGCTCGAGATGGCTGCAAAGATGATACCCGCTTTCTGCTAGGAGTCGGCTCTCAACATTAAATAATTTAAAATATAATTATATAATTTCTCCTTTCCTTTCTCTCCCTCCAACCTCTCTTTTAGATTCATGGCATTTAGTCTGGTTCTTTTTTCTTTGTTTATTTTTTTTATCTCTCTCTCAAATATATAAATACAATATTCTCAGTCTTTATAATGTTGTTGGGATCCAGAAATCATCTCACAAAACACATGAACACTGGTCTCAGTCAGACAGGGACAGTTTATTGAGCATATACCCCAGGTTGACCAGGGCCATAGTCCAGATTCAGGAACTTACTCATGACCCCGAGTTAAGATCCTAGAGGGTTTTAAAAGCCAAAATCCACAAACATCTGTGCCAAGTTATTTACCAGTCAGGATTTGGGGAAGGGGGACTTGCTTAGGAATATGTCTCTGTTGTACATTTATCCTGTTTCTTTTGGTTGGGGTATTTAACTGTGGCAGGGGACTTGCCTTGTCAAATATTCATGTTCTAACTTGTCTACCAGGATGGGACTTGTCTAGCTTTTACATCTTAACTTACCAACGAGGATGACAGTTACCCATGTACATGTCTCTTTCTGCCAAGTAGGATGTCAATTCCCAGGGAGCTCTTGGGAACTTAAGGGACAGTTTTTTTTTTCATATTTGCAATAGAATTTTATTTTTTTATTTTTTTTAAATGTACAAAGGTGCCAGTCATTATTTTACTTTGGTGTTGGAATGTTACAATGTCATTTTATTTCTACTTTTTCTTGTGTTGTCCACTTATTTTACCTACGTATAAGTTACATCACAATCTTTTAAGGATATTATCACATTTTATTCTAAACTACATACTGTTTAAGTACTACCTATGTACATAGCTTAAGTGCCTTGCATCATAAGACAGAACAGAACATATTCCACAAAATTTCTGCTAAGATGCTAAGACGTTATCAATGGAATCTAGAGCGTCCACCCATTGAAACCAGACAGAGCAAGGGAGAGAAGAAAGAGAATATTATAAGACCTAACTGATTTCTTTGAACAACATGGCGTATCCAGTCTGATGATTGCTCCCTTCACAAACAAAATAGAAAAAGAAGAGGCTCAAACCTACATACCATTCCTTCTTCTTTTCTTTTTTTTTTTTTTTTTTTTTTTTGGTATTTTATTTACATTTCAGATGCTATCCCCTTTCTCCATTTCCCCTTCCTAGAAAGCCCCTATCCCATGCCCCGTTTTCCTTTTTGCTTTTAAACAATTTTTTTAAAGTTATTCAAAGGCTTTATAAGTTTGGTAATGCTAAGTCAGAAGTGTAACCCAATATCCAACCTAGATATATCAACTATCTTTGACTGGTGGAGACATGTGAACATCTGCCTCCATGTCCCCCCCTCCTCTTTCTCTCTCTCATCACCTAGCTTCTCCTCTCCTTCTTCTCCTCTCCTTACTCCTTCTCTTCCTCTCCGTACTCCTCCCACCTTTACTCCTTCTACATATCACCCTTCCTGTTAAAATAAAATTTTTCTCTAAGGGACAGTTTTTAAAGGCAAATACCGTAAAAGCTTATACTCAGGTGCAGGAAGTGCTGTTGGGTGGTTGGTTCAGGTCCACGCTTATTGTGGGTAACTATACAGAACAGTCCTACTGACTTCTATCGTGACTTCTATCATTTTGAAAAGCACAGAACATAACTGATTGTGTAATCAATCTTAGCATGAGAAAAGTTTCCTAGTAATAGCAGAAACCTATGAGAAAGTTTCCTTATAATGGCAAGCTAGCCAAGTAACTGTTACCTAGGCCTTAATATTTTACCTAGGCCTTAACATTCCATCTAGGCCTCAACATTCCATCTAGGCCTTAATATTTTACCTAGGCCTCCTTAACATTCCACCTAGGCCTTAATATTTTACCTAGGCCTTCTTAACATTCCACCTAGGCCTTAATATTTTACCTAGGCCTTCTTAACATTCCACCTAGGCCTTAATATTTTACCTAGGACTCCTTAACATTCCACCTAGGCCTTAATATTTTACCTAGGCCTTAACATTCTATCTAGGCCTTAATATTTTACCTAGGACTTAACATTCCATCTAGGCTTCAACATTCCACCTAGACCTTAATATTTTACCTAAACCTCCTTAACATTCCACCAAGACCTTAATATTTTACCTAGGCCTTAACGTTCCATCTAGGCCTCAACATTCCACATAGACCTTAATATTTTACCTAGGTCTTAACATTCCATCTAGGCCTCAACATTCTATCTAGGACTTAATATTTACCTAGGCTCTAACAACACTACTTGTATATGTATTATTTCAGGATTGGCCACTTGATATTGAATAACTAATTGGAGGATTTTTTTTCCTTTGGGGAAAACTATTTTCTCCCATTCTTAACATTCCATGGTTACTTGTAGTTAGTTGCCTAGGGTTGGGGCCCATTAAAATGTCTCCCTTTCATTTTATTATGTCTATTGCCGTCATTCGGGTTCAGTTCTCGTTTTGGCAGTCATGTTGACACTTCATGGGTATAGCTTTTGACATTTCCAAGAGCTGCAATCTCTCAACAGATTGCTTGTTTTCTGCTGACTCTTAATTTTTTCTTGCCCCTTCTTCCCTAGTGTTCCCTGAGTTTTGGTCCAGGAGTTGTGTGGTAGATAGGTCAGTTGGGATGGATACCACACAATCACCTGTTCTCTGAATTTTGATGGTCAGTCATGCTCTGAAATGGTCTTTCTCAGGGGCAAAAAGAAGTTTCTTTGATAAGGGATGAGAATTACACTAACCTGGGTGTAGAATGATAAATATTTAGAATGTGTTTAGAAATTATTCTGGCTTAGTGAAGTGGTAAATGAGACTTCTCTTCCAAAACCATGACCTGATTTGCCCCTGGTATTTGGCTAGGTTTCAAGCACTAGGAAATGATTTCCTCCTGTTGAGTAGGCCTTAAGTTCAATTAGTCAGCTATTGGCTACCTCCAGGATATGAGAGCCTCTGTTGTACCTTTAGGGATATCTTTCCATACTGATCATTGTTGTAGTTTGTCCTGGCTAGTTTTATGTCAACTTGACATATATTAGAGTCATCTGAAAGAGGTAATCTCAATTGAGAAAATGTCTCCATAAGATGCAGCTTTAGTGAGTCTTCTTAATAAGTGGTTGATAGAAATGGCCCAGACACTTGTGGGTGGTACCATCCTTGGGCTGGTGGTCTTGGGTCTATAAGAAAGCAGGGTGAGCAAGCCATGGGGGAACAAGTCAGTAAGCAGCATCCCTTCATGGCCTCTCTATCAGCTCATACCTCCAGGTTCCGGTCCTGTTTGACTTCATATCCTGACTTCTTTAGGTGATGAACAGCTTATGATGTCAATAAATTCTGACATTGTGTAAAGACACAAACATGTCTGTGTTTCTGACATAGTAAACTCACAACAACGTAGAAAACAATTCATGTTTTCTGAATGTCTTTTTTAGTTTTGTAGTTCATTTAATTTTACCGTTCATAATACAACTATTGAAAGAGAGGTTAGATGTCTTTGAGGAAGACAGCCTGGCTCTTCTCATTTCTTGGGAGATTTACCTGGCTTCACTTAGATGTGATTTCTTTGGCCAAGTGGATGGTACCAGTGCTTCATTACTAGTCTGTTGAAAGGAGAGGTTTGGGTCACTTAAGTATAAAGTTTTATTTAGTCAGCCTTCAATAGAATTTAGGTATAATTGGGCTTGCAAGATGATCCAGTGATTAAGGATCTGTGCTACCAAGCTTGATGACTTTGGTATGATCCTCTGAATCCACATGATGAAAAGAGAGAAACAATTTCTGATTCTCTCTCTCTCTCTCTCTCTCTCTCTCTCTCTCTCTCTCTCTCTCTCATGCGTGCACACACACACACATGCACACGCACACATTCTCTAGTGAATGATATTAGAAATTAGCCATTCTTCTTATTAATCTTATTGTCTCTACTTTTATAAAAGAATTATACAAAAGCCAGAAGGTGTTCCCTGACTACAGCTGAAGTCCAAGTGTTAAAGTACAAAAGGGGAAAATAACAATGTTGTTACTAGAGTCTTAGATTAAAATATGGAACTCTGTTTTATTCATTGTATTCTGTTATTTCAGCCATTCTACTGAAATTTCTTTACTTATCTCTCTAGACAGAGACTGTAATTTGTGTGTGGGGGGATGGGGGAGTAAATTAAGAAAGCATTTACTACACTCAGAGGAGAGCAATATCAAGTGCTTGAGAGAACTCAGAAAGAATTTTAGAGCATGTTCAGTCTTTACTGTAATAGTAATTCCTCATTTAGCATGAATTGCTTTGCCTGGTCTAGCTTTGGTTCCTTTTGCTTTTCAACTCACTATTTTCATAACCACCCAAGACAAGATATACTACCTTTTTCACAAACCGGAAACAATGCTTTGTTGACCACTAGGGTAACTTTCCTTTGGAAGGACAGGAATAGAAGTAGGGAAAGAAGTAACAAGAACAAGAACAAGGAAGGATGGAGTGATTTTCAAAGGATTTCTTGAGTTACTTAGGACAAACCTTTTCATTTCCTTCAACTCTGTAATAAAACTGAGTTTCAATGAGCCTCTGGATAGGGAAAGATGTTATGTTATTGATGGCATCAATATTTTAAAGGTAGAAAGTCTCATGAAGAAATGGTACCTATTCAAGACTGTGTGGACTTTGAAAATTTCCCATTTTGCTCAAGTGTTAACTGGAGGTGAGAGGTAGGACATAGACTCAAAACTCAAATTATGTTAGCTTAGTTCTTACAAGGCATACCACTCCCCAAGAACAAATATTCTAAGTAAAAACAAAAATATGTAAAGCTTCAACACTTCTCATGTCATGTTCCTTTTTCATGTTTTTTTTTTTAATGGTTGCTTTCTTATGGCAAAAAAAATTATGTAGTTTTAGGTGGGAACATTTATTTATGTTGTGATTTTAAAGCCTTTATTGTTCTTGCTTTAACACTAGTTTCCTGTGTTCTTGGAGAACCAAATGTCCTCTAGTTAAAATCCAATCAGCCTTAATATCCAAGTTCAACATTATGCAAGTAAATGCTACATCGGCCTTACTGGAGAAATGAAACAACCCACAGGTGCTTGTGTAGGAGTCCAGTGCACTCTTAAGAAGGAACAGTGTGTCTGCAGAAAAACCAGGCCTGCATGATTACAATCTAAATGAGAAATAATCAGACTATTTATCTCAGAGGTTTGTGCATCATGGTAGTTTAGACAAACTGTTATAAGAAATGAAATGGAAGTCATAAATATCAGTTCTCACTTAGTGTGCAGTGGTCATCAGTACACTCAGCCTGACATCTCCATTTGTGGCACATCAGAAATCCCCTGGACCACCCATCATGGACAGAGCTCTCCCAACCTAGTGGTTTGTATAACTTTCTCAAGAGATTGTTAAAATCAAATCTCATGTCTATTACACATACCATGTTCATTTGGAGGATGCTCAAAATTCTGAATTCAGCTTGTTACAAGAGTTTTAGAACCAAAGCCTGAGCTCTGGTAGCCACAGCAAGCTAAGCTAGATCTTTCCATGATAGGTCAATTAAAGAAACAAGATGTGGTGAAAAGCAAAGAAATGAGATTTTTTTTGTTGTTGTTATTCAATGTGGCCACAATAAAAAGAGGAAGAAAAGGTTCAATGATCCCCAAGTCCATCTTCAGAGTCCTGACATGAAGTTTAGATCGAAATAGAGACAAAAAGGTATGCATAAAGTATAATGTTGACAGCGTTTTCATGTGTGTGTGTGTGTGTGTGTGTTTCTGTGAACACTATTCTTCTCCACACCAGTTTACTGAAACAATTACTTTTAGAAATCATAAATGAGTGATGGTGTTTTCAAATCCTTTTCCTGATAGGCTATGATTATGAGATTTTTTTGTTTGTTTGACCTGTTGATTTGATGAATGTATCAGTTGGCTTTGAGTGTTGATTCAGCTTTTTTTTTTTTTGAATAAATCCTTTCTGGTTGTGATACATATTTCTTTTATACATTTTTGGCTTGTGCTTGCCAATATTTTACTGAGAATTATTAATGAAATATATTGGTCTATAATTTGCTTTACTTGAAATGTCATTGCAGGGTAATAGAAAATGCTGGCTTATAAAAAGAATCAGGAAATATTCTGGCTGTTTTTCTATTCAAGAAGAGAGTATAAAAAATAAATATAATTTCTTCATTAAATCTTTGAGAGAATTCACCACTTAATAAATTTCAGCCTTGCACTTCTGTTTTATAAAGTCATTCATTCAATTTCATTGCAATATGGGCTCTCCATGTAGTTCTGACCTCAAATGTATAATTTTCTGCTTCTACCCCTGCGTGCTAAGACTACAAGAATATACTACAGTGTTTTAATTTCTATTAATTTTTAAGTTTTCTTGTTTAAAATTTGGCATATATATCTTTGAAGGAATTGGTACACTTCATAAGCTATTTTATTAATTTTCAAAGAACTAACTTTGGTTTCACTGCTTTTTCTCTGTTGGTGTATGTGTGTGTATACATCCATGTCTATTGCATGCATGTTCTGTGGCATGCCTATGATGTACAGAGGACAATCTTGAGTTAGCTGGCTTATGAACTTCCAAGAATTTTCCTCTTCTGCCTGTCATCTTGCTGTAGACACTGAGATTACAGACATGTGCTTATATAACCAGGCTGATACACATTCTGCACACTTGAACACACTAGCATAGCAAGTATGTTACTGAGCCATATCCCTAGACAACAGAGTTTTATTTGTTTGTTTGTTTGTTTTCACATCCACTGGTTTACAGTCTAATTTCTAGGGTTTTTTTTTTTGGATTAGTTTATTTTTTCTCTCTTGCTTCTAAACTTGGATGTTTAGATGGCTAATATTTAGATATTCCTTCTTTTCCTAAAATCTATATCCAATGGTGTATTGCTCTAGACACTGCTAAAACAGTATTTCCCACATTACTTTGTGTTCATAGTGTCTTTATTCATGATCACCAATAATTCAAAACGCCTTCCAATAGGTGAATTTTAGGATATAGCAATACACTCAATAATTAGAATACTAATTACTAATACTTATCATGTTAGAATATTAGCTATCAAGAATCAATGTTTTTGATAGATGTTATATTTTGATATATTAATTTGGTATTGATATATCAAAAATGATCAACATTTTGATACATTTAAAAAATATATCCAAGGTATCATATTAAAAAGTTTTATGTTTTTTGACATTCTAGAAAATGTAACAACCAGGAACTGAAATCAGTTTCTGGTGCTGACTCTAGAACCATCTGAGGGGATTTCCCCTTGTGAGCCTTTTACATAACCATGAGTTCTATATCACATGTAAACTTAGGAACGCTCTTGTACATTACTAGGCATGCAAACTACTTAAAATATTCTAGGATTTGCTACTGGTCAATGTTAATAAATCCAACAACAAAAAAGAAAGACTTCAATATTTGCTCAGGACATCTGTCTGTGTGTTCATTATAGGCTATTGACCATGTTATAGAATTATAACCGGAAGCCAGGGGCCATACCATACTAGCAACAATAGATACTTGAGACAGAATCTTATGTAGCCCAGGCTGGCCTCTAATTCATTGACATAATTGACCTTAATTGTTAGTTTGGCACAAGTTAGATTCATCTGAGAGTAGATACTGAGTATAAGAACCGCATAGATTATATTGGCCTGTAGTCACACTGTGAGTAACTATCTCAACTATTAACCCAGGAAACTGAAACGGTACCATGGTGGAAGGCATGCTAGAGAGGGCAAGAGCAGGATACAAATAACATGAGGAGGAAATGGGAAAAATGGGGGAAGTGTTAATGGGTCAAGGAAAGAGAGTTCAATACAGAAGAGTGAGGAGGAGAAAAAATAACACTATTAATGAAGACCTTCAAGAATCATTAGTTCATATTTTATATTTAAAGTGACATAATCATAGCAAATATGAAATTGTATATATTTTATAAAATATATATTATGATATTTTTTTCAATGAAGTTATGCTACTTGGAGTGATAACGCCCCATCTCAAGGGCTATAGACTGTCTAACAAAAACCTCAGTGCCAGGAATTAGAATCCTTTGAGCTGAGGAGGGAGGAGGGAGGTTAGTACAGAAAGGGAAGGCTATGGAAAGAGAGGGAGGAAGACAAAACAGTACTGTGGATCTTTGAAAAAACTATAGGAATCATATTACTTTTACTTAAAAATATGTAGAATATATGTACATTTACGTATTACACATGTATATAACTTAGATGACTTTATGCCACTTGGCTGACAATGCTTTTCACAAGAGCTATTGGACTAGCTAGGAAAACTCTTAATACCAAGGCATGAGAAACCATATTTGAAGTTGTTGGTCAGAGGAGTCTCTTGCCACACAGACTCTCTAAACACAGGCTACTGTAGTTACACTTTGTTGCCTCCTGAAGGTTGAAGGTAAGTCTATAGTTTTGAAGACCCCATGTCAGACAAAGAATTCAAGCTGGACTGAAAGCCTCTTACCTGAAGATTACCTTTCATAATACTGGGAGGCACTATTAAAGTTGCCAAGGAAAGGAAACAACCAACAGTTGTACCCAGCTGTGACTCCTATGAACTGTTTCAATGACCAGTACAGCATGAGATTCCTAAACCTGCAATAGTGGCCCTTATATATCGTAGGTAACCAATGACTGTCTAATTGGACTTAAGGCCTGCTCAACAGGAAGGAAACCTAGCCAACGACCTGGGGCCAATCAGGTCATGAATCTTAAAGAAGAACCCTCTGCTTCCCCTTTACTAAATCAGAGTAATTTCTATTTGAATTTCAAATAGTTATCATCATATTGACAGGTGGGTATAATTCTTACCCCTCATCAAAGAAGCTTCTCTTTGCATCAGCCAGAGACCATTAAGGAAACAAGAGCTGGCCAAGATATAGAGAACAACTGATTGGAGGTGCCCACTGCCTACATCTTCAACACAGCTCCTGCATCTAAAGCTCGGGGAACACAAAGAAGACAAGGGAGGGGATTATAAGAGCCAGAGGATCAGCATGTCTGTCGTGATATGGTTTCTTCTCTATGGACTCTACACCTGTAAAATCTCAACAATATGGTTGCCTAAACAAGACATGAACAAGGACGACACAAGCTGACATACCAGCGTGGATGGGCAAAATGCCATAAGGCTCCACACCAAGATAAAGACCTACAGGTAACTAATGACTGCTGAAAGAGGCAGAATTAATATATTCCCCAAAGATGAGAGCCTTAATTGGTTATCCAATTCCAGTGGTACAGACAACTCTAAATAGATTTATCAGACTGTATGTGTGTGTGTGTGTGTGTGTGTGTGTGTGTGTGTGTGCGTGTGTTTGTGTGTATCTCACAGTAAGTTGTGTGTGTGTATACATATACATATACATCATATACATATACACATATACATATACATCATATACATATACATATACACATACACATACACATACACATACACATACACATACACATACACATACACATACACATATACATATACATGCATATAGATGTATGATAACAAAGTAGCCACAAATATTGGAATGCAACTATGGAAGGGGTGGAAGAGAGTAATGGGAAGGGGAGTAACATAGTAATACTTTTAATTATAAAGTAAAAAATTAATGGCATAGGAAGAATAAAAATCTAGATTTGTATCTCAGAAATCCTTGACAAATAACTATACTAGTTTTGCATTAATATATGCACTCTGAAAAAATAAACTGTATACAACATTTCCTAAAGGTGGGGAGGGAGCTTTAAATAAGCTAACAATTACTGTTTGCTGGGCAGCAGAAAACAGTATTAATCTCTATCTTTAAAAGTCCCTGTTAGGCAAAAGATGTCCCACTATACAACAGGGACACTTGCTCAACTATGTTTACAGAAGCTTTATTTATAATATCCAGAAACTGGAAACAATCTAGATGCCCCTCACCTGAAGGATAAAGAAAATGTGGTACATCTACACAACGGACCACTACTTAGCTATTAGAGACAAAGACACCATGAATTTTTGTGGCAAATGGATAGAACTTGAGAATATCATCCTGAGGTAACCCAGAGCCAGAAGGACACATACGGTATGTACTTACTTATACGTGCACATTGGCTATAAAGTGCAAGATAACCATGCTATGATCCACAGACCCCAAAAATGGGTAAGAAGGAGGTTCTAAGGGAGGATGCTCAACTCTGAACCGAATAAGGGGAAACAAGCAGTCATTGGCGGTGGGTGGAAAGAGGATAGGAATTTAGTTTTATTTCTCAGTATGTGGATATAAAATTTGTTTTAGAGACTGTAGTTTTTCTAATGTGTGCTTTTTGTCGTCTTTATCAGTAAGTTGGATGGCTGAAGCTGTGTGTGTGTGTTTTTCCTGTTCTTTATTCAAGTCTATTGGTCTATGTGTCTGTTATTATCACGCCGTCTTTGTCACTATAGGTTTATTGTGTAATTTGAGAGCAGGTATTACAGCCCCTTCCAGCGTGGCCCTTTCTGCTCTGGGCTTTCCAGTGCTATTATTTTCTGTGCTATTTTCAGCTTAGGAGCTTGGCTCCCACTCACTGAGCATGGCTTTCCATGTAAACCTTGCTGTCTGAGGTGGGCTCCCTGTTCCCTAAAACTTTCGGCTCATTATGAGTGGGCCCTCCTGCTCTCCGCGGCTGCCTCCAAGGCTGGGCTGTAGCAGGTGCAAACTAGGCTCCCAGGTGGTTTGCTGTTCAGTTCCTCCGGGTAGCTCAGCTTTCAACTTTAGGTTGATTATTTTTCTCTTTGGTGCCAGCCCTAGCCCCTGATCATATGTAGGGAGACCGAGGTTCCTTTCTGCTGTTCATCAATCATCTGGAGGAATCACTGTCTTACTAAAGTTTGCAGCTGGATCTGAGGTTTGTAAGGGATGTGGGCGTATCTTTTGGGAGATCACCAACTGATTCTTCATGTGGCCTCCTGTCTTACCTTTCAGAGGGGAGTGTGCTTCCCCCGACCAGACAATGACCTAAACTAGTCTTATTCGGGTTTATTGTGAAAAAAATTGAGGTGAAAAGGTATTCAACATTTAAAAACCATTTGCAGATATTTGAAAAGATGTTCTCGCAGATTCCTTATCTTTAACCATTAGAAAGGATTTCTTTTAAAATTTCTCTATTTTTAATTAAATAAACCTTTTTATATTACATGCTTGCCATGGTGCAGAGGATATAACTACCAATCGTTAAATGGCATTGTTTGAATATATTTTGGGCTTTATTTCATTTCTAGTAAGCATTTTTTGGTCCGTGCTTTATCCTAGCTGCACATGACTATTGACAAAATACTTTCCCTCGTGTATCCCCTTTTCTCACCAGTAGGGGGCACCTGAGGCTTTTAAAAACTGCATCTTTCATCTCATTTTTATTTCAAAGAAGCTGCATTTAAGTTCTGTCTAGATTTTTTAAAATATCCTTTTTTTTGGAGATTATAATATAATTATGACATTCCCACTCTCTCTTTATCCTCCCAAATCCTCTCATATATTCTTTCACATTTATAGCCTGTTTTTTTATTTAAAAAATATATCAATTAATAAAATATATATATATATATTTAGGGAACACACACACACACACACACACACACACACATATATATGTACATATATATATATTAATTGATATATATAGTATACATAAATCAATTAAAAATATATATGGATGTGTTCCCCTAAATACATAAATCATAACCTTCCCAGTATGTATAATGTTATTTCCATGGATATTTTCAGGGCTATCTATGTGGTACTGGATAACCAATTGGTGTGCTTTCCCTGGGAAAGACTATTCCTCCCACTCTCAACATAACTTAGTTACTGTAGTTTTTTGTGTAGGTTGAAGCCTCCTGGACTACCCTCTGACAAGGTTAGCATGTCCATTTACTATTATTGTCCTTGTTCAGCTCATGTTTAAGCAGCCATATTGGTGAGACTTCATGAGTGTAGCGTCTGACATTCCTTGGAGACAGAAGTACAAACCAATCTCCCTGTTTCTCTGGCTCCTACAAAATTTCTGCTCTGTCTTCCACAATGATTCCAAGTCTTAGGTGTGGGATTATTTTGTAGATGTACCTATTGGGACTGGGTTCTACAACTCTGCATTGTGATTGGTTGTGGATTTCTGTAATTTGTCTGTTGCAAAGAGAAGTTTCTCTGATGAGAGGTGAGGGATACACTTATCTGTGGCCATAAGGACAGGTATTTAGAGCTTAGTCAGGGATTATACTGGTTTAGTAACGTGGTGGTTATAGGTTCTCTTTCAAGATCCATGATTTCACTGTCCCTGGGTAGTTGGATAGGCTTTCAGTACCAGGTAGTTTCCCTCCTGTTGAGTAGGCCTTATGTCTAATTGTAGAGTGGTTGGTTACTATTGAGATATTCTTGTGGCCATCGTTGTTTTTTTAGAACATCCTAGCTGGGTAGGGCTTTTGGTTGCTTTCCTTCACTGGAAGCTTGTGTGGCAACTTCTGGTGCCATAAAGGACAGTCTTCAGGGAGAAAGCTTTCAGGTTATTTCAAGCTCAGGGACTACTAAGCCCTGTGTCTTAAGTGCATGTCTTCTGCAATAGGGACTACCCTTTCACCTCTGATGGCAACCAAAGACAATAACAATAGCCTGTATGTTTTGGAAATCTTTTGGGAGGGTTTTTTTTTTTTGTTGTTGTTTTTTTTGACAACCCTAATGATCTACTCAAAAGAGGCCTTCTCATGTTTGATGCATTATTTATTTATTTATTTATTTATTTATTTATTTATTTATGTAGTTTATGGCTCTTGGAGGGAGCATTGTTCACCCATATGGAAACATTTAATTTAATTTGTATTATAGGTACTTTAGACAGGTAATGGTATGATTCCTTATGATTTTTTCAGACATCTTTATTGCTATTTCACCCTCTCCTCCTTTCATATTCATCCCTACTTCCTAATTAGAGGATCACATTTTGCATACTTTTGACATTGTTCTTATATCACCCAAGCAAGCTTTTCCAATTACTTTTTCCAAAAGATATCACTAAGGCTCCATTGCTTATCAGTACATTCTCTTCCCCGTATCCTGGAACCCAGACTCCTTAATTCTAACTTTCCAGGTGGGGCCCGCCTCTCTGTTCTCATCTTCACATAAGTGTCATGGTGTAATTGCTCCCAGTGCTTGGGACATTTGTGCTTCTGCTCCGAGTCTTTTTCAATCAGTTTCATAAAATTAGAGTTCAATTGTTACCTTTGTGTCATTTTTACCACTCATGAATCCTGGCTTCTCCTCTGAACATCGGCAAATAATTTCTACAAGTCAGAGGCTCTGCATGGAAAGCCTGGTTCACACCTTGTTTCCTTCTGTGCTAAGGAAATAAAATTATAATGTGTTTTATATCATAACAAGAATCCCCCATCATGTTTCTAAAATGTTGCTGTGAATGTCAAACAATATAAGCAGACATTCTACTGTATGAAAAATACTCTAACCAAAATATATGTGAAATATGCCTAGACTTAGAAGCTTTATGATAGGGAATAGCAAAGAATATATGACAATAAATCAATTATCCTGTCAAAGATACAAAATACATCAAAACGGTTTTCTATGGGAATGTTTACCAAATAATCTTCAAATAGAAATTGAGAGAGAATAAAGAATTGCTGTGCCTGGGTATTGGCTGTGGTAGGTAATAGTAGGCACAAACTGGGCCATGATGGGAAATTCCAGGCAAACCATCAGGGAAATTAATTGTGATTCTCCATTGCTTTGCATCTGCTGAAATTGCCCAAAGAGAGGCACTGCAAGTCAAAGTCGGAAGATGAAACATTTGCAAACGAGACCTCTGTTCACACTCCTGCGTCTCATGCTAACTTTAAAATGTGATGTTTATTTTGGAGGAAATTTCCCTCACTTACTTTTATCATAAACTCTTATTTTCATTATTTCAAAAACAACATCAAAAAACCAAACCAAACAAACAACTCACTAAGTAGTGACTAGAGTCTACGCCTCTGTAACCTGTAGGGAGCTGCAGCCGAATGTGGGAAAATTAATTAAGCTATGATGTATTGCAACAGAGGACATGCTGAAAAACTACCCAGAATCAGAACAGCGTGTTCTTTCTATTCCTCAGGTTTATTATTTAATAACTTTATATTAAGTAAACATAATCTATAGATAAGTTTTATACTTGAGAAAACTTTCTTGTGCAAACAAAGAAGTCAGGGTTGGGTCTTTATTTACCTATCTCATGTTCAGGAGAATATCAACACAGGGATAGTTTTTACTTCCAGCTAATGGATAGTTAATTCTTTGTTGGACCAGTTCATTCTTCCATTGTCTTTATAATAGTCTTCATCTTTGAAAACAGAACTGTACCATGGGTATTTTTATACTTGAAAAGCAAGCACATTCCACTGCTGGAGTGGAATCCACAAGCAACACTAAACTGGAATATTTTTAGAAGTAGGTGGTGATAAGGGCTGCTCTCTGGTTAGTGCTCATGTAGAAAACATGATCCAGTCAAGGAAATGCCCCTGTCTTAGTCATCTGTCTGTGCTTCACAGTGTGAGAAATTCAAAACATTAGAGTGTCTGTAGAGAGGGGAGAAAACAGCCAGGAGGAACAGAAAGGGATGAATAACGAACTTGGGAAGAGTCACAGGAAGATGAGTCTTCACTAGAAAACAACGAGTCATTGTGGGGTTGATGTTAGAAGATTGCTCAGAGACTCCAAGAAGCTGGAGTCTTATATATGAATAATAAGAAAGCAATTGGTCACATACTGACTTAGAAATACTTTCAGATATTTATGTAACAGAGTCAGTAGGTCATGAGAATTCCATTATGTTACATTAGGATGACCTTTTTTGAGAAAGCCGAACACTGCTGTGGTCCCATCAAGGCTGCATGGCTCTGCCTCTTGTTTGAAGTTCTTAGGGAGTTTTACATAGAGCCCCTGATTTCCTTTTGAAACCACCCCATCCCCTCTTGCCCCAATTTCAGGAAAGGCAAGTCTGTGACTAAAGCTCCTAAGAATCAAGCCAGCATATTGCTCAAAATGTTTTGGGATATCTTTTGACCTGCACTGCAGTCAAGCCTGAGACCCTTTCTGGATCTCTGGGCGCTAATGGTTCATCTTGTACTTTGCTCCTCTATGGTTTTGTTCTGTGTCTAAGTCCTCGAACGATGTGGTCCTATTCATATTGCTTAGCTGTGGGAGGTGGTACAGGGTTTGCTCGGTTCAGAGAGTTTTTAATGCAATTTTAAAATCATATTAGACATTAGAAGTACGTATTTGAAAATCCTTGCTTGCATTTCTAATGTCTCATACTTGGAAGTTTAGCCACTGAAACTACCTAATTATATTGTACCTGCTACAGTACCAAAGCCCATCCATGTTCCAGTTGCATTGTAGGTAGATAAGAAAGTCTGGGCTGGTTCTGCGAAATGTCCTAGGCCTGGCAGGGGACTTCTTTCCTTCCCCCATCACTGTAGTTGCCAGTAGTGTTCCTCTAAGGAGATACAAGAATCTCAGGACATTGAAGGGTTGTTTATTTTATTCAGTGTAGATTGGGATGTGATTAGCAGTTTTGAAAGCATATATACATATATACATACACACACATATATACATATACATATACGTATACGTATACGTATACGTATGCGTATGCGTATGCGTATGCGTATGCGTATGCGTATGCGTATGTGTATATGTATATATAAAATCTCAATATCTATCTATTCTGTCTCTCTGTCTATCTATCTATCTATCTATCTATCTATCTATCTATCTATCTCAGGAGTTTGATCATGGCAGGACCTTTCTTGTCTTAACTGTGTTTAATCCAAGGGCATAGGGTACCCATTATGCCCTAGTCACAAAAATCAACCTGGGTCAGCATCTCCCATGTTCATTGTGTCATGCCAATGAAAATTAAAGGCATGGATTGTCATGGAAGAAAACAAACTGGAATGCAAACCTGTATTAAGAGACACTAATGAAAAGTGACAAAATTAAAAAAACGGAGAGCTGAGAGAAACTGCCGAGAATGGGAGGAGCTCCAAGAAGAAGGAAAGGCTGTCAAATACCGCTGGCTAGGGCAGTGGCTGTCAATCTGTGGGTCTCCACTCCTTTGGATCCAACGACTCTTTTACAGGAATTGCATATCAGATATTTACATTATGATTCATATCAGTAGCAAAATATAAAGTAGCAACAAAATAATTTTATGGTTTGTGTTCGCCACAGCATGAAGAACTGTATTAAAGGGTCTCGGTGTTAGGAAGGTTGGGGACCACTGTAGAAACTGCACAAAGTCTGGGATATGTTTCACTGAGGTTGGCTGTCTGCCAGTGCAGGCTCACCCAGTCCCTGATTATATGCTGTTCATTGGCTGCGCTGCCCACTCAGCTGGGGGGTGGGGAGTGGTTAAAGGACTGTCCTCCCTGACCCCTCACCTCAACCCAGAGTCCATCCCTGACCCCTGTTTTGTTAGTTATTGACCTTGACTGCACCTAGCTGTTGGGTACGTGCTCAGTACTGTTAGCCTTTGACCTTGCAGATGTTTCAAGCTCTGTTAATTATATATGCTAAGGCATCTTCATTCTCACAGTATCAAGAAATAGCTGTGGTAGTTCTCAATCAATGTCGAGTCTACAGGATGGTCTGGGATCTCTTTACTGTAATAGGGGAGGTTTTCTTAGAGGTCATCCTTACTTAGTCTGTTACAATAAGATGCATTACCAGAAGAATATGTAAATGAGCAAAGTATTTCCCGGAAGAAGAGGGTGGGGCTAGACAACCAGCCTGCGAATGCTGGCCTGGCTTCTCAGATCCTGTCTGTCTCTTATCAAGTCCTCTTGGTTATCTCATACCCAACTGCAAGCTCCTTCCCTGTGTTCCTGCCTCCCTGATTTAATGTTAACATTCCCTTTTAAACCTAGCGTCTGTTTCTACTGCAACACGGATGAGCGACTTACAGCCCTCACCATGGCCTTTCTTTCCCCTTACCACCTCCAACATAGTTCCTGACGTACTTCCTGCTGAGTTCCGAATGAATGAATGATGTGTCTGCCATCACAGGGAGGGAACTTAAGGCAGTGTCAGGAGCCTGGGTTCTGGGGGCGTGGCCGAACACCCACAACCCAAGATGCCAAGTGGAAGGGTATCCTGGTTCTTGAGTTGTGGGTGTTCGGCCATGCCTCCAGAACCCAGGCCCCGGACAAGGCAATGCTTCAGGGCGGGAATGGTGCAGCTTACACTAACCTGAGACCAATTCATTTCCAAGCACCGTCTCCCCATCCCATCACTAACTGCTTCCGGTTTCTTTCTAGTTGGTACAGCAACCTCTGCAATAAAAACCAAGCCAGTGGCTCAGTGTCTACAGTTTAACTTCTGAGAGGGAGAGAGGGAGGAAGGGAAGGAGAGAGAGAAGGAGGGAGGGGAAGGGAGGGAGGGGAGGAGAGGAAGGAAGAAGGGAGGGAGGGAGGAGGAAGGGGAGAGGGAGGGAGGGAGGGAGGGAGGGAGGAGGGAGGGGAGAGGGAGGGGGAAGAGAAAGGGAACCTGAGTCTTGTAAATGTTTTCTACCTTTCTTTAATACTATTTTTATTTAGTCTGATATCTTGAAGTTTTATCCATGTTGTAGCATGAGCCCAAAGTTTTGATACATTTCTATTTTGGAGGTTGAATTATATTGCCTGGTAAGTATAGATCCTAGTTTGTGTATCTAACTGATTGTTGGGTTGCTTCTACCCATAGTTTTTGGGAATAGCATCTCTATGAATATAAACATCTCAGCGGCCTCACTTTCAATTCTTTTGGATATTGACCCAAAGGAATAATTTTTGAATCATAAGGTAATTCTGTGCTTAGGTTTTGGAGGAACCAGGGACAATTTTTTAAAATAGATTTCTAAAAATACAATATATTCTGATCACAATTTTCTCTTCCTCAATTTCATCTAGATTCTTTCCATCTCCCTATCTCCTACCAACCCAAATCTACTTTTTTTCTCTCTCTGAAAAAAATCATCTAAAAATAATAAATAAAAACTAAAACAAACAAATAAACAGAAAACAATAGTCCTAAAAGCACAAGATACACATATAGACACAGAAACACACATTTGCACACACAGACTCCCATAAAAACACAAAGTTGAAAACCATAATATATAACAAAAGACATCTAAGGTAAGAAACCTACCCAGACAAAGCATTATGAGACAAAACCCCTCCAAAGATATTGTTTGTTTTGTGATAGCCATCTACTGATGGTCATAGGGCCTGGCCTAAGTGTGGTTTGAATATACAGTCAGATTCCTCTGGAGAAAATTAAAACTTTCCTTTGTGAGCAGTTGCTAATTGAAGCTAGCTTCTTGTTAGGGAGGGGGCCTTGACTCCACTTCCCCTCTTAGTGCTCGGAGCAGTGCAGGCCCTGTGCAAGCTGCCAGTCTCTGTGACTTCACATGAGAGTCAGCATTGCTATGACTAGAAGGCCTTGCTTCTTTGGTTCCTTCCATCACCATTCTTACAATCTTCCTGGCTTCTCTTCTGCGGGTCTCCATGGTACCATTTTTGACAATAGATGCACCATTATGTGTATACCAACAATATAAATGCATTGTTTCTCTTCTCTTCTCTTCTCTTCTCTTCTCTTCTCTTCTCTTCTCTTCTCT